>OZ035962.1:83871489-84471489 GCA_964034945.1 Chrysopilus asiliformis | reverse complement strand
TCCAGACTTTACTTTCTAAATTTTAGAATAATGAGTTTTAATTATAGGCTGAAACGATTAAAAAGTAGTCACAATTTTCTAAAACTGAATAAATTGTAGACTTTGAAGTTTTGTTTTTAGACCGAAAAGTCGAATTCGAGCCTCGCGACTTTTCTAAAAATTGACCGACCGACTGATGAATTTGAAAAAGAAAAATAAACTGAAAAGACTAAATATTAGACAAAAAGTTTAATTCAATTTTATCCGAATTGAAGTAAAACTTACAAGGTTTAGTTCTCAAACTTATAGGTCTAATATTTCGATTAAAAGTCTAGAAATAAGGCGGAGAGGTTTAAAACAAATTTTTAAGAAAGAAAAAGTTTACTTTTTAAACTATAGTCTTAAAAATAAACCGAAACTCACTAAATATTAAACTTTTCGACTAAAATATACTCTAAACTTTCAAAAAGTTTTAAAAATAGAGAAAATAGTTTAAAATTCCACTAAACTTTCAAAAGTTTAAAAAATAGAAGGAAAAAGTCTTAAAATTAGACTCCAGTTTTTACCGTGTAGCAACACGATAACTCTCGAAAGAATTTATTCATAGAGACTTAAATTTTCGCACAGATCCGTTTGGAGTCAAAATCAAGATGAACTCTTGATTAAAAGAGCCATACAACTAAAAAAGTTTTTTATACTATGTTCACACCGACGCAAAATCACGTAATTTTGCGAAATTATTTACTTAAACCAAAGTGTTCACACAGAGAATAAGGTAATTTTGTTTGACATTTCAACGACGTTGGTTCAAAAATGGATCGAGGAAGTTTGTGTAGGATTACTATGAATTTTAGTAATATGACGAATAATATAATTCAAAACATCGATGAAATATGTGCAAACAGAATTAGACACTTTAGAAGAAAATGGAAATTATCTGTAATGAAAATAAACAATTATTTTCCATTTCATATTTAACTGCATCATAAACATGTCAATTTTTTTTTTGCCCCACAGATTTACTAACATATCCTCTTCGCGTGCGGAACACGGCTTCTTTTTCTTATATTTCCGTTTTTCCAATGCAACAAAAATGTCAAAATTGATCTGCTGAAGAGAGCTGAATAAGTGATGCAGGGTTGTTTCCATTGTTATACCCGTATGGTGAAACCAAAGGGTATATTAACTTTGCCTTACCGTTTGTAACGCCAAGATCCCGGCATCGCACACAAAAATGAATTACACCGGTGTGTTTAGAATGATGAAAAAAGTTGAATTTAGCATGTCCGTCCGTCTGTCCGTCCGTCCGTCTGTCTGTCCGTCTGTCTGTCCGTCTGTCTGTCTGTCCGTCTGTGGCGCGGATTGCGGGCGCACGGATTGAGCTAGAGACTTGAAATTTTGCGCAGATTCGTTTTTCGTAAAATGTGAGGCTAAGTTCGTTAATGGGCAAAAATGGACCATTAGGGGGGGTACCCCCCATACGAACGAAATCGTTTTTTGTGAATATCTCAAAAACGGTGCATCTTATCAAAAAAGTCCAAGAACAAAAGTTATTTAGGATATGATTCTACATAAAACTCCCATACATCAAAATCCGATTGGAATAAATTTAAAAAAATCTTATTGGAAAGTTTGACTTCAAAGTGGAATTTTGGTATAACTGTTCGAATTTTGATACGAATATCACCATACGGGTCTCCAATGATTGCCAGATTGGCAATTATAGCTTTTGTTATGTTTTTTACTTGATTTCGTTCGTAATTTTGTGGAAATTACATACTTTTAGTGATTTTGAAAATACGCTAATGTACTGGAAATCTCGTGATTTCGAGCGTGATTTCGTTCAAAATTACGCAAATCCTCAAAATTTCGTAATTTTGCGTTGGTGTGAACATAGTATTAGAGTTATCTTCAAAACATAACCCCGACACACATCAATATTAAATTAGATCACTAATTAATGTCTCTCCCTCTGCAAATTATGAAGTTTCCACAACTATTCTCAAAAACAGAGTGTCGCTTTGTATCTAAAAATTATACAGATATCAGATATGATTTTATTTAAAAATCTTATTAGAAATATCTTGTTTTTTTTAGATTTCTAGAGAGTTTGTCAATTATTGCCTGACTAATGTCACTTTTAATGCGATGTTTAGTTCTGTGGGTAAATAAGTACAATAAATGCGATTTAGGTTTTCGCTAGAAAACGTATAAAATTATTGAAAACCAAAGCATTGCAATTTTTTTTACGTCTATATTTTTTTAACGAAAATCAATTTCCAACTAAGCAAGTTGTTTAGCTGAGCAGTATTTGATTTTAAACTATTTACCAATTGCCTACATAAGATATTAAAAAAAGCAATCATAAATCATTTGTTAACAACTAACCCATTGTGGACATTTGGTATTTGATTTTTTTAGTTTCTAGGAAAATACTCCTCAAACTTCAAACGGGAAAATTCGAAAAAAAGGTCAAAATATCGCACAAAATGTTATTTATTTTAACAAAAAACAAACGGTTGAAATTTTAGGAAATTATTATTCAAGCGAAATATTTTTTAAAAGAATTGATAAGATTTATCAAAACTGATGACTAACATAACAAACGTTTGATTTAAAACTAATTTTGATTCAAGGAAAAATATAATTTAATATTTCCCCAGTGTGGTGTAGCAAGGATTCTAGGCGTTTAAGACAGATGAGGACGCTGAGAAAAAATAGTAAATCTAACTATTTTACAATGGGGAATCGGAACTATAACTGAAATTGTAAATTTCAATTACAAAAATAATCAAAATCGACTATTTTTATAATTAATTTAACTACTAGTAGTAAAATTTACTATTTTGTGGTTAAATTGACTTTTTTTGTAATTGAAATTTACTATTTTAGTTATAGTCCCGATTGCCCATTATAAAATAGATGTGGTATTTTTTTCTGTGAGTGTGCAAACACACGATCTATACAACGATCTATAGCAGAGGCCATCAAACAACGATCTACAAGGATCTACAACGATCTATAGCAGGGGCCATCAAAGTAACTGTCGCTACCTTTACAATCAAAATTTATAACCACTACAAATAAAAATACAGTTCAATGAAACCAATGATTACCTAATATAGATGGGAAGTAAACGGAAGTTTCCGTTTACCTACGGCAGAGAAAAGAGATGCGCGATAAAAAAAAGTCACCGAGCAACACCATCTTTCCCTTTTTTTCCTTCATGTCATATGGAGTTAAAGAAAAAACAAGAAACTTGTCGTTTAGTCAGGGCTAAGCCAAGAGAGATTTTCATATCCTTATAGCGGTCAAAAACTTGTATTATATTTACACAACCCTTGCACTAACACCATCATGCTTCCGACAGCGGCCTGACAGCTCACGAAAATTTTCAAGCAAATTATAACACTTTTTTAGTATTTAAATCGCGTAATACACTAAAAATCAACGAAATTAACACGAAAACTAAATTTTTCACCGAAATTGGTGGTTTGTTTTGATTTTTAACTAACTGACTGCTGAGAATCAAATTTGTGTATTGCCATTGTGCGATTTTTTTATGGTTTTTTCGAGGCGCATTAGAACTAATTACGCATTACAACTGAGATGTGGGAACACTTGAGATGAGGCCGCACACATAAATAACTCAGTATTCACACAGAAATTGAAACCGCCAGCATGTCGCTAGTTGTCCCTCTCTCAAACCAAATATTTTAGGAGAACTTTCTTATCTATATTAGGTAATCATTGATGAAACACAACCTTCCACGGCAATGGCTTGACACCACAGATATCCTACTCTAGATCGCGGCACTCGAACAATTCCATAGCAAAAATATGGGACAGCGTGACTATGGTTGTCTCATTTTTTCTTACAACTTTAGTGATGCCAAACGTTCGTTTCAACCAACTCAATAACACTTGAATTATATGTTTTACGTCGAACTCATAAGACTTATACACGGTTTAGGGAATTGCATATTAATGTACAGTGGCAGCTCTGAATATTAACATGAATAATCGGTATAGGGATTGAATAATATTCCGTCGGAGACCTGCATAAGCATTTTTTTCCAGAATTTTAATTTCCCAGAATTACTAGCTTTGTCCCTTTTTTTTGTTAGAACTTTTTGACGTTTCAGTGGTCCATTTGAGATAGCAAATGGCGTGATCTAGTAGTATATATCAGTGCTTGACACGAACTGATTTAAAATGAAATGCGTCATGCTAATAATGCCCCGATTCCAACTCAAAGCACGATTCGTTTTATTTCTGCGATCCGAAGCACACACAAGCATTACAGCACACAATAAAAGGTCGATTATAGTGCCTACGCTGTTAAAGCCAATCTGTGTGATGAGCCAGCCGAGCCACGAGCTGATGATGCCTGATCTATAGCCTAGTTGACAATAGCAGGCAACTAGAGCAAAAGTACAAGACTTTCAACTTGTTTGATGCTACTTTAAAGAGCAGTTGCTATTGTGTTAGTTGAGTCCTGATTGTCAGATACTATCGACTTGCAAGTAGCATGATGTCAACTGATCACAAGAGTCGATTTTTGTGATTTCTGGTAAACACTAAATTTAAAAAAAAAATCAAGTATTATTCCATAAAAACATTTCCCATCTATCTTCGATTGTTTTAATTTGACTTCAACTAAATTTAATTAAAGAAAAGATTTATTAAACAACGTATTTGTTTTACTATAAAAGCACCCCAATTATCACGTTATTTATGATATGATCATAACTTCATTTCAGATATTAATTATTCTGTCATGGCCGCTGAAACAAATCAATCACCATTGAGTACAAATTGTCAACTAACCGCAATTGTATAAAATCATTCTTAACCTCAATTTGTCACCTACGTATTGAATGAAATCAATTTTTCAGCTTGAAAAAAAAAATCTGGTAAAACAAACCAAAACATAACCTTGAAATCTTTATTTTTTTCACACGAATATCAAAAATCTGTCAAGCGCCATTCTAAAGAAAATATTTGATATGATATACGATCACTAATCAATTTCTGTAAAAAGAGTTGATTTTTCGATTGTTGATATTCCGGGAATCAATTATAAGCATAAAAAACTGGTAAACCGAATGCTTTTGATCTGGAAATCAATCTGATTAAAAAGAGTAGACTAGGAAAGTGTTGAAATTATCAGCGTGTATTCCTGGAAAAAATACTTTAAGATAAGTCGAAAATACTTTTTCTTATACCCTATATGATATATCCTATAGAAGTATACTAGATTTAGTATACCGTTTATAACGCATCGAACCAATCGTTGTTCACAAAAATGAGCTACACCAGGGTGTTGGGGATGACAAAACTTTTTGATTTCCGTCTACCCGTCTGTGAACACCATAAATTTGGAAGGAGTTGAGCTAGAGACTTGAATTTTTTTACAGTTGCGTTTCTCGGAAATAGCCGGGCTAAGCTCTTGAACGGAAAAAACCCGGGCCACTCCTCCCCCCTCCCCTCCCCTCCCACCACCCCTTTGTGTTTAAAATTAGTTAGCTTTTTGCGATTTTCTCGAAAACGGTGCATCGTATCGAAATATTTGTCAAGAGAAAATATTTTTTTGCATGACAGTTCCACACATCAAAATCCAATCGAACCACTCCTTCTCTCCTCTCCCACACAAATGGATTTTTTTCCAATAAAATTTTATTTGTCTTCACATAGAGTATTTGACGATTGGCTCCTGGCTATTGAACTTTTGTTATGATTAGTTCACATTTTAATAGTGCGTATTTTGCAATAGAAAATTAAACGTAAATTTTCATCGTATAAAAAATATCCCTTTTTATTTGGTGGGATTAAAGGGTCATAAATATTTTCTTACAACATTTTATATTATGATGGATTAAAATTGAAGGTGAGGCGATTATTGTTAAAAACTTTTTGTAGCGCTTTTTTTTTTTGTTAAATTCGACCAAATTGAATTCCGGGTTTAGATTTAGAATAACATAATCGATATCAAACATCATAATTCCGTTCATTTTAAATTTCCTCTGCTATAGAGTAATCATGACGGAGATCGACTCGAGAATGGGGGCAGATAGAAACTTTCTGATCAGTAAGAAATCCGTTTCAGGCAAAATTATGAGGATGTCCGTGCATCTGTCTGTCGGTCTGTCCATTGCGCATAGCTTAAATAACTCGAGAATGCGTTGAGCTAGCGACTTGAAATTTTTTATAAATAAGTTTTCCAAAAATCAGGAGTGGTATTCCGTAACTTGTTTCAAGCGTTTGTTTAAAGTTAGAAGGAAAAGTAGTATTCGCGATCCCTGTTTCGCCCTGTAATTTATCTTGGTCGAAACAGAGACAGCAAATATTACTTTTTGTTCTAACTCGAAACAAATGCATGAAACAAGTTATGGAACACCACTCCAGAGTTTTCTGACGATTTTGGGAAAAGTAGCGTTAGCTATAACGACTACCTCCCATACAATTATTTTGAAAAAATACCGTTTTTTGAAAATCTTTAAAGAATATAAAATTTTCTGCATTTTTTTTTGCTTTAACGGTTTTTACGTACCTCCAACGACTCTTAAAAATTTGAAAAAATGAAGTCCTTTAAAAATTTCTCGAAAACAATGCGCTTTCACCACTTTTTGCCTGAACCGTTTTTACGTATCTTTAACACGTTGACTGCCTGACCAATTTTGCAAAAATATAAGGGAGATGCCAATACATGTAGACGTATGTAGAATGTACGTATGTATGAATGTATGTATGTATGCATGTAGATTGTAGACCCAGCTATCGAAAATGATAGCCTTGGCCGCTCATGAATCATAGTGCCAATTTTCACTGGCTATCAAAAATGATAGCCATAGCAGTCAATGTGTTAACGATTCCCGAGACATTTGAAAAAATATATTGCAGAGGAAAGTTTTGTTTTGATCACAACTGATATTTTTTAAAGACAAACGAGACATTTGAAAAAATATATTGCAGAGGAAAGTTTTGTTTTGATCACAACTGATATTTTTTAAAGACAAACCCAGCAATGTTAGTAAGTTTTTTTTTTCTTTCCTGACTTCGATAAAAATGTCTTGCTCGGTAATTGAACAATTCTATATTTAACATAAAAACGTTTACATAAAACGAATAAAAAACGTTTATTAGCGTACAAATATCTAACTTTATTTTAAGAAAAAATTTGTAAATTATGGTAGAATAAATCAATTTGTTTTGTTGTACTTGCTTACCGCGAAATCGTCATTTACTACCATTTTTGTGTAAAGTAATTTCGTGGCGCATATTTATGAGAAGATGATATTCTGTCTATCTTTGGATTGGCGAAGGAGAGCATCTTTGATGGTACATTCAAAATATACATAAATCATTTAAATGTTGACACCAAAAAAAACATACGATGGCAATCATTGGATTCTAGAAGTGCATAATAGCAGTAAAACATATAACGAATCGCTTTTTGAATATTGTGGCGATGCAGCATAGCAAAATTTAGTTTCATAGACAAATGGTTTACCACATATCAAAACATCATTTGTAACTGATCGTGTCATCAGACTGCATAAAATCTCAAGACTTTTTCATTCAGTTATGGTTTTTTTTATTTGAACGTACTCATAGAGAAAAACCGATCTGTGAAATTAATGATTTCTCGGCTGTCTTAATTTACGAGTATGTTCTCCGAGCAATTGACAGGGAGGTAATTACTGCAATTCTACACACATTCAAGTCTTATTACACATTCTTTAAATTATGATGTGAATTAATTATCTGACGTTTCAATTTGTTAAATGGTTGTTAAAGATTGTGCTGACATGGTTTTTATGTGAATAAATATCGGGCTTTCTTTTGGGTAATCAGTTAGGTAATGGAAGATGTAATGAAGTATAATCGACTATCACATTTGATGTGGCAATTTGAAACCTTCAAGATTTGCAAAATTATAACTTTAATTTAATATTGATTTGTTATATGTATTCCATTTTCGAACAACAAGAAATAGTTTGGAAAAAAACTCAACAAAATCATCGATGCATAGTTATTATCATTTCTTATATGTAAGAAAGGTAAAACATAACGCTTATATAAAGTAAAATAGAACTTAACTATTGAACACACAAGTCGAACATTATTAAGCGTCATATCAATAAATCTAACCAAAATCCGGCGATCTTAGCTTCAAAATCAATAATTAATCAATACGAAGCAAGATTACATTTATACGACAAAAGTAAGCTGATCAAAAAGTGATAATTACCGAACAAGAAATCATCCCCAGGCAAAACGCCTTTAGTTTTCCCCATCGAAGTTCAATGATCTTTTCTAAGGTCTAGCTCAAAATGTTGACAAAGTGAATGTCCTTAAACCGAACACTTAAACCGAAATTCCTACACTCTGGTATCAATTTTTCATAATTTTTTCCTTCGGTTTTATGAGTAACAAAAGGGTTCGCCGCAAGTTTGTAAAGGTAGATCGAAGATGAAGTTTGGACAGACTCTCCATAATCCGATTGACGATTGGTTCTTACATGGTGGTGCATCTTCCTACAATTTCTTAAGTAAATATACTTTGATGCATCAACAAATGATTGACATAATGAGATATCGTGGGTAAATGTTCAGTGACCCTTTTTTCGTTAATTCCCTGATTCTCGATGCATAATTATTGTCATCGAGCCTACATTATCAAATCGTGTTTTGTTTACAGCCGTTGGTCTGGACAAAATAAATTAGATCATCTGGATTGTATGCGTCATTGAAAACTCCTACGAGGGGAACGTTGGGTCATTTAATTTAAGAGAAAAATAGTAACCTAAATAGGCACCGGAGGCGAATTTCCTTGAAGGCGTAAGCACCATAGACGATATTTTTTTTAAAGTGAGAGCACGATAGGCAACATTTTATAAGGTTACAGCATAAAGTTGGCCCTCCATTACCATGATTTTTCCCAACTGCAAAAAAATAGAGACAAATTTATGTGAAGATACCTTGGCGAGAAAGGGAGATAAGAATCAACTGCAAAAATTTGTCGGCAACTGCAAAAATAATTTCCCCTCTTTTTTTGGCGATTTTATGCTTACAGTTGACGGACTTGAACTTTTTTATAGCGATTTCTACTACAATCACACATTGTCCCTGTAAGTGAATAGTGAGCACAGACACATACAAAGTGCTATTATAGCGTAGCTTTCATTTTTCATGTAGTTCAACCACACACATACAGCTGTATAGCTTTATTTCTATGCTAATTTGAACCTTATATTCATAGCATAAGGTTTGATATGATTCCTATAAAGTTGTTAAACTGGAAGGGAAAGCGTTTATACTTGTATTCAGTCATTCCTATTTAGATCTATATAAGTCTATCTTGCTCTAGTTTTCTGCATTTTTTTGCAGTTACAGAAGTCATGGTAATGGAGATCCTCCTTAATAAGCTAAAATTGTTCAAAAGAATGCGCCGCAAACAAAATTTCTTATGTTAACACTTGAGAATTTTTGCCTGCGGCGCATTGGTTTGGTCAATTTTCGCTAAAAATAGCTCTAGAATCTTGACAATTTCAAATCAACCCCCAGCGTCAATTTTGGCAAACTACTGGCTAAAAACAATGAGAACCTTTTAATTTGTTCCGTGTATTTCTCAGTCCTTTCAATTTTTACGCCACTATGTTTCAGTTGTGATCAACACGAAACTTTCTTCTGGAATATTTCGTTTCAGCAAAAATTTGTGAAAAATAAAACTTTTTCAAATCTCACGAGAACCGTTAAAGATACGTAAAAACCATCAAAGGAAGAAATGAAGGAAATTTTATTTTCTTTGAATTTGGTTATACACCCATCCCCCGATTTACACCTCAGAGAAAAAATTGGTTATATGGATAAAATCATTGTTAAATTAATAAAAATTTTGTGATAATCACAAAAAAATTGTCAATTGAAACAAATATTTTTAGAGTCGAAACGACAAAAAATTATTAATTTACACAAATTTTGTTTTTCAAGCAATTTATCAATTCAACAAAAAAAAATTTAAAACCGTGTACATTGGAGGATGAGTGTATGTATTTTTTCATAAAAAACGGTAGTTTTCGAGAAATTTTTAAAAAAACTGAATTTTTTCAACAAAAAAATGTATGGGAGGTACCCCGTATAGCTAACGTTAATTTTCCAAAAATATGAAATACAATTTTCGTAAAACTAATTTCCAAAAAGTTTCTAGTCGCTAGCTCAGCGCGTTCTCGAGTTATTTAAGATACGTAAAACGGACAAACCGACAGATATACAGATGCACGGATCGGACATCCTCATAATTTTGCCTGAAACGGATTTCGTACTGATCAGAAAGTTTCTATCTGTCCTCATTCTCGAATCGATCTCCGTCATGAAGACAATACTTCCCCTCTATAGCAGAAGAAAGAAAAAAGAAGAAATCTGTGTAGACCACCTGAATTTCAATTCAATTTCCAATATTTATTAGTTAATTCAGAGTTAAAGGTTAATGCTAACAAGGGCGTAGGTTGCTTGGAATTTGCGTTCATATTACATTTATCAATTAATATTGACATCTATTGATCTGACACGAAAAGATCACAAGATTCAAAAGCTTCAATTGTATGTAACCAGCAATAAAACGTACTAAGAAGAGCATCTTCACTAGCATCACATCGTTGTAACATTAGATTGTTGGATCTACATTAGCTTACAAGTTTCATTTACATCGCATTCATTTGAAATATTGATCCTCGTCTCCACCAATTGTCGATTAATCATTTCGTTTCGTTTATCGACAGGTCTACAGGTTTACAATGTCCTCTTATCCAGGTTTCATGTCGTAGTAGAAAAAAAAATCTACAGACTCCGGAATCGATTCCAAGTGATCTGCCTAACCCCTTTACACTATCGAACGATGATCGAATGCATATTTTTATTACTGAGACGCGACGTTGTACTTGCACTAAAGCGATACACACTTGTTAGGAATTTCCATTATTTTTATCTAAATCAACGTCCACCCTGACGATCGACGACTGAAAGTAAGTTACGAATAGAGGTCTAGAAGCCAATTGACCCCGCATGTAACTTGTTTTGGTTATTCCACTAGAAAATATTTACATTCCTTGGCATTTCGTCTTAAATTTCAATGGACTCTTCCACTATAGACTTGCATATCTTAAAGTTGGAATAGCATCTCGTTTTAATATGAACAGTAGTAGTGATTTCAACGCCATTTAACCATCATTTCATTTCAATTCAATTGTTGTTGTTGTTATTATTATTATTATTGTTGTTGCTGGCTGACTGTTAAGATCAATTTTGTTCTGTTTCGCTGTCGATATTCTGATATTGATATGAAACTACCTAGCAGAGCAACGGCAACTTTCAGACGACTTGATCGCCTCAACTGCTACTTGTGTTATTTTTGTTCTTTTTGAAATCATGTACTTGCATGATCATTCAATTAGCACTTGGTCAATTTTATATGAACCTCCATATAATATGCATATAGAGGTAGTCACCTTCTATGCTCACATTATGTTCTACACGACGGCCAACCGACGTCGCACAGTAGTTGTGTAATGATCGTTTTGTCGCTATGCAAAAGGCGCTCCAATGATCCCAGAGAATCTTTCAGAAAACACCCCCCTGCCCCGTTCCTCCTCTTCAATGGTCACCGTAGATAGTTTTTCTAGCACCATGATGTGCAAGTTTAATACACACACAAAAAAAAATAAAGAAAAAAAAACGGAAAATCACGCAAATATGTCGAATACCGAAGATTGCCCAGGTAAGGGGTGTAAACGTCTGCCTCCGGTCTCTGATCTTCATTGAAGGTGTTGTTTTATTCATGAACTACAAACGAATATGATAACGACTGGAGTATATTTGCATTCGAAAAGAGTACAAACGTGTTAACGAAAAGGTTACGCTATCATCACTTAGAACGAATTTATTTTGTTATACCTTTGCTTGTTTTTTTTTTATTATTTTTAGTTTACTATCATCTTAATCAGTCAGTTCTAATAAAAATTTGTAGAGGTACCCTTCTTATCGTACAAATTGAAGTGAAGAACTTGGACGTTATCGTCACTATCGAACCCAATCATTACTCATCAATTACATATTTTGTGTAATTAAAGGGTATTGAAATGTTTTAATTTGTTTCAATATGACTTAATCCGCCACATTTCGTAAAAAAAAAACTTACAAATCGGGGTTTCCAAAAAAAATTGGACAATTTATACACTTAGTACTAGCATTACGAAACGTTTTTCTTGTTAAGCGTGTCTTTCTGTAATATTTCTTAAGAAAGTCTAATAAAAATTGTACAAAAAGCACGTTGACACATTAAAAAAAAATAACATAATTGTTTAAAAAAAGTTATTTCGGTGTTGATAGATAGCAACACCTTACAAATGTTGCAATACCTCTCACCCATGTTAAACTCTTGGTGTTTCACCGGAGAATAAAATAGATTACACAGGCCAACAAAATAAGACTCTTTTTTGTGCAATCGAGTGTGATTCGTAGGGAAGAAGGCGGTTGGGGGGGAGGGGGGGGGGGGCTGTCGATTCCGAATCTGGCAGTAGTTTGGTCGGCTCAGCTCTAGTTTTTGAGATACAGAGATTCAATGTAACAAAGTGTTCCAAAAGTTAACAGAAAACTACGATTTCCTTAAAACTTATTTGCAAAAAATTTCAAGTCGCTAGCTCAACGCGTTCTTGAGTTATTTAAGATATGTAAAACGAACAAACCGACAGACAGATGCACGGACTCGGACATCCTCATAATTTTGCCAGAAACGGATTTTGTAGTGATCAGAAAGTTTCTCTCTATCCTCGTTCTCGAGTCGGTCTCCAGTAAAAATCGTGAAAGAATCTGATTGGGGCAGAGGGGGGTGGTCTTGAGCATAAGAGTGACGTATTTTGTAGACAAACCCCTATCAATCAATAAAATTAATTATTTAAAAAACCATTAATGGATATTTTGGGAACATTTCTTCAAATTTCAAATTTGTAACAAAGAATATGACGTCTATTTCATACGCAGGGCAAGTTTTGCCATGCTGTTTGCAGGTCAATCAAAAATAGTGGGTTTTGATGAGAAGATAAGAAACTCGTTGCCCTGCTGTTTTTAAAATTAATAGTTTTTGAAATGTCGTAAAATAACTTTTATTTATTTGCCCTGCATTTCATATCTTGCTAGTTATTTTTTAAATGAGATTTTCGTTTTAAATATTGAGGATCGTCATAGTAAGTAAGCTTTAGAGTTTTTTTTTTAATTTTTCAGTGATTGGTATAACAGGGCCTTGATAATAGTTATATTGGGCTGTAAAATCAAATTATTCTGTGCCATGCTGAAATATGAAATGCCCGGCAATTTTCCCTGCGTATGAAATAGACGCAAGAATACATATGTATGTAAAAAATGTGTCTTGATACCATAATTGATTTCCTGAGCAACCTTTTACAAAAATAAAATGAAAATTATTTGTACAAAAAAAAAAACAATACAAAGTCAAAGGAATTTAATACAACATAAGCTGGCCCACCAACACAAAATTTTTTTCCCAGATATGAATAAAACTTCAGATATTCAATGAAGATCGATCGTATCTATTAATCTGTAGGTGTCACAGATTATCCAGCATATGACACAAAAATGATCATTAGACTGCACTCAAACACGGTCACCGTCACCATATATCGTTCGATATTTATCATATTAAAAAATATCCGATCGACACGTGCCCATTTTATAATATTTCTTCCAAATAATGATGACGATCAGCGCGATCGTTTTGATCTAAGATCGCTTTCTAAAAGAAAAGAAAAGACAACCAATTTTAAACTAAGTCAACTTAAATGCATGAAAAAAAAACAAAATCTCAGTGATCAGCCTCCAGATATATTTAAATTGAAGTCAAAATATTAAGATATGATCTTTTTTTTAACAAGTAAAACCATACTTAAGGTTTTAACAATGAGCGATCGTTAGGCAAGCGATAACGAATTTATTATTATGATTTGTATTGATCTTAAAGAGTAATTATTTTGATTACTTCTTGTACGGATCATCGCAAATATTAAGCTTTATCTAATATTTATATGGTCTTGATAGTAAATTGCAACATTCGGATTGATAAATAAATATTGTTACGAGCATTTAATCAAATATTCTCACGGTTTATGGCACGGATTAAGATAATTATATCTATATTCCAAGAAAAATATAAACGTAATCAAGAACTAAAAGCACAATTTAATATTTGCACGCGGTATGATTGTGCCATTAATTTAGTGATATGCCCCATCTAGAAGATCGCCTCCATGGCTAATAAATTAAGAGATTTAGATAGTGGCATCAGTTATAAACCCATTTTAATCGTACAAATTTTAGATAAGCCGACGAAATTATAAATTCATTTGGCATTCGCATGGATTAGTCTTTCAATTTGCTCACCCTCGCCGATTCGACTGAGGATCACCGAGGATCACTGCATTCGATTTGGTAGAAAATATTAAATGAATTAAATTAGCATTTAGTGGTGTAAATTTAACGATCGATGCCATAGTTAAAACTTCAAAATCATATAGGTAACCGTCTGCATTAGATTTTTTACCATTTTTCAGTGTAGATATGTATACACGATCGGTTAAAAACTATGATCATCAACCATAGACGACAGATGTTGCACGGTGAAAATGTTTCGGTTTACGATGAAGTAAAAGTTCGAAGATCACTTGCAATAACATAAATTCAACATTTATGCGAAATTATGCAACAAAGATATTCTTCGATTGCCATCGTATTACGATCACGATGTAAATTGTTCATTTTAGTACGTTTTGAAGGAGCCTCTTATCCCCACAGTCATTTGCGGGATCAATCGACATTTATATTGAATCTATAGGGGATTACTGACATACATTGGAGATTATGATCACTTTCAATTTTATGCTATTTCATATTAATAGGGTCAACTGTTGTGACTCACGTCTGTTTACACGAACCTAAAATTTATACTGGGAATTGTTATTTTTACACTCGCCAACGCGATCAGTTGTAAATTTTGGTTGCGAGAAGTTTTTTTATTATCATTGTTATTTTTCCAACGTTGTTTTCCTTGTTGATCATTTTTTAAGCGCAAAAACATTCAAATCTAAGGCACGATCAGAGAAGATCATTCGAAATGAGGATTCTTGGGAAAACTTTTACTATCCTGGACGTTTTACTCGTGTTGTTGTTGTTGTCACTGCCGGTATTATTGCTTAGTTTGGAATTTATGGCATTTCGAAATGCTTAACCAGAAGCACAACTTAAAGAATTTACACAAGTATTAAAAGACAATAAAGATCGATATCATTTTCAGCTAAATTGTGTTCGTTTCGACTTCTTGAATTGAGACAATTTCAGGATCAAATGGCTATAAAAATAATTTTATGGTGTTGGTTTTATTATGGGGGCCATTTAAACGTTTTGATCTCCTTTTTGACATAGCAATTAATCTTTTACGGGGAATACTTAAACATCATGAATTATTTATGACTTCATTTATAGAAAGTATTATTGGCGCCTGATGATGGTGGAAAATAAACTTAATTTGATGAGTCGAAAAAATTGTGGAATTTGGGACAAGATATTTGTGATATTTTTAAAATGTTTTTTTTTACTTACTTTTAACAGAGTTTTTTTATTAAAAATGTAAAGCCATTTTGACAAATACACATGTAAAAATTAAAATGTAACGCCGCGAAAAGAATTCCCGGCAAAAATCTTAAGACTGATAATTTGTACCCCTCTCATTGTTCCCCTCACCTGGATTTTTTTTTTTTGTAATTTCCTGAATTTTCGGGATGCCTATTATGATATTCGAAATCTCGGAAGCTTATGCTTTATGAGGATGTCCGTGCATCTGTCTGTCGGTCTGTCCGTTTGAGGTATCTTAAATAGCTCGAAAACGCGTTGACCTAGCGACTTGAATTTTTTTGTAAATATGTTTTACAAAAATCATATCAAATTTTTGAACATTAACGTCAGATAAATAAAACGGGTACCTGGCATTTATTTTTTTTTCTTTTGAAGAAATAAAGTTTTTTGAAAATTTCTCGAAAACTATGCGCTTTTTGGAAAAAATTAATACAACAAAATTTAAAAGATATAAAATTTTCTACATTTTTTGGTTCAACGGGTTTTTTGTATATTTAACGCCGTGGTTCCCAAACTTTTTCAGTTGACGCCCCCCTTGAACACTTATTAAACAGCTGACGCCCCCTTGAACACTTATTAAACAGCTGACGCCCCCCTTTTTTGAAAACCTGTCAAACCTCCGTGGTTCTATCCTAATATTTTGAGTTAAAAATCCACACACACTTTTACTGTCCATTTCAATTATTTATTTCCCTAGTTTCTACGAAAAAAAACTGAAAAAATAGAAAATAATGGGATGGGTGACACTGTTTTTCTTTCACTAAAATCGGAATATTAGGTCTGATGTTTGACAGAGCACACCGGAGATCGCTTTCCAGATTAAATCTGCAACGCTGCTTTGTTTTTACTAGACAAGACCAGAACAATATCTTGAAATGTTAATTTCAAATTTCTTCACGACTACCGTCCGTAGCTCTACGCCCACCAAGGGAGGCCCGGCTGAAATTGCTTCACGCCCCCCAATGGGGGCGCGCCCTCCAGTTTGGGAACCACGGATTTAACGGTTCTCCAGATATTTGAAAATATGTTATTTTTTCCATATTTTTCCGAAACCAAATTTTGCAGAGGAAAGTTTTGTGTTGATCACAACTGATATATATACAGCCATGTTCAAAAGTGTTAGGCACCATTTCAAAATCAATTTTTTCCTGTTTACGTGTATATAATATGATAGTGAAACAATGTGATTTTAAGAATATCAAAATTTATCTATCTGACTAATATTAGGTGGGCCCACCACTAGCCCTTGTTACAGCAGCCAGTCTTTTCGGCATTGTCGCTACAAGCCTATTTTCGTGTCGTCACTTATAAAATCCCATTACTCCTGAATAGCCCTTTTCAGGGTATCTTCTGATGTTATTTTTGTGTTTCCGGATATTTTCCTTCAAAATACTCCACAAAAAGAATCAAAATCTATGATTTCTTTGTAAAAAATGGGGGTGCCTAACACTTTTGAACATGGCTGTATATTTTTGATAATTCCAACACAAATTGTCCCAAAGACAATATTTTTTAGAAAAAGGCGAAAATTTTTGTAAAAAAAACTTTTCGATACACAAAAAATTAAAGAAATGTGCCACAGGCAAAAACTTTTGAGTGTCAATATTTAAGACACCGTCGAGTCGAAAACATCACAGTTGCCCGAATTTTGTTTAATTCATATCTTTATTTAATAAATTTAACACCCGACTTAGTAATGACTTTAGCGCCCTTTTCAGGTTGTGCCCGGAGTCCACCTCCTCCCCTGCTTCTACCCCCGCCACCTTCTTACTAACTTCTTGAAACGAGCCTGAATTCACGGAGAGAAATAATAGGACAGATTCGTACAAAAAATAGGAATTACGTGACAGTAAAGCAAAAAAAGAAGAGTTCGTGCCAAAAAATATGAAATTTCCCAAAATTATAATAATTTCTTATTTTTAGGGAATCATTGCACAAGAGTCCACTGTCCCGAATATTCCTGTTTGAACCTCTCTCCGTGTTTTGTGATGATTTTTGTGATAACAGGACAAAAGCTTCAAGTAACAAATCTGTGTTAAAAATCTTTTACAATATATTTTTAATTAATTCTATGACCTCTTCATCCAAGCGCAGTGCATCAGGCAATTGTGACTTTTTACAAGAAACTCAAATACAGTCTCAGAAAGCAAGACGTAATTTATGAAAGAATTAAGAAGAGTTCCTTTATATCTCATTCCACGGTGCGATGTAATTTTAACAAGTTTTAAAAATTAAAACTCCCAAAATCCAATTCAAATTTTATCTCACGTGTCTCTAAGGAAATTTGAATGGAACACGTCTTAATATCCACACTGCAGCACATCACATTCAGATACGAGGACAATAAACCTCAAAGTCCATAATCCTTTTTATTGAGTTAAACTTCTCATTGAAATGCTACTCGGTTTTTTTTTCAAAAGTTTTCAAATAACAATGCTGACAATGGATACGGCAAAAAAGGATTTCCACCGATTGTACTACTACGCTGGATACGGAAAAGGATTATAATCATGTCAATATGTGGCATGCAGCAGAGACCGAAAGACAAATCCCGGAAAACACTGATGGAAAAAGTAACGTGAGAATAGGCGAAACGCGCTGAAGAGAAAGCCGATTGATGCGGATTAAGTCACATACAGATATACAGCGGATGGAGAAAGGAATGTCCTTTTAGTTATGCATACAAAAAAAAACCTCCCGAAATACTACTACTGCCGATGCATCAGATTTGGAAAATAGTGAATGACAAATGACCGAAAGGTGGAAATGTGATTAGGACCTGATCTCATTGAAAGGGTTAAAACTACAACCCATTAACCGCTGAGTTTTGTTTGGCTTGCGGTTGTATGTGCTTGGGAAATGAAAAACGTTTCACTACGACGCGACGCACTATTGGTGATACTTAAAAACTCATAAGCACTTTTAGCAACAGAAATTTTTCTGGCGTTTTTTTCGGTACGATCGCTTTTCTATTGTCCTTTTCATTGATTTATGAAGACATTTTCGAAACAGTAAGTCCGAATTTTTTCCCTTTACTCAATACTCTTAGTTTTTTTTTCTTTAAACCCATCCAGGAAACCTTATTCAAGTGAGATACGATTGCAAAACTTACTCGCTTTCATCGGTGTTACTCATGCAAAAAAACGCATTCACATACTAAGAATGATGCTGGCTGGACCAATTGGTCCAGAGCGGCATTCAAAGTGAAGTTCCACCTTTGAAATCAATGGTAACAGAAGAATTTCTCAGAAAAGGTGAATGTTTTAAATATGGCCAGGTAAGTCACCACATATTGGTGTAGACTAGACAATAATAGAGCGAGATGTTTAAATTTGTCTTTTTCTCATCCTTTGGACCAGAATTCATCTCGAGAAGAACAAACAAAACAAATCGCTGTGTGTGATCCTTAGTGAGGATCCTTTGGCATAATCATGCCCTAAGCAATAGCAAAAGATTTGATGCATAATTCAATGCTTATATGCTCGATGTACCTCGAGGGTCTAGTTTAGGGCCCGGTGTTTGTTTTAACAACTTCACAGAGGCGAGAAACGACTCCAAAGGTATGAGAACAAAAAATCGAACATTAAAAAAACAACACGTAATTCCTGCAAGGTGTAAAAAGTCAACACAAAGTTCACCCTAAAAAAAATCAACCGAAATGAAAATAAAACATTCTTGATTAGGTGTCAGTTTCTGCAAGCAAAGCTGCCATGCAACACTTTTGCATATTTGTACAAAAAAAATATATCCAAGACATCCGAAAAACGAATCTGCATCACTAGATCAAGTTTGCGTGATCCTCGAAAATCAAAAAAAAAATAAAAAAAATTCCATCGAAAAGATATTCCACACTCAGGAGGGCGTCGATTTGATCTCCAATTCAATGCCGAAAAATTAATTCAATTTCAGTATCCCGCATCGATGTTGGGCAAATTAAAAGATCAATTCGGAAATATGATCCTCGCCACGATCGGTTTTGACTTAGAAATTGAAAATAACATTTCTGAAGTGTTTCGTTTCGTTTTTGGTCAAAATCAAGCGCCACACCACATCAGCTGCTGTTTCTACATATCTGTGGCACTTTGGATAATCGAAATTGGCCAGAAGGATACACCAGACATGCAAAACAGTCCCATGGAGCCTAATTGACTTCACGGCTGGCAGTCGTGATCGTTTCAATAATTTGGATTCCTGTTTCATTCTTATTATTTTCAGTATTTTTTCGTTCTTATTTCCCATTTTATTAATTCATTAAGGTCCATGCCGTGTCTGGCTGCCAAGAGTATCAATTCGTGACAAGGATTTTAAAGATATTTAAACCTTCGTTTCGTTTGTTTGGCAAATTATTGTAATCCATTTGGCGGCAAAAATCACAATCATTTAAAAGACCATCGATAGGTATTTCAGAGGTAGTAAAATTCTGGGAATTTGTCACTTAAACTAAATGATCTATTGTTGTTAAACTTTACAATGAATAATTTGGAATCAAATTGACATTTAATTCAGTAATTCACAACGAAATTCAATTTGTTTTGCTGAATACTTTTATACATAATTAAAATTCATACGATTAGCCAAATTAAAAGTACATCAAAATATCAGTTGTGATCAACACAAAACTTTCCTCTGCAATAATTAGTTTTGGAAAAAATATGTAAAAAATATTATTTTTTTAAAAATCTCGAGAACCGTTAAAGACACGTAAAAACTGTTAAAGGAAAAAAGGTGGAAAATTTTATATGTAGAAATTTTTAGAAATTTTCAAAACAGACCGACAGACAGACCGACAGATAGACCGGCAGACAGACCGAAAGACAGGCCGATAGACAGACCGACAGACAGATCAAAAGACCGACAGACAGACCAACAGACAGACCGACAGACAGACCAACAGACAAACCGACAGACCGACAGACCGACAGACAGACCGACAGACAGACCGACAGACAGACCGACAGACAGACCTACAGACAGACTGACAGACAGACCGACAGACAGACCGACAGACAGACCGACAGACAGACCGACAGACAGATCAAAAGACCGACAGACATATAGACAGACCGATAAACAGATCGGCAAACAGATCGACAGACAGACTGACAGACAGACCGACAGTCAGACGGATCGACAGACCGACAGATAAATCGACAGACAGACCGACAGACAGATAGACTGATAAACAGACCGACAAACCGACCAACAAACAGACCGACAGACAAACCCACAGATAGACCGACAGACAGATGATGAAACATGTTTCAAACAATTTTTTAACCCTATTATAGCTTTTACCACACGTTGCCGGCGGTATAAAAAAAGGCAAGCGAAAATTAGCGTAACGTATCCCTAAATAAATATAATATTAAATCATTGCAAGAGCATTTGTTAAAATCAATTTGCGGTTTATTAAAAATGTTCTAAAAAATGAATGCTAAAAAATAAAATAGTAGTTCTTAGTAGAAAATCTAAAGAATTTTACAAAAAATAAAAAATTCCAGCAAAAAAGGAGCACCACTTGAATGTGACCACCCTGCGCGTGTTTGGTAAACAATTATAACACATGACACAACACTATTAAACCGATCTAGTAACAAAAATATTTGACATGATCGCTAGATTCAAGTGATCTTCACAATTAAATTAATCGAATGAGTCCGAACTGACCCCACATCAAAAGAAAAAATATCAGTTGTGGTCAACACAAAACTTTCTTCTACAAAATCTACGACCCTGCGCAATTTACGCTAGAGCCCTGTCGCGTTGTCAACCTAAGATGACCTCCCAATAAATTCTTGGTTTATTCAAAAATATCAAAAACGTACAAAATTTGAGATAACTTGAGAACGGTAAAAGATATCAATTTACGGTAAATGGCAAAAATGTAAAAAATTTTAACATCTCCAATTCCCCCTTAAATTAATTTGTCGAAAAACCGTTAGTTTGCAAGTAATTTGCAAAAATATATTTTTTTATATTTTAATCTAAATATCTCAATAACGGTAAAAGATAACGGATAACGGTAAGAAACAAAATTGTGTAGAATGCCATTCTCATTAATTCACTTCATACATTCAGTCAGCAAAAACCCGTTAGTTTTCGAGATAATCGCAAAAAACTGTTTTTTTAGAAATAACGGTTTATCTCGATAACAGGTGGAGATATCGAGTTATAGCTAAAGACAAAAGTGTGGGAAATTTTATTTTCTCCAAGTTTTGTCATACTTAAGGCCACTAAAAAACGCGTAGTTTGGGAGTAAATCGAGAAAAACGAAATTGCGATTTTTGAAAAACCGCCATTTTGGATACTTCCGGTTAACGGATTTCCACCAAAAGTTGATAGGATCGTCCCATTTCAGGACCCCACATGCCTATAAAATTTCATGGCGCTAGCTCTATTAGTTTTTGAGAAATCTTGTACACAGACTGACAGACTGACAGACTGACAGACAGACTGACAGACAGACTGACAGACTGACAGACAGACTGACAGACAGACTGACAGACAGACTGACAGACAGACTGACAGACAGAAAGACATTTTTTAAATATGACTCCAATCGACTCAGGAGTGATCGGGAAATGTTTTTTAGGCAAAATTAAGAGGTCGAAATTTTTCATGAATACAATACTTTATTATACTCCGTAGAAGAAAGTAAAAATTGAGATCTCTTGTAAAAGTTTTCTAACAAGCAATCAACCGAACATTTATTTATCATATGTCCAAAATTACGCACTTAGCCGGCAATAAACTGATCTTCAATTCTGATATTTGAATAGTTCGATCATCTTGAATAAAAGATGTTGAAGCAGACAATAAAATGTTTCCAGTGGTCAATCGGCTTTCAGTTCTCGATCATCAGTCGAGAGATACTTATCGATGATTTTTCAAGTGGTCATTTATTGATGGTGTATTGTAGGTGAAAAACGAAAAATCGTTCATCTCAGGTAGGTAAGGATATTTATTTTAAAACATGGTCTTATACCCATGTACCATTTAAATTGATCCTTTTATCGATTGAACGTTAAAAGTCGGAAAACCGTTTTTTTTCCTCTTGGCCATGAGAGTTCGTTACCTGAACACCACAACGGTGGTAATAGATCGTGTAAATAGTGAACAAACGATGGTCCTTTAAGGGAATTCACCGATAGCATCAGGATCGGATCGGATCGCCTTTTCATCAATTCTGTGTGATTACATTGAACACGATCGGGAACCGATTGACCAGTGAAAAGGGCCATCACCCAAAATGATTTGTTGGCAGTCCAGCTGCCGGGCAAGGCGTTTAAAAAAGGATCACTCCCAGAATATCTGCCACTGCATGTTTCTTAAATCATTATTACATAAATAAATTATTGCGTAATATCAGAATGTGTTCTCTGAATCCTAAATTCATTTCCATTTTGTGAATTGGAATTGATTTTGATGGAACAATTTAAAAAAAATGATGATTAAGGAATTTAATGTTGGCAGTCACGTTTTTGATCGGATGACATCATCACTTTCATCGCTTTAAGAATAAAAATTTAACAATAATAGAGCATAAAAGGAAGGTGTAAACCACTTAGAGATCCATTAGAAGAGACATTACACTCTCAATACTAAAGTGACATCGATTAGTCTTATCAACTATTGATACTTTCACTATATAGTTTTTTTTATATCTCCGGTGAAGACATGCTTTAAACTGACCCTCGCAAGGTGTTTTTTTTTAAACCTAGTATAATGCTAGGTGGCCTAAAAGTTTCTGGATAGTAATTAAAGATTTTCAGGATATTTTGTAATGATCCAGTATTTTCAACCTTCCAAAAAAATAAAATTTTGCCCCTATGAAGTTTTTATACTCTATATGATACATAATATAGGAGTATATTAGCTTTAGTATACCGTTTGTAATGCATCGAACCAATCGTCGGACACAAAAATGAACTACAACAGGGTGTTAGGAATGACAAGAGATTTTTATTTCCGCATGTCCGTCGGTCTGCCTGTCTGTCCGTCTATACGTCCGTGAACACCACACTTTCAAAAGTTTTGAGCTAGAGACTTGAAATTTTTTATAATTGTGGTTCTAATGACAAGGCTAAGTTCTTGAACAGCAAAATTGGACCATTCCTTACCCTCTCCCCATACAATCGATCCCGTTTTTAACGATTTTCTCGAAAATGGTGATTCGTATTGCAAAATGTATGAAAGTAAAATGTGTTTAGAATATGACTCTACATCACTTATCTGCACATCAAAATCCAATTTCACCACTCCTTTCCTCTTCCCTATAAAAATTGAATACTTTTTTTTTATTTCTCAAAAACCGTGCATAGTATCGAAAAATTTATTGAGACGAAATATGTTTAAAATATTATTTCACATAACCGTTCTATACATCAAAATCCAATCGGACCAATCCTTCCAACTCTCTCCCATACAAATGGATTTTTTTTTCATAAAAATTTCGTCTGCCTTCATATAGAGTTGTTGACGATTTCCCTCTGGCAATTGTAGCTTTTCTCATATTTTTTAAATAACATAGAATTCGAAAATGAATATCCTACACACTCGTATCCGAAAATTTTCCTTCAGCAGCCCTGGTTCAAAAGTTAGCCCGGGAGCAAAAAAAAACGTTGAATGCTGCACGGTTTTTTCTGACATGTTTAAACGATTAGAGCGTACTAAAATTCGCTCAATGATTCAGAAGACATCAGGAGAGGGGCTTTACAAAGCAGGTGGGATAAACTTTAGTGAGGGAAAATATTAAATCCAGCTTACTTGTTGTATAGTGAAAAATTAAATTCAAATCGCTTTAGTGGTTGGTGAGATAGCTGGGGAGGGGGGTTTAAGCAAGGGTTGTAGTAGCTTTGAGCTTGCCAAAAATTTCTTTGACCAAATATCATGTATAAATGTAAAAGCTGGACCAACATTTTTTTAAGAGGTTTCAGAGATAGCAGGAAAGAGGATGAGGGAAAGGGGAATACAAAACTACAAGATTTCTACTAAAAAGCTCACTTTAAAGATTTTTTCCGAATATATAAATCGATATGGTCGGTCTATACATTCGGAAACATTGATAGACCGACCGACATTTTCTGGAATTTAAAGTTTTCGCTTTTTAAAATTGCTTAAAATCTGGAAACTTTAGCATCACCCTACTTTATCAGACCAAATTAATACCATCACCATCCTTGTAGTCAAATTAATGAAAATTAGACATAAAATTGCCATAAATTTTGGCCACCAGAGTTGATGATGCGATGATCGTGTTGGGCAATTTACAAATCAGAAAGTCACGAGATATATCTCCAACGTCTACCCGACCGAAAACAAACCAAAAATGTCCTGGACCAATTAAAAACAACTTTAATAGAGTTATCGATCGACCAAATTTGAATGTTATTAGGGGCATAAGTGCCGTCGTTTGATCTCATTCGGAATTGATCTAACACTAATAACTATTTGGTAAGGGATAACAAAAACAAATTCGACTCTACAAAATCGAAATATTTGGTCGAAAACAATTAAAAAAAAAAACCTACAGCGAAGATAATAATCGAAATCGAACCTCTTTCCTCGTACCCTATCGAAATTGGGAAATTTTATTGCCAAAAAAAAGTTTAATTAGTGGGCGTTAAACATTTTGGGCCATGTTTAGATTCAGGCTAAGCAAAAAAAAACACCTTGTCGGTTCCTATGTCAAAATTCCGGGATGGAATTCAGTTTTGTAAAACCGAAGTGAATAAAAATGCGATTTGGTGGTTTTGTTTTATTTATAGAAGAATTTAAATTATGAAATGATACGCATTCTGATGCAAATCTCATCGAATTAGCATTTTATTTGCTAATCTTTTGACCAATTTTATCTTTTCGCGTAGGTTTTTTTATGACCAGACCTACAAAAAGGGCACAAGACTTACTTTTGAAAGAATTAAATAGTGTTTGGCCACACAAACTCTGTAGGTTGACTTTTATTTTGTCTAGTAGGTAAAAAAAAGAAAAACACGGAACTGCATAATTCAAGAAGCAATTCAATTTCCAATTTCGTTCGTTTTTGGGTAGGAAAAATATCTTTATGATTTCAGGGTGTTAAGAAAGTATGGAAAGCGAGTCAGGAAGTCATAAATTTTTAACACCTGTTCCGTTAATGGATTTGGGAAAAACCCCGAAGCGCGTCATTGAGAAAGTTGTGAAGAAATTTGGAAACAGGTAATGAATAGTTTTTTTTTAGTCCTTGAAGAAATGCAAAAAAGGGATTCGATTCTTCTGCATAATCCGGAATTCGTTTAAAATTACACTTGCAACAGTTGTGGGAATGAGCAGCCAGTTCGTGAAGGAAATTTATGTTTGTTGGGTGTTCTTTTTGTTTAGTGCGGGTGCTAAATTAAATTAATTCTTGGAATTTCGTACAGATTTACTAGGGTACAAAAATTGTAAAATACTGACGGAGATTTTTTCATTCAAGAACTATTTATTCCTATCTTGGAACCAGGACCGTAGATAATCATTACTAGGCCATGAGTAGTACTTTGAATTTTGGTCCATGCAGGATTTTCTTTATTTTTGAACATTGTAGGACACGTACAAAAACAGCAAAGCAAGACATGTTTCGAAAACTTCAAAAAAATGCGCCCCTAATAAACATATTTGGGCGAAAACCACAAGAAAATGAAATTTTCAGTTTAAATCGCACTTTTGCCCAAAAAAGTCAACTTGGCCGCATTTTCATAAGCTTTTTGTCAAAAAAATGACTAAAACCACCAATGTTGCATTTTCTTAAAGTTTTCGCTCAAAATATGCTCACTAGTGATTTTGAGCGAAAACTTTAAGAAAATGCATCATTGGTGGTTTGAGTCATATTTTTGATAAAAAGCTTAAAAAAACGTGGCGCAGATGACTTTTTTGGACGAAAGTGCAATTTAAACTGAAAATTTATGACGAAAATGCGTCGCAGGCTTAAATTTTCGTAGGAAAATGTAGAAATTGAGAGCTATACAGAAAATACGTGTGTAGGTTTTAAATTTTCGGGCTTTTCACTGTAAATAGCCATTACTAAAGAATGCTTTGAAACGTTTGAGTTCATAATATTTCAATCTTTGCAACAGATCTTAGCAAGAAAGTTTTGATTTTTAGAGAGACCACTAAAATTACCAAAATTTAAGTGATATTTTACAATTGCCTGTAAAATTTTTACCAAAAAAAAGAAATTTTTCAGTTTTTTTTGGAATTTTGAAACCGAATATTATATCTTGCGCCTAGAAATCACTAATTTATGCAAATTCTCCAGTTAACAACCATAGCGTAAATAGAATTGAACTTCTTGCCTTAGAAGTGAAACCCAGTTTAAATACTACAAAAAATGTAGATTCAATTGCGTGGATTTCGGTGCAAGTAATTAAAGAGTCGTAAAACTTCAAGAAACCCAACGAAATCTAAACATTTTGAACAACTCGACTGGGAAATTCAAATAGGATGAAAAAAAAACAATCTGAAATTCCACTCATTTGAAAGCCGCATAGACATTGTTGCTTAAAGCATTATAGACGTCAACTTAGTCGAAGGTGTAAGTAAGTTCAACCATCTTAGAGAAAGAATTTCAAGACTAAATAAGAGAATTTTTTTTATGATGGTATTTGTCTTTCTTGTTATCATAATCTTTTCACTTGACTTTTCCTCGGATTCTGTAGTTACAATCCCGATGGCGATGTCGTATAAAACGTTAAAGAAACGTCGGACTCTATATCTATTCCTGTCCTAACTCTTCGACGTTTTGATGCATTTGAATGCTGATGGTCAGTTTTTGGTGATATTCTTGGCATCCCATCAACATCGACATCGACAGAGATGAGTGACTAAACTATGGGTAGAAGTTTGTCTACCATCAAACTATTCTATTTCGTTTAGGGTTTTAAGTCGAGTTTGATGGTTGATCAGTGGAGTTTCAGTTCGAAAAAGATGCGCCCCTGTAAAGCATACTCTGGAGGAGTCTTAACTATTCTTAAACCATCCATGCAGTGAAGATCCAGGAAGGGAGTCAAGTGGACACTTTAATGTGTAAAGTTGTGCTAACGCGCCTCATTTTCGGTTCGTTTGATATTCAGTTAGTTGGAAATCATAAGAAATTGATGAGGTTCTATCTGTGTTCTGTCTTTAAGGGTCTTTTCGGCAACCAAAATAATAATAAAAAAAAGGTTTCCGTATGATTTTATTTGTGTTAGGCTTTGTTAACTGTCCAAAACGCCAACGAAGACCAAGATTTTTTTCCCCAAAAAATACAAAATACTTCACATAAAATGCGTTTCCCGAATATATGGCTTTTGTGTGGAATTGGAGAGAGGTGAGGAGCGGCGGAGTTCAGAACCAAAAGTTTTAAATTAATAAGGTTTCTGTGTACCAACATTGTTATAGCCTTTCGATATTTCATAATGTGTCGAATGACGGTATCTGGCAGATAAATTAGTTAACAAGTGCGGTATGATGGTCATAGATACATGCTAGTTAACAGAGATGATATTTAAATTTGTCATTATTTCGATGATTATTTGATTAACTCTCAAGAAAATTAACTCTCAAGAAAATTTCTATTTGCTTGTTATCGAAGAAATGTTAGGCGTGATTGCGATTGGTTCGGACAATATATTTGGATTTATTCTTGAAACTAGAATGAAAATAGTCATTTTGCATCAATTAAACTTAGCAACTTATGTCCAACTTATGATATTAATGTCTCAGAATTTTTTGGGCTTAAATATGCTAAACACAACTTAATTTATCAAAAATAGAACGCTCAAACGGGCCTGAATTTCGAAAAAGGACAAAAAAACATTAGGAGCCTCCACACGTTCAATGTTACTTGACAATTTTACTTGAATGACTCATGTTTCAAGTAACATTGATCGTTTGGATGCTCTTCAATGTTACGTGTGGGAGCAATTTCCATCAATGTTACTTGACGAAGATTTTTCATCAATAATACTTGTCAAGTAACATTGAACGTGTGGAGGCTCCTATTGACTGCTAAGGACTAACAGTCAAAAAGGCATTTTTATGAAACTGTAATCTGTCTGACAGCATTTTTGGGAAAACAATATTTTTTTTAGAAACGCATAAAAGTTTATATGTAAAATACGTGGATCTAAAAAAAATTTTCAAAATTATAACTCACCTATGAGGTGACGTTCGTGAACTGTTGACACGTTTCCGTCTTGATCTATGCGAATGGATCTGTCTGAACAATGTGACGTTAGAACCACATTCTCTAACTCTGAAAAAGCACTGGACACCACCTAAAAAATCAAAAAAAAATTAATTAGATATTTTGTGATATATACAATATTTTAAAAAAGGTTAACGAAACTTAAAAACGTCTTAGTTTGGCGGGCTTAGCGGTCCAATTTTAGGAAATAAAACAAAAGTTGTGTTTAATATTCCAGCCTAACGTTTCGAGCCTTGTTTTGGCTCATCTTCAGAGGCGTTAAAAGATCATTTAAATGCACTCACTATGTTATAACTATTAATATTTAGCCGTAAAAAAAAACGGCTAAATATTAATAGTTATAACATAGTGAGTGCATTTAAATGATCTTTTAACGCCTCTGAAGATGAGCCAAAACAAGGCTCGAAACGTTAGGCTGGAATATTAAACACAACTTTTGTTTTATTTCCTAAAATTGGACCGCTAAGCCCGCCAAACTAAGACAAATACTATTATACGGTCGACATATTATCGAAACTTAAAAACGTTTTTTTTAATTTTATATTAAACACGGAGAGAAATCCAAATAGGAATATACGAGACATTGGACAATGATCCAATGTCGCAATGATTCCCACAAAATTGAAAATTTCCTGATTTTTGTCATGAATACCCCTTTTTTTTTGAGAGTCATCACCAAAAAATTTTACTGTATCCTTTCTCTTTTTTTTTGTTGGAATCTGTCCAATTATTTCTCTCCGTGTAAGCACTTTGTCATTAAGGGCTGTCCATAGAAGACCTCACAGTAATTTTAGGCTTTTCGGACCCTCCGTCTCCTCTCTTGTTTAGATTTTTTCGTTATCTCTTGTATGGAGTTTAAAGCCAAATTCAGACTAACGGTTTTGATTACGATTGCGATTACGATTGCGATTACGATTGCGATTACGATTGCGATTACGATTGCGATTACGATTGCGATTACGATTGCGCTTCTTTGACCAATGAGATCAAAGCATTTATTTTCCTATCGTTGAAAGATTTGATCTCATTGGTCGAGAAGCTTCAATCGTAATCGTAATCGCATTCGCAATCGTAATCGCAATCGTAATCGCAATCGTCATCGCAATCGTAATCGCAATAATGATCGTAATCGCAATAGTAATCGTAATCGCAATAGTAATCGTAATCGCAATGGTAATCGTAATCGCAATAGTAATCGTAATCGCAATAGTAATCTCAATCGTTAGTCTGAATTGGGCTTAATACAATACTGTTACACTATCACAAACACCCCCCCCCCCCCTCAAAACTCCGCAAAAGTTTGAATCGTGTCCAAAATTTAATAATTTTTGAATACTTCTACATACGAAATATTCAATTATTGAAACCCAGGCCGATTTTTCATTTTTTTGTCACCTAAATATAAAAGAATCAAATTTAATTAAATTCCACGCCTTTTCCTAGAAATTTTTATGATCCGAAATAATAACAAAACAAATAAGGAATTCTTTATTTCTATAAACCAAGGAGTTATGCTCATCGTAATCGCAATCGTAATCAAAACCGTTAGTCTGAATTTGGCTTTAAACTCCATACAAGAGATAACGAAAAAATCTAAACAAGAGAGGAGACGGAGGGTCCGAAAAGCCTAAAATTACTGTGAGGTCTTCTATGGACAGCCCTTAATGACAAAGTGCTTACACGGAGAGAAATAATTGGACAGATTCCAACAAAAAAAAAAGAGAAAGGATACAGTAAAATTTTTTGGTGATGACTCTCAAAAAAAAAGGGGTATTCATGACAAAAATCAGGAAATTTTCAATTTTGTGGGAATCATTGCGACATTGGATCATTGTCCAATGTCTCGTATATTCCTATTTGGATTTCTCTCCGTGTTTAATATAAAATTAAAAAAAACGTTTTTAAGTTTCGATAATATGTCGACCGTATAATAGTATTTGTCTTAGTTTGGCGGGCTTAGCGGTCCAATTTTAGGAAATAAAACAAAAGTTGTGTTTAATATTCCAGCCTAACGTTTCGAGCCTTGTTTTGGCTCAAGTAAATTCTCTGAAATTATTCCAGATAAGAATTATGAGACGGACACCAGGCGGCAATTAAGTTGCCATTTTTAATTAATTGCTGCGGCACTTTTCTGAAACAAATATGAGTTTTTTTTAAACACGAGAAGAAATCCTCTTTCCAAGGGATTATTCTCACTTAAGATTTGTAATGAAAATGGCACACAGTCAGCAAAAAAAAACTGAAATAAAAAATAATTGTCCCAGTGAAACAAATCGTTTGCCATTTTTTAATTATTGTCTGTAATATTTCACATAAAATGGTAATTTACATTGTTAAGGCGAAAATTTCATTTTCAACATCAAATAAGATAAAACGAGTTGCATATTTACGCGCTCCACAATTTCAAAATATATGGGCAGGTTTTTTTATGGCTAGATGAATTTTTCTCCTTCAATTTTCCAACATTTATACATTTTTCTCGATGAAGTAGCGAAGAATATTTTATGTCTTACTGGCATATATCTGGAATTAAGTGCCATTAAAATATTTTTTGAATTTTTTTAGTGTGTTTTTTCACCCACACACAAACGATAGCAATCACTTGTTGCTCGGCCATTGGGTGATTTTTCAACCATAATCGTATAAAATACTTCACCTCACAGATATTTCACTGATATTTTTTCAGCATAAAACTGTGCATGCATGCATATCTATGTTGCATATTATAATTCATGATTATCCAAACGATTATATTGATCGGTAAAGTCTCACAAAAATGATTTTTCTATTCAAATAGTGAGAATTCATTTGACTGCTGTGTGGATATTTTAATCGGATTAAGATAGTTAAATTATGACTAACGATTTGAAATATCGACGAATCAAGGCGATATATATTGTTAATAAAAAGATTCCAATGTGTCAAAATAGTTAATATTTAATTTATAATATCGTTAAGTTAATTTAATTATAAAAAAAATCTTTATACCGTGCTACGAGTCACATTCATTTAATTCAATTCAATTTTGTGCGTAGTCCATCATCTTAAACGATAATAGTTTTACATAATTCTATCGGAATTTTATATGATTTTTCAATGATAGGCATATTAATTTTTTTTATTAGGTTTCGGTTTCCAAAAAAAAAATAAGGTGAAAGTAAGGTCATTCAAATTTTACTAAAAGCATTAAGTCATAAGTTAAATCTTTTTGATTGAGTTTTCTGAAGTGACGCAAAATTATTCATAGTTTGTAATAAGAACGTCTCCCTGATCGTCTGTTTGCTGAGTTTACCAGTTACAGTGGACCGATTTGGACTAAACTTTAGGGTACAGGCGTAACAAGGATTGGTGAAATTTCCAACTCCAGACTTTCTAGTGAAAATTTGAAGATCTTCTTTTCTACTTTTCTATCATTTTCTGCCATGAATCGAAATCAACCCCTAAAATATGCCGCTCAGGACAAGTCCCAGCTCCGCTCATCATAACCTCATATTCTACTTTCTCCTCACCAAATCATCTTCTATTTAATAAATCGATAAAGCATAATTGATATGTGCAAAACTATTCCTCAAGTAGTTTTTGAAAATATATTTTCGCCTACTAATGCTAATATCCGACTTGACTTCTTTTACTGCGTAGCATGACGAAAAACTGCGTTACCTGCATTTTGCAATACCTGAAGCCCTCTGCAACCCAGAAAACTGCGCAGCTTTTGAAAAAGTCGCAATATTTTCAAATGCTACGCAACCTAAAAAGCAGCTACGTATGAACACTAAAATTGAAAAGTAGATGCCAGAAAAATTTTCATTATATGCAAATTAAAAATTTATTCCCAAACAAAAATTGAAAAAAAATGATTGCGTGTCCAAAATCATAAATCGCAAAAATTAATAGTTTTCGAATGTGACACCACAAAATCATAAAATTGCCAAAATTTTATTGGACCATAAACAAAAATAATTTCGGTTTGACACGCAACATTTTTTTAATTGATTTTCAGCAGACATCAATGACAGAAAATCCAAAAGGAGTTTTTATCGTTTTTTAAAATCATATCTTTTAGATATCGTGTGAAATGGGCTAGTGAACTAATAATAACTCGTAAGTAAGAAAAAAAATGAATTTTCCGCATCATAAATATCGTCACCAGGGCCAATAGGTAAGAGGGTTAAATCGATAAATCACAGAAATGACACATGAACAAAAAATCACAAAATACTCACCTTCATCTGAGATCATAAAATTATTGTCTCTGTAATAAATTTTCCCGCAACAGAATTTTTCGAATTTCAGACACAACCAAAACCAAAACACGATGGCAATTTTTATATGTATTTTATATGCCGCCCAGGTTTATGTATACGACATTATAGATGTTCAACGCGATGCACGCATGCATTTTTGGATATAATTTATGAAAACTTTAAATGAGAAAAACTACTTGAGCCGAATGTAAGACAAAATAGCAGGAGATTGAAGACAAAAAAGGGGCGCCGAATGATTCAAATGTGGAGGCGCCCTAAGATATTGCGATAATATTTCATTTTCGTCATCTGGAAAGCTAGTAACAAGTCACCTCTTGAACTCAAATGTTATAAAGTTGAGTAATAAAATTAACATGACTATGAATAGAAATTAAGAGTTAGAAATTGCCATTGCCACTCGTATTTTTATGTTTCGACTGTAAATAATTACCAGATATCATCATCAACTCCTGGTCGTCCAGACATGATAAATTTTCCACGGATCTGAGGAATCCCGGTTAACTAACCACTTCAAATGTGATAATCCGCAGGTATTGAACACGTGCATAAATTTAAGATTTAATATCATAAACTAAAAATTGCGGAAAAATAATGAAAATGTGTGATTCAGCTGTGCAGACGTTAGACAATAAAAAAGGCAACAGGCAAAGGCAATTTTATAGTACCATGCGCTAAAAATTATGATTCGAAAACACCTGAAAAACATGTCGTTAACTTGACATTTGCATATGCAAAATTTGCAAAACAACTGAAGTGTGAATAATCTTAAAACTATTTCGTACAGCATTTTCCGGGTGTATCTTTCAGAAACTGTGAAACTCCAAAACCGATTTACATGAAAAAAAAATGCTATCAGAAATTCAACAACATAAAACTCTGCAAAACGCCACCTATTCGAGATGGCCTAAAAACCGAGTTCAGGTTGAACTTTTCCTAAACAGTGCACACGTTCGAAATGGTCTTTGACACTGGCTCGGAAGTCATTTTATGTCACTCAACGTTGACTGATGGCCATAACACAAACCGAGTGTCGATTTTCTTGGTCATTCTTTGTCGTGGATAAAAATTACACGCGATAAAGAATCCATGCCATCAACACAAAAATAGTACAATGGTTTGCTGAATGGATATTTAGATATGAGTAACCTATGGTAAAATTGTTTTCTGTCCATATCTTGATGTGTTATTCCACAGGCGACAAAAGTGCGGAAAATCAGCTTAATGTTATTCAACAAAACAACATGCACTTTGATGACCAAACCTAAACGTGAAACCGCAACAGAAGCTTAGAAATGTGCAAGTCTTAAGGGGTTGTTGAAGGATTACAATTTTGTATGAAATTTCAGAAGATTTTTTATTGAAATTTCCTCAATAATTGCACAGGCCGATAGTCATTTTAACCCTTTCATGGCCGACTTTTTTCTGCAATTAGAAAAATTCGTCTGTGGCGCAGCGCATTTTACTTTCGAATGGATAATCTTACAACCAAATTTCAACAACCAAATTTCAACAACCAAATTTCAACAACCAAATTTCAACAACCAAATTTCGAGCCCCTTCTCCATCTTAAAACTATTTCGTACAGCATTTTCCGGGTGTCGCTAATATTTTTTTATAACTCCAAATTTCGGAAAAGAGCGCCGCAAGAGAAAAAAGAGTTGGGAAGCACTAGCTTGGCTCTTGGAACACCTGCTTCGAGTATTCAAGCAAAACATATCTTTTTTTTGTCTTTGCACCACCCAAAGTTGTACAACTTACAACCAAACGAAAGTTGTACAACTTTGGGTGGTTGAAAAGACAAAAATAATAAGTGCATTTTATGTTTTGCTTGAATACTCGAAGCAGGTGTTTCCATCGATGGAGCTAACTTGGAGGAAACACCTGATATGGTAAGTTGTTCCTAAGTTTTGTCGGGTTTTCCGAAATTTAAGAAAAAATAGTTTCTAAAGAAAACTGAACAAAATATTTCGCTTATACATCACAAAAATGTTACGAAATAACCCGTCAGTCGAAAGTGATGCAACATACCCTTTAGAATAAATTTTTTACATTTTTATCACTTATGAAGTAATGTTGGGGATATGCAGATTTATGAAATCTTAGACTCAAAACAAAACGCCATTTGGGCTTTGTCGTTGCTCAGACCATAAAAACTAGGTTTGCTCAATTCATCTTTCGTTAGTAATAGAAATATCCGCTGCGTTCTTAAGAAATATGTCACACAACTCCATTCAAAAGCACCCATTTTCAATCCCCTTCGCCCTTGGAGCAATTCTGGTGGAGTCGCAACACTTTTTTATGTTTTTATTCCTAGAGAACGCAGCTATTAAAAATCCATTCCATTGTCAACGGTGTGTGGTTGTCGCCGACTGAGAAAAATGCAAGAAAATTCTTGAAAATCTCCTAATGTTGCCTCCAAACTCTAGACTGCTACATTAACAGCACATATTGACTTTTATATAACGAAATATGAAACCATATTGTTCCAGCGTTTATTTTCGCAATGCAATTTTACAATTCACTGTTAATGCTATGAAAAAAAATTATTCTGTTCGCCGAAGTGTGAAGTGACGGTTTCACGAGACTATGCCGGCCGGCTGGTCATTAATATTAGATGCCATATCAAAGCACTACCACTTCAGGTCAACGCATATCATATGTGATGTGTGTATATTTGTGGGATACAAAGAAATGTCACTTGAAATTAGAACCAGAAATAGGAAATTTCGTTCGACTTTGTGGTTAACAACAAAACATCTTTGTTGCCTTTGAGACGCGATACGCTATCCAGCGAAAGAATGTCAATCGGTCGGAAGGTGGAATGGTTGAAAACTCCCGAAAAGCCACCGTTCAGATATTCCTTGCTGAAAAAGGGTTTCAAAACCACAAAATCCTGCATGCACCTGGCTTCATGGATTGCCAATATTTCACAATATTATGACGCAATTTGAGTTACTGAAGAGCTCAAAATTTAAATCACCCTAAAGCACGTTGCAGTAAATCCGTTTGTGCAATCCTCGAAGGATATCCATTTGAGACGAGGAAAATTTTTTCAAAGAGGACGCAAACATCTTAAGGCAATATACTTTTTGATGCGGATTTTATCAATCTAACATAACAAAAAGTATCATTAACCCTCTAATGAATGAGGGAGGAACTCACAAATAGCTGCAGGAGATAATAACATCGAAATCGGAAAGGAAAACCGCGAAAGTCGCTTTGGGGTGCACTTAAAACGAAGCGAAATGAATAAAACAGGAAAAGTATTGATTGGGGTTGCGGATATTCAAGTACGCACTCGGGGGCTATATCTTGAAGACTTCTTCAGCTCATTACCTTGATACGACACTTTTTTACCTCCCCGAATGCGTTTCGCTGGAAATACCGCATTGACAGTAGCAAAGATGGTGGAAAACGCAAACGTTTAATACGTCAAGTGTTTGTATCAATCCTGAAATGAAAAGGGGATATTAAAGCAATGTCGGTTTATGTAAAATATCTTAAGTTGTTGCCGCTTTAAGATAACACCCCTCGATTGCCAGATAGGGGGAGTTAGTTAAGGATTTCTAATAAAAACCGTCAAGGATTCACTGTTTGTCAATTGAAGTAGAACTTATGCTGTTAAGTGACTTGTATTGTTGACAATATTTTGTGTTTGAGAGGACAACGCACTTTGTTGTTTTTCATGTTTTAAATTCTTTTGTTAAATTTAAATAGGGATCCTTCAATTAGATTCAAGTTGCTTTAAATCTGTATTTTTGTTAAATTTTGGTGATTCTTGAAGCGTCTTTTAATTGGATATAAACTTATATAAATGCTGGGGCAGAGAACTGAGCCCACAAACATCCTTGCAAAGCAGTGTAGTTAAAATATAGGATAGCCGCGCTTAATGATGCGCCGCAGGTGAAAATTTTTATTTGTTAAGGGGAAATGTACACAAGCAGAATTTATGTCAATGCTGATATTAGTGGCTGACATATTGCGCGCACAGGACAAACTAATTACACTGGGCAACAACATTTTTGTGACAATTATACTAAATCTCTTCTTAACCAATTCGCAATTAATGCTGTTGGCATTAAATGTAATACTTTTTTTATTGCCTTCTATCAAACTCTAAAAAATGTTGAAAAGTAATACAAATTTGATTAAAAATTTAATTACTAATTGGCGAGGATTGAATTTTAATAGAAAAAGAATTAAAACGTGTAGATCAGTTGAAAAATCTCATGCAACAGAAAATGACAAAAAAACTGTTGCCCAAAGTTATTTATACAGGGTGGGCCAGAATAGACGCAGGGGTTTGAAGTCTTTATAACTTTTTTTTTATTTTTATTTTTTTTATTTTGTTTCAGCATTTTGTTAAGAAGACTTGGGCAATTTAAAATGGACCTGTACACAATAGAACAACGAACCGGTGGGCGGTGGGCTCAATGGCTCTTTTACGGGACATGTTTGGCGGACGCAGTATTTCGAAAAGTTGCGATTTCAATTGGCCTCCGCGTTCACCTGATCTAACGACTCCAGATTGTTTCCTTTGGGGATATTTGAAAGAAAAGGTGTACGTCAACAAGCCAACAACCATCAGCCAATTGAAAACCAACATTCGCAGTGAAATCGAGGCCATAACACGAAAGGTTATGGAAAATGTCTTGGAAAGAGCACGGATTTGCGAAGCAGAAAATGGCCACCACTTGCGGGATATAATTTTCCATGTTTAGACCAAAAATATTCCCCATCAATCAACTACATGTATTTGAAAAAAAAATTATAGGTTTCGCTAAAATAAAAAATTTATAAAGAATTCAAACCCCCGCGTCTATTCTGGCCCACCCTGTATCAACGCCACGACTTATGTTAACACCTAGCGTCACGATGTCAATACATCGACCCCCAAAAATTTCAGATCGACAAAAAATATTAAGAGTTTTAACTATTTATGGTCCTACAGACTACTAATCGACTTTTCGGTTTTTAGTTAATAACGGATTTAAAACAACCACATAAAATTTACAAAATGTCTTTAAGCGATGACTTTACCGTTAGCCCTTTTGGCAACATATCATCATACTAATATATAAAAATGAGTTGATGTCTGTCTGTCTGTCTGTTCCTCTTTCACTCAAAAACGGCTGAACCGATTGACTTGAAATTCGGCATGAGTGTCTGTGGTAGTTCTGGTTCCAACATAGGGGTACGGAAAAGTAGCGCGACAGGTGGGGGGAGAAAGGGGAGGGGGTAAAGTGATTTTGAAACTTAGTTTTTGCGCTATGTTACTCTTTCTTGGGGAAACTACTGAACCGATTGGCTTGAAATTTGGCATAGATATTCGGCGGGGGTCAAGCCCCAATAAAGACTCATTAAAAAGTAGCCCGAGAGGTGGGGGGAGTAAGGGGAGGGGGTAAAGTGATCTCGAAACTTAGCTCTTCCTCTATGTTACCCTTTCGCGGGGAAACTACCGAGCCGATTGGCCTGAAATTGAGCTCCAACATAGACCATAAAAACAAATTTGAAAAAACTTAACCCGGCAACGACGGGTATGCAAGCTAGTATTATATAAGTTCTATTACATATCAGTGGCAAAACGGCAAAACATCTTAAGTCGATTTTCAGGCGAAGGCAAAGTGATCTGTCTGGAAATGCAAGTGCAAACCACTTTGGCTTCGCCAGAAAATCGACTTAAGATGTTCTGGCTTTTTGCCACAGATATATTGAAAGGTGACATTCCACAAAAACCATCAGCCATAAGATTTGTGCAGTAAAACCAAGAATTATAGATAGCAAAAATTTATGCACGTAATTATAGTAAAAATTGAAAAACAAAATTCAATGTAATTAAATATTATTAACAAACCAATTAAATATTCGATTATCGATTTGGTGACCTTCAAAACAGAATTATTTTTGCAAAAATTTCGTTAATTGCAAGATGATTATAAAAATGACACTCTTGTAACTTTAACCTCGTAAACAATAATATCACAGTAAGCAACAGCCCAATAAATGAAAACAGCGTTAATAAAAGTTTATTAACCTATCGAAAGGTTGTATGAGCTTTTAGATAATTTGGCAATTTACTAATTGCACATATAGATATACATAATCAGAATATGTTCAACATTTTTGCACAATTCTTAATGCAAGAATTTTACAAACGCTAGGCAAACGCTTAAAAAACAAAACAAAAACATGTTTTCAATTCGATATTGAGTAAGAAATTTATCAGTTATAAAATACGCGTAAGAGCGTAACAAAACCTAAAAAAAATCATTTTAATTACAATTTGATAAAGTAATTTTTTTTCCACTATGTGAACTTAACTTACTACTACCAATAAGCAGGTGCGATATCTTTAAATACACCACGTAATTTTTTTCCACCTTTGCCCTTGCATAAAACTCTCCTATCTCTTCTATTCGATAATTTATCTATCTTTAATTTAACAATACAACATTTCACTTATCATTATGGAGTTATCTGGAACTGCGTCAATGTCACGTTTTAACATTTTATTGCCCTTAAATAAACAAAAAAAAAATAATAGAGTTGTAAAAAAATTGAAACTTTCCCGAACCCATACCGGGTATAAAACAAAATTGCCCTAAAAAACCGGATTTTTACAAAATTCCGTTTCATAAAACTTAATTATTTTAACTCTTTTACAAGCATACGTTATTCCTACTCATATTTGATGTGCATAAAATTCTTCAATATTCTTAGTTAAAGGTCACGAAAGGATTATAGCACGTGTGTGTGTGTGCCTCCAATTTGGTCGGTACGATATGTACGCTGCCGGCTTTTGTGTGAAGGGAAAAGTGAAATCTTAATAAGATCCTGAAAAATGTACTTTGTCACTAAATTTGAGTGACATTTTGAATGAAACCGCCGGAGTGGGAAAGAGGCCTTTTATTATCACTAACAGAAAGATAATAACGCCTGTAAGTTAAGCCTGTTAGCTATGGTTATGCTTCATAATGACGGAGCACAACGACATATCCTTTTATTTTTTTTTTTTTGTTAAATAGAGTTTCAAATCTTATTAAATGGAGCAGTTTCGTGTGAAGGACCTAAGAAACATACAATGTGTGTAATTTTGTAACTCATATGAAATGGGGGTGAATCCCATGGAAAGATTATGTCTCTAAATTCATAGCTGGTGGGTTGCTCTGTTCATTCTTGATGAGTTTATAAAATCTGTTCCATTTGGGACCTGACAAGTCTCCTGTCTAAACTGTCTAAGATAACACAATATTTCCCAAAAGCTAAAGGCATTATTTGCCCAGAAGGTTAATAAGTGATTTCTGATAATAATTTGAAATTATCCTATTTGCCTTTTTGATTAGGTTCAATGGGTGAGCGATTTTAATCCGAATTATTTTAATGAGAATTTCGACTTTATGCTGAGATATGGTAGTAGAGGATTTTATTATCAAGTGATTTCGATGTGCCTCAAGGTGGTATTCTTGCACCCTCTATGCTTATTGTTTTGAGATGGCGTGATTACTATAATTTTTAAAGGAAAAATTACTACAATATAATTTTTTTCAGTAAAAATTTTATGAGTTTTTAATACAGTAGAATCCCGATAATCCGTACCCCGATAATTCGTACCCCGATAATTCGTATATCCCGCTAATTCGTATGAATTTGCTGGTCCCTTGAAAAAATCCCGGTTAATTCATACCCCGCTAATTCGAATATCCCGATACTTCGTATTTTTACGTCGGTCCCATGAAATACGAATTATCGGGATTCTACTGTAATTGGAAGACGATTTCAAAATTTGAGTACAAAAAAATTCAATAGAAATGATCCAAAATTTCGAATTCTAATGAAAACATAATTTTTCAGAACCTTGCATAACCCAGAAATCCGCCTAGACAGACAAAAATTGAAAAAATACAAACGCAACAATTTTTGCGATTTTCTCGAAAACGGTAAGTTCTATTGAAAAATGCGTAAAGGTAATTGGACCACTTCTTCGTCCCTCTCCTATACAACTGGATTAAATAAAGATTTTGTCTGTTATCATATAAAGTACTAGCTTGCATACCCGTCGTTGCCGGGTTAAGTTTTTTTCAAATTCTTTTTTTTGGATGGTCTATGTTGGAGCTAAATTTTAGGCCAATCGGTTCAGTAGTTTCCCCGCAAAAGAGTAACATAGCGCAAAAACTAAGTTTCGAAATCACTTTACCCCCTCCCCTTACTCCCCCCACTCCTCCCGCTACTTTTCCGAACCAGAACTACCACAGACACTCATGCCAAATTTCAAGTCACTCGGTTCAGCCGTTTTTGCGTGAAAGAGGAACAGACAAGCAGACAGACAGACAGACACCAACTCATTTTTATATATTAGTATAATATTAGTATAATATATAATGTGACGCCTCCCCCCCCCTCCCCCCCCCCCCTCCCCCCCCCTCCCCCCCCACACCTTCCCCCCGCAATTGTAGCTTTGTTTATGTTTTAAATTGAAAGTGATTTTTGGGCCTTTTACCATATTTTTAAAATGCATACTGCATACAAAATACTTTAATCCGGCAACAACGGTTTCACAGTAAATATTTTAAAAAGATTTAAAATGACTTATGCGGGTTGTCTTTTTTCATCATAAGCAAATGATTAGAAAAATTAACTTCAAATTCGTTTCCATGTTCTCATATTTTACAGGTAAAAGCCGTTTTATTATCATTAATTCGAACCGTAATACAAAATCTCAACGAAAATCTTAATTCAGAGTTAAATAAAAACCACCTACCATAATAAATTTCTCAGTTTCTGTATGTCACTTAAATTTCGGTAAAAATTAATTTCATGGCAATGAAAAAAAGAGGAAAATTCTCCAAATATTAAAAAAAAGTCAATCGAGAATGTCTACTTCGAGGCTGTGCTTAGAAATATTCAAACCCAAGCCTACTAACCCAACATATGTTCGATATTTTATTGTTCCCTTGTCCCCACATTTTTTATTAACTAATTTACACATTTTCCTCATATTTTTAATCTGCATTTTTTTCTCGAAAAAAATCAATATTCGAATATTAAAAATTCTTTCAAATTTTTTTCCCCTGGGCTAACCTTTTTCTTTAATTTGTGGCATTATGTATTTTAGTTATGCATCTCAACATGAAAATCGATGATCATCAGATTCGTGTTTGTGGGGAAAGGTGCCAGATAATCAGCAGGTAAACAATTAATAATGTCATCTCCGTGTGCCACTATAGCTAAATAAAATTTCCTTTTCGAATGAACTCTATGGGCGCATAGTATTGTAGATAAACCTTTATCAAAATTTTATGAATATGCATCTGAAAATTTGTATATTTTCATAGTTATGTTTATGTAGCATAACATTTTACTGTATTTCAATCTGATAGTGATCTGTTTACCAAATTATTATAATGTTAGTCCGTATTTCGATCGAGCATCAAAAATTTTCTACTCCTCTAATCTTAATGACCTTATAAATGCGACAAAATCTCTGGATTATTAAGCAATTAATGTCGAATTGATATTATAAATATATAAACTCGTTTATAATAAATGCCATTTTAGCTAAATAATTCAAAGAAATGAGATTGGTTTGAAAACCGGAATAAAAATGCTTGCCTAATCATATTTTATGACACCGAAAGTGATTTAATTAGGGCGCCCAAATATTCAAATTGAAGGTTTGAGACACCGGGGGTTTTTTGGGAGTTTTTATTATTGGGCGTCCTAACTGAAAATCTTTGGGAATTTCAATTGTGGTTGTCTGCCCAAAAGTGGGCCTAGGCCTTCTCAATTGAAGTTTCGAAACAATTATTCGTCCCTGTTGTGTGCATGCAGTTTTACATGCATTGACCATGGATTAATTGCAACATTTGTAAGGTTTTTCGTTGCAATTAATCAACAGCAGAGGTTGTGATTAGACAGCTATCCGATGATGTCGTCAGCAGCAAGCAAGTACTCAACTTGAAACGACAGTGTGTTGTGGGTGAGAATTGAAACGCATGACCTCCAGCTTACAGACTGAATTAACATTTGGACCACACAACAAGAATGTGGTTTTCTGTTTTTAAATTACCGGGAAATTATAAAATATATCGCCACGGAAAATTGCCTACACTAGGGATATTTTTTTAACCATAATTTTCCCATATATGAAAATTCAATTTGAAAAAAAATCGATTTATCCGTTTTTTAACTCCAGTTTCCAAAACAAAACCGATTTGTCAGCTATTAATAGAGGTAAAATGTATTTAGAATACGATTTTGCATAACTCATCCATACATCAAAATCTAATCTAAGCGGACCACTGCTTCCCCCTGTCCCCTACAAATGAAATACTTTCTTCCCGTTTTCTCGAAAACTGTGCATCATATCGAAAAATTTATAAAGATAAAATGAGTTTAGAATATGATTTTACATAAACGTTCCATACATCAAAATCCAATTCGACCAATCCATTCCCCCTTCCCCCTTTCCCCTTTCCCCTTTCCCCTTTCCCCTTTCCCCTTTCCCCCACAGGTAGATTTTTTGCATAAAAATTTTGTCTGTCGTCATATAGAGTATTCGAGGATTGGCCCCTGCGAATTGTAGCTTTTCTTATGTTTAATTTAGGGTTGAACTTTATTAGTCATTGCTAAGTATGTCAAACATATTTCACTCCGGGTAGGATTACTACAAAAAACATTTTTTTTCGCCTGCGAAGCATTTTTCTTAATTGATAGGTATTATCAAGATTTCAGTGGCACTGAATAATGAAATGTAGAAAAGCATCAAAAGTGGAGGTAATTTTTGGTTCAAACTGTATTTTGAATGATAGAATGCGGTACCTATACTTACAACATTTCGCCTGCGGCGCATATTTCTTAATGATATTAAACAAATTCGGTGAAGTTTTGTATTTGAATTGTTAAATGTCGCCATGCTACCCCCTCTTGTCCCGGTTTGGCACAAAATAAATATGTATACCCTATCATTTGGATAATCGTCATATATTTCACAAATTTCTATCTATGATTTTGCATATACCCATAATTCGACTTCCCCACATTAAAACCTCTTTAAACTATCAATTGCTTCAAATTGTTTGCACGTTGTACCTATATATCAATTTTGGTCACGTATCCGATATTGATCAAATTTCATTAGCATTTTGCTCTTGACCTTTTTGCGTTTATTACGAAAAAAAACAGTTGAATGATCTCGCGGTTATCTAGATTCTAGACAAACTTAATTCGTCAGCAAGACGAGAAAAGCATAGCAAATCATTATCAACATATAGTCTCGGTGGCAAACATAAATATTCGTATATGATTTTTATTTTATTTGGACGTCTTGCAACGTATATATCAATGTCATTAACCTAGAGTAGAAGACTGAGCACATATTTACTAAAATTTCAATCGATAAACGGTTTCTCCCATAAGTCTTAACTGATCATCTGGGCATAAACCGTAAGCCCACAAATAAAATTTCCCGCCTAGGAAACCCCAGAATTTACAGATTATTGGGGAAACCGAATTTTTACTACAGTAAACAACGATTTTGTATTTTTTCAATGAAGTACAAATTCTACAGACATAAGATTTTACTACTTATTCGGTTCTTCAAATATAGTAAAAGGTCCCCATGGTTGACGTAGCCGTCACCGCGCGTAATCAATATGTAAATAATTTTTTGTCACATGTTTTTAGCCTTATCAAATTATAAGAATTGTGTATTATTTTTAACTTTTCCATTTTTTATAAAATTTTGTTTCATTTGAGTTTTCCCTTGGTTTTCCTTCTTTTTACGACGATAAAACAAATAACAAGTATGAGACCGCCCAAAAAATACGTCACACTTTGAGAGAGGGAAGAGTGGGTCTACGGTAGTGTAACAACGATATTGAACGTCACAAAAATCATGAAAAAGTTTGACCAGCGTGACATTTTTTTTGGACAGCCCTATGTATGTCCTAGAAATTTAGGTGGAAAAAGAAGAAAACCACAATAAAATTGTCAAAAAAATATCATAAAACTTAGTTTGTTACTATCTGCTAACTAAAACTTATTCCTATATAATTAAACTTACTATAAAGTAGCACAAAGACATTTTAATTATGAAAATCATTGTTTTTCACGAAATTCTAGTTCATAAACTCATTTTACTCAAATAGTTTTGTTTTCGTGGAAATTTACCAAAAGGGGTACAATAATTCAGTAATTTAGGTCAAAGTTGTTATTTTATTGATATCGAGGAAAATTGTTGTCGTGCTAACCGTATTTGTGGTCCACAAACTATTGAAAATGAGATCAAACTGCATTTTGCTTCTTATCACGACTGATGGAAATTTTAATCGTCTGAAGGTTTTTAGCTACCGCGTCGTCAAAACACTTGAAATAAGGTGAAATCGTCTACCTTTTTTGCAATTAAAAATTTTGTTGCGAAGAGTATCGATGAGTGAATGATTAAGCGATTTTATCAAATTGCGTGGAAAATTACCAATTAAAGTCGAAATTTTCTTTGATTCGTTGCGAAAACAATTTTAGTGTTAAAGTTTGTTAATTTAATTCATTTTATCATAAATCGTGGAAGATATTTTGTGACGGATTTAAATGTAGAACTCCTTTAAAAAAATTTTTAAAAAAAACGAGAAAAATATAAATTTTCAGAAGGCAATCGTAAAATACCTACCATTAGAAGATAAATAGAAATAGAAAACTTGCCATTTTTTAACAAAATGTTATGGGTCTAAAATATAGGGGACGAAGTTTTGTGTTGAAAGTTTTAAAATGAAAGAGTTTTTTAAACTGTGGAACTTTTATATGCCGATTTTGGTTCAACACTTTGAATTTTTTTAAAGTTCAGGTCCGCGTTTGGTTCAAAATCCTGGTTAAACATTAGAAATGCTACAATTGCCAGGAGATAATCGTCAAATACTCTATATTTTTATACTCTATCAGCCTTATTAATAAACGTTAGTTAACTTTTATCAATGGTTTACGCAGTGGATAACTCGAAATTCTTATTAATAAAAATTTTTAAGATTTAACTGACGTTAGTTAACTCTCTGTTAGCTAACATACCGATTCCCTCGAGTTAACGAGTTGATAACTCTTGACGGCACATAACTCTTGCAATAATGACTATAAGAAACAATGATCCATTAAAAAAATGCAATTTATGTTATTATATTATATTATCTTATCACTTGAACACCACTTTTCTGATCGCTTTCCTTTAATTTTTAAATTTTCCACTTTTAATTACTTTGCAGTGAATCACAATTAAAATAAAAACATTAATTTCACTCCTATTTTAATATTGTCTCCAAGGAAACGGATTTAAAAAACCAAAATATGACTTATTTTAATATCGTCTCCAAGGAAACGGATTTAAAAAACCAAAATTTGACTTAAATGTAAAAGATTTTCGTATTTTTTGGTACAATTCGGCACAAGGGTTGCCGTATTCCAGCTAAATTTTTAAATAAAATACGAGTTAGCTATTATATGGAGGAAAATTTTTTATTAATAAGAATAGTTATCTAATGGATAAGTTTGCTATCTCGGAGTTAGTTAGCACATGAGTTATCTCCGTGTTAGGGATTTTTTATTAATAAGGCTGTATATGATTTAGAGACCACTGCTTACCCCCTGTCCTATACAAATGGATTTTTTTTAAATAAACATTTTGTCTGTCATAATAAAGAGTATTTGACGATTGGTCCCTAGAAATTGTAGCTTTTCTTATGTTTATTGTAAGTAATCAATTTGTGTAAAAGAAAAGAGATGGAGTAGTCCGTTTGGATTTTGACGTATAAAACGGTTATGTAAAATCATATTTTAAATACATTTTATCTTCATAAATTTTTCGATACAATGCACAATTTTCGAGAAAACAGGAAAAAGGATTCCATTTGTATGGGAGAGGGGGGAAGTAGTGGTTCAACTGGATTTTGATGTATGGATGAGTTATGTAAAATCCTATTCTAAATACGTTTTACCTTCATAAATTTTGAAATATGACTCACCGTTTTCGAGAAAATTGCAAAAAACTGTTTCGTTTGTATGCAGGAGAGAGTTAGGAATGGTCCGATTTTGCCTAAAACTGTTTCGTTTGTATGCCCGTTCAAGAACATATTCACTAAAAACGCATCTGCACCAAATTTCAATCTCAATCTTTCGAAAGTTATGGGTTTAACTGACAGACGGACGGAAACGCGGAAATCAAAATCTTTTGTCATCCCAAAGACCCTGGTGTAGTCAATTTTTGTGTCCGACGATTAGTTCGATGCGTTACAAACCAAACTTTCCGCGAAGTTGGTTCCTGAAAATCAGAAAGGCTGAAAGTCGGCCCCTTTACCAACATTTATTAACCCTTTACCGTTTACTCATCCTTTACCGTCGTCGGCGCACTTAAACTTCTACTAAATATTTCTATTTTTAAAATATTTTTTCGCTTGCCGAAAATTTAAGGACTTTTTTCGGGAAACCGAAAATTTGAAGACATTTTTAGGTACAAACTTTTGCGAGTTACAAAATTCTCAAACTTCCCCTTCTCCCTTCTCATCCCCTCCCCCTCGGCGATTGCAAAGTGTCTCCATTGTTAGAACTTTTTTTTTAAAATCATTGCTTAAAAATCTACATGCAAATCCAATTTCATTAGTAATACTACGCAGTTATCATAGTTTTTGCAATTAAGACATGGTCTAGTTGATGTTAGGCTGTCATCTTTTTCCGGTTTTAATTACGGAGTAATCAAACTAACATCATGGACATTTATCAAATTATAAAGTGATCCTCTTCAGACCAACTATTGCACGAATGCCAACAATTAAGTCGTTTGCACATTCAACTATAGTAAACTAGGTTTCTTATGGTGCTGTACGTCTCGCAAATCGACTTCGGTTAAAAGTGAAGAAAATATGTAAACCTGGAAAAAATCTGACAGGTGAGAAAAAAAACAACACACACTCACGAGTGTCGATTGGACGTGCCTTGCGATACTTGAAAATTTACTTGCACCGAGCTGTGAGTGAATTGAACTTGGATCACAAATCACAAACTAAGTAGCATCGACCGAGACTTCTCGGTTCAGTTTTTCTCATAATTTTTTTTTTGCTGAAAATACGAAAAAAATGAAAAAGAATTTGTCTTGAGTCTTCTGTTTTCGTTGAAAGTCTTGTTCAGTGATTTTTTTCGCGGCAAGTACGATTGCCGACTGTCAATTTGATCGAGAGACGTGTGTGGCGTAACACATGATGATTTCGCTAATGTTGTGACACGTGTATTCTGTCAAATAACACAAATCATTCGACGTGTTAGTCCAACAAGCAAAACATCATCCGTCGTCAACTTGAAATATGATCCGATGGTGATTGGATCTTAACATTTCAATGATTTTCTTATATATAAGCTTGTACAAATGGCGTTTCTTTGGTTTTCTGCTCTTATGGTGGTTTTGTTTCAGTCAGCAACTTAAGAAGCTCGAATAGAAATGGCCAAAAATTTGTGCAAAATCTGGAAATTTCAAGCTGTTTATGCTGTAAACATAAATTTTATGAGCACATATTTTTGGGAAAAATCATAGAGAATTTTATCACTTTTTAAAACAATATCGTTTAAGTCGTAAATATAAAATCCGATTTTTATTTGTCACCGAAGAAAAGACGTCGACCGATAGAACAACAGGTGATGAAATTTATATCCGTAAAGATTTTTTAGTAATTTGCGACTTAAATTATTTGACATCCTAGTTTTTTGTATTTTCTGTGGATCAAACAGAACTATAATGAAGGAAAATCCCCAAAAAACCTGAGAATTTGCCTAAAATTAACCAAATTCGTAATCCAGAAGATGATCAGATCAACGAAAGTAGAAATCGCCGCTTAGGTAACCGGAGAACAATTTATATTAGCGACCACCACCGGTTTTCCTTTCACAAATGTTGTTAATTTTTCTACACACACCATTTTTTTTTTCGTTTTTGCAAATGATATGCAAAAAAAAAATCTTTTATAGTATAGCGTATAATTTTATAATAATATTTATTAAACAAAAGAATTATGTGGCGTCAATTTACTGGCATTTAACATTAATTGAATTAAATATGACGACTTTTATTCTTTCGATTGGACCGGGACAAGAACCGTCTTACATCATGATGATGTGCTCATATCGATGATTTTGTTATAAACGATCAACAGCAAATAAATATTCCTAACCGATTAAGTTTAAAGAATTCGCTAAAAAAATAAATTCCGGATTTTCTGTTTATTCAGTGTGGCGCCATTTTATCAAATTCTTCTATTAGCGTAAATCTTAGATATGGGAAAAAAATAGAAATCTTTATGGAAATATCTTCCTATATACAAAATAAAAAACATGTTTTTGATGGATTTTGTTGATAGCGAAAGGATTTATTAGCCTAATTTGACAATGTCGATTCGTATCTAGAGCTTCGACACTATCAAATCCAATTGATGATAATATATTCGTTTTTGACCGAGTTTACTGACTTATTTTTGATTAGAAATGCAAAAAAAAATGATCTGTTGAAAAAAATTATCTTTGCTTTCATCGCAAATTATACCAGTGTTGTCAAGGTTTAATGCTAAAATATTTTTTAATATTTGTAGAATAAATTGATTGCAGTGATGTTACACAGGGACTACATTGACTTTTATTTCTGATATTCCAGAAAAACTATTTGCTGAATAGCCAGTGTGGATAAATCTGGTTCACCAGTTTTACTGGTAAGACAGTGCTGGTATACCAGACAGCGCTGGTAAGCCAGATTTTGACAAGCAACAAAATTAAAATGGCGGAAACTAAATTAACGAGAAATCATATATGGCGGCTTATCAATATTTTATGAGAAAAGGAATTTTGAATGGACTGCACATTCTAAATACTACAAGAGAGTTGATTTGAGAGGGCAGAGGGTAGATTCGTTGTTTTCTAGACGTTTTAAAGCCGATATTTTAGCAATCATAATATCTTGTTTTCTACTCCTAACATTTCGCCTACTGATCTGTTTTACCAGAATTTGCCGACCAAATAAATTTGACAGATTGCAAATAAAAAGCTTACCAGCTGGTGTATACCAGAAATAAAAATCAATGTAGTCCCTGTGTTAAGGTTTTTCTTCTATATATTTTGAAATGCAGTTGAATTTTCAGAAAAAAAATTCATATAACCAAATTCAAAGAAAATATAATTTCCTGAATTTTTTCTGTAACGGTACTTATGCGCCTTTGACGATTTTCGAGATATTTGAACAAATATTATTTTTTACAAATTTTTTCCGAAAATAAATATTGCAAAGGAAAGTTTTGTGTTGATCACAACTGATATTTTTCCTTAAAAATGACTACACTAACTTCAACTGAATCTTATACTAATCACGGGATTTGATATATATTGTGATATCATCCCCATGAATGAGTTTCCACATTTGTAAGGTTTTTACATTGCGTACCATTAACAGTAAAGATCATGATATCAGTCCGTCGTTAACACAATTCAGCAATTATCCCACTCAAAGAAAAAATTGGTCATATGGATAAAATCATTGTTAAATTAACCAAGTTTTTGTTAAAATCACAAAAAAAATGTCAATTGGAAAAAATATTTTTGGAGAAAAATCTTTGTTCAACAAAAAAAATGTTTTTTTAACAAAAATAACCTTACACGCTAAAAAATAAAGTCTAATTTTTAGACTTTTTTCCTACATATAGGTCAACACCTTTTTGAGCCTAAAAACCAAACTTAAAAGTTTGAAATTATTTTCAAATTTTAAATAGTAATATCCGGTCTAAATTTAAGGTATTAAGATTTAAATTTTAGGATAAAATAGTTTAAAAATTAGTTCCAAATTTCTAAAAATTCTCAAATTAAAACCTTACGGTTTAAGTTTAAGATGTCTGAGTCTTAAATTTAGACTGGAATGCTTAAAAAATATTCATAAACTTCTAAAGTTTTAAATATAGAGAAAATAGTTTAAAATTCCACTAAACTATCAAAAGTTTCAAAAATAGAGGAGAAAAGTAAAAAAAAATTAGACTCCAGTTTTTACCGTGTAGAAATGATAAGACACAGTCGGGAATCGAACCATTGACCTCCGGGTTACAGGACTGTACCACTTGAATCACGCCACCTTATGATTTTAGCATATAAGCTCTCAAAATTCAACATCAAAGATCAAATTGATCAGAAAAAACCTGTAATTTTCTTGGCATGAGGAAAACTTCAATATTTTGATTTGCCTTTTTTAGCAATCAAGCATGGCGCAATTAAGTGATTGCTGGAACCTCTCAAAATTTCCAGACGATTTCAAATACTCTTAAAATAAATTGACAAAATCCACTCGAAATTCGCAAATCAAAATTCTTCAAAATAGTTTCCCACTTTCAATTCAAATTTCCCATCTTCAAAGCCATTCTTGAAACCTTCCTAATAACAATTGATTACCTTTTAGTTTGAAATCAAAGGCAATGTTTTTTAATCGTCTGCCCTCATTTTTGATGAAAACAACTCACCTTTTTGTTATCGTTTTCGATTTGAAGATATGTTATTTACGTTAAAATGTACTCAAAATATCTGACTTTGTACAAATACGCTGCGAATACTCTGTGTGTCCACTCGCGAGAATTTCAATCGAAATCACAAGCAAATTATAGTAGAAATTATATATTTATCGTCACCCATTCGAAATGGAAATATCTTCTATTGTACTTAATCATTTGTCGTCAATAAATACGAAAAAAGTATGTTTTTTTTCTTTTTGTTTGCACGAATTAAGCGCCTGCAATCGCACGATAATTTACAAATCCCATTTGATTGATCGCTTTTTATTACCGAAATATTCAAGTGTGTGGCATTAAAATTCTTTAATAAATTTTGAAAATATTACCGAACCATTACTTCACAAAAAAAAACTTCTCTTATTTATGATTATTGAGGGAAAATATTGAGTTTTTAGCAGATAAGGTTCAAAGACCCCCATCGAAAGAATTTTGAGAATGCGGATATGTAGAAATTCATTTGTTATGTCTTATGAAAAACGTTTGACTTATTAACGGAATTTCAACACTCAACTTTGTGCAACAAAACATTTTTTTATACTATAAGCCAAGTGCAATCACCCTAAATTCAAGAAAAAATACCCTTAAACTCCCACAAAGAGGAAATCTTCTAGCACCCCTAATGCCACTACAAAATCACTCGAGTTTTATCGAGCGGAACGAAAGTAGCAGAATTTCCGTTAAAAAACATGATTTTCAACCACATTGGCAACAAAGTTCCATCACTTTCACTTGAAAAGTCGGAAGATCGAAAGACGGAAAACCCAAATCTTGTTTCGAAACCTTGGCAAGGAAAACGCTTGACAACAGTTTTCTTACATTGGAACATTGAAACATGCCGTAATGGGGTGATAATCAACCTGTCTGACGACCACACGTAGTGCCACTTTCTTCCTTTCAAGTGCTTAGGGTAAACCGGAAAATGAATTGCGTGCATCGGAATCGTAAATTTTCCTGGGTGAAAAACGTTTCAGTGCTGATAATTTTAGTGTTTTGAGGGTTATGTTATATCTTGATGTTAAACGGTATGAGGGACTAGAAAATAGTTTTTCCGGAAACTAGGTTGTAAATTTGTTGTGATTTTCTGAGTTAAAAATAATATAAAAAAATGTCTAGCCGGCGCTTATGTTAAATTATGGAAATTTATGTCGAGAACATCCGATTTCAGGATGTTTGCCAGGATTTTTTTATTACCTTGTTGTAAGTTTGACAAATTTATGTTCAAATAAAAAGAGAGTGTACGTAATGTTTATTTAAGGAAGGTAGATATACATACTATGGAAAAAAAAGAATCAACGAACTTTTCTGTTTATGAAATTAAAGACCAGATAATTCAAAATAAATTACTTTAAATTGTGGCACACTAAAATGCAAGTTAAAAGATATCCTAACTTATTTGGACTAACTTATTGTGAAATTGATTAGTTTTTAGTTAAGTCTAAACAGGTACAAAATATTTCTTGATTTAAAAAAAATGCGACTTAAGGTATGTTTTTCGCGTCTATTTCATACGCAGGGCAAGTTTTGCCATGCTGCTTGCAGGTCAATAAAAACAGTAGGTTTTTATGAAAAAATAAAAAACCCGTTGCCCTGCTATTTCTAAAATCAATAGTTTTTGAATTATCGTAAAGCTATAACAAGACTCATTTTTTAAAAGGAACATCCCAGTCGAAAGATTAATGACCAACAAACAGGCTAGCGGTTAGTTATCTATCTACTGAAACCTTCGTTTTAAAAAATGAAGTTCGTTATAGTAAATCCGCTTCAGATTTTATTAAATCTATCATGTGCCTGCCCTGCAAAACCGCCCTTCAAAACTGCCCTGCGTATGAAATAGACGACTGTTTTCCCCAGATTCTGCCCTGCATATGAAATAGACGTCTGTTTTCCCCATTTTCTCAAGCCAATATATTTTGATGGTTTTGCATTAGCTCCAATAAATCCTAGAACCATTAAAGAGTTAGAGAGGAAAGGGAAGAAGGGCGTTGAATTTCTAAAAGTGAATTTAAATTAGAGGGTGTCCAAAAAAATCGTTACACTTTTAGGGGACTGCGGAATCTCCAATGGTGTGACGGCGGAGGTACAAAACTTCAATGTCAAAAATGATTGGGGGTGGTACGAAAAACCCAAAATTAGCGCCATTTATTATAGGTCAGCTTCTTAAAAAATTTCAAAATTTTCTCCGCAAAACTATTACTGACCAACGACTGTCTCAAAAAAAAAAACTTCGAAGCAAACAACATTCAACTTAAGCCAGAATTTTCTAAACCAAAAAAAGATAATTTATTCGTCTAATATTAATTTCTGTAAAACGATATGGAATCAATTTTAATATTCTGTAAAGTGTTTCCAGTGTCTCCAAAAAATGAAACCATACCGATCCATATTTTGACTGAATCTATTCGTGATTGACATTCAAAACATATTCCGTTATTTTATTAAAACTTTAGATGAATATTTCGATAAGTTTCAAAATTCGATAATTTATATTGATATGTTGTATCTATTTTAAGGCGATCTGTATTAGGTTTCGGCACTCTTGTGTGAATAGCCCAATATTTCAAAGAAGTAGGCATTTTTTTTAGTATTTTATATGCATAGTCCGTGAGGTGTAATCACTGTTGGACGATTGAAACTGATCGCATTGGTGCCATATGTTGTCAGCTTGTTAAAAGAAGGTCAACCCGATCGAATGGTTTGTGGTTAAATAGAATTCCGTCTTTAAGCGTTTAAAATATAAGACATCGCGATCATTCACACGCTGCGTTGCGCGTTCAAAACTTAGAAACTCGTAAAATTATAAAAAGTTAACAACCCGATAAAAAAAAATATTAAAAGAAAAAAAACGCAGCAGCCAATCGTGAAAATTATGTTTGATATTTGTCTGGTCGTTGATTTTATTTCGTTTTTCGAAAACTCCTATAAATTTATTCGACTGTCGAGGATTTGATTTGATTATGCTAAAATGTCATAAAAAACAAAGACAGCCATGGAACTGTGTGCAAAGTATGATCAGTTCGACAGCGATCCCACCGCTGATCGTCATTTTGACATTTTACTTATGTAATTTGACAGGCCAGAAGCGGGTGTGTGGAATGGCGATCGTTTAGTGCACGCTATAAAAATCAAACGAGCTCAATGGCATTAGGGTGCGATCACATTATCATAGTATGAGGCCAGAAGCACTTAGTGATCGCGTCGATCACAGACGATCGCTAAAACGGGCGACACCATTGACGCATGATACGCATTTCTGGGCATTATGGACATTATTTTAGCGCCATTCTTTGCTATTATTCTTTTAAGAGTTTTATGTGTTGTGGCAACACATAACCGTACAGATCGCTTCTGAGTGATATTTTTATGTATTTAAGCACGTCAGATCTGTGGATCTGTTTCGCTGGCTGTCACATTAGCACTGCTGGTCGTTGGAATTGCTCTGCAATAACAATAAAAAATGGAAATCTCTGATTATAGCAGACAATGTCGCAGACTAGTAGAAATGCCTAACTGGGTGACAGGCGCCCCCAATCTATGCACTCGCATAAATAACACATATTCTCTCTCTATGGAATGGATAAGGTCTCGTCTGTTTTTGTCAAGCCGACATGAGTCACAGTTGATGCCGATGTCATTTTACACATGACAAAATGTCACTTGTTTGTCAAAATAATTTCTGAATGACAAATTATTAAGAGGCAATTGTTCTTATGAAGAAAATACTTTCATACAGTATTGAAAGCCATCAAAATTAGTGAAAAATTTACGAAATTTTCAACTAAAATCACTTCTTAAGCCTTTCTACTTTTTTTTTAAAAATTAAGAGCTATCCATAAAACCGCCTTGTCTTCCGCCTTTTCGCCCCTGCCTAGAAAATTTTTTTCGCGATTTTTCGCGATTTTTTGCGTTGAAAATGCGAGTTTTTTTTTTTTTTTGAAGCAAAGTGAATTTTTATTACCCGTAAATTTTTTGTTTTAAATGAAATTATTATTTTTTGAAAAAAAATGTTTAAACTATTTTAACCAGCTAGCATCCAGTGTACTATACGTGGTATATGAAACAAATTGTTGCGTCAACCAATGTTAGCGCAAAAATTTGCCACACTTAAATTACAGAGTCATATTTTGCTAAATATAGTACACTCAATTTTTTTCTTTTTTTTTTAATATTATTTGAATGCTAAGGAATCAACCCTGTGAGTTTCATCAATCCATCATACCAAAAAGGTTACCACTGAGCAGGAGGTGAAAAACATTCAAATAAAAACAGCATATTGCATGCTATGTTTTTCCATAAAAAGGATGACTACACGCAAAATATGAAAAACGTACTCTATTTCGGCTAACTCTTAAGCACATTTTTTTCGCCTGCGGCACATTTTTTCAACATGTTCCCACAAAAGCGGTATCATCTCAAAAAAATGTGAGCTGTGGCGCATCTCTCTTTATTGTTATTTTCATTTGCGATTTCTGTTTCGACTAATAAGTTAATATTTGCTTGAGACTGTGTATACCTGCGCCGCATTCTGTTTAAAAAATTCTGTCTGCGGCGTACATTCCTGATTTTTTCCTTGTTTTAATCTAAACCAAGTTTTATTTTCTATATAAAATTTGTTGTTCAACTAGCCCAAAAAAAAGTATAGTCACCCACTCATAAAAAAAAAATTTCCCCCTCCCCCTGAAAAAATGCCTACGGTGACCCATGCTTACGAGTATTTATAGCACAGCACAGTAGTTTGACACACGGTTATTAAAATTGATGAAATTTTGAAGCCGCAGAATATCGGTTTTCTTTTGCAAATATCGGTTTGCTTTAAACCACAATAACTTACAACCCAGTAACCGTAGCGAAAGCCCATTTTCTTTGCCAACACGAGACACATGACTAGTCGCCAAAGCAAAATGACCTCAACCAGAATGAGGGCCACCCAAAATTTTATGGAAATTTTACGAAATTCTCAAGCGGCACATCTCAAGTGTCATCGACCATGATGTTGCATTTGAGGTTAGGTCAATGGGTGCATGTCAATACGGAAGTACTTTCAAATACTTAATTACTTTCAAGTGTACTGTGCCTCTTCTAGTTACAAACAAGGTATTTCGTAACTCAATTACTTTGTGCACTGACCGCTATTTCACCACGATTGCCCTGCTATAGTAGACTCGAATACTACTTCAGAATAGTTCTAATTGCATTGCTATAGACATTAACTGATGCCATCCCTATTCCAATTAACAGAACTATGCTCGATGCAGCAATTTTAATGTTGAAAAGTGGGTGGGATTGAGAGTGATGCTTAAATATTGCATAATGCTTTGAATTAAATCTCATCTTTTTACGATTCTATGATGAGATTTGCACTTGAGTAAAACGTCATCAAATAACTGGTACATACTTTTAACCATTTTTAAATAGTTTTCCTGCTCTCTTCGCCATTTTCACCACTTTTATCGCATGATGAACGACCTCTGATTTATTGATTATCGCTAGGCTATCAAACTGCCACAAATACTCGAATATGCATGTAGATTTTTCATAAATATCTACCTGTAATATCAACTCCATCATACCTTCATAGAGAGTTTCATAGAATGTTTAAAAAAAGGCAAAAATAGATATGCTCATATCACTGAAATGCTGACTGGTTATTTAGTTTTTTATCTTGACTGTCATCACCATTGACATGCTGACTTCTAGCTACCAAATCTACTGGAAATCTACATGATTCCTCGTTTTTTCCCCCATCATTTATGTTTGGGGAGTTTTTCATAATATTTATACCAGTGCGCTTTATTCCTACATCATTCCTTACAACATTTTATTTCAAAGATGAATTTTATCTTGCTTTCTTCTTGTCTGATGATGTGTGCTCGCTGGTGGTGGAAACATCATCAACCTCCAAAGTTCAACGGTGTAAATTCCTATATATTAAACTCATATATGAAACTTTTTAGCTTCCAACATGGTCAGCAGGTGTCACATGAGAAAAGGTTTCGTGTCAACTTCAGGTGATGATTTCCTCCTTGATGGTGCGTCGTCGTCGTCAGCTGCTGACAAAGATTACTTCGTTTTGAGTCTTTCTCTCTATTTTGACGAACCAAAGAAAAAATATCTTCATTTTGTACACTTTTCATGTGTCACTCAATACACTTGAGGGAAAATTCAAGTTGATATTGAGTTTAAAAAAACGATTTCTAATAACCAATAACCTTTCAGTCTGTTTAGAAAATTAAATGTCCATTTAACAATAGAAAATATTTTGTGGGAAATAATTTTCCAGGCGTTTAACATTGACTTTTTTTGTTGTTTGGCAGTTTTCTGATGTTGTTTTGACATTAGAACCGTTACCTTCAAAGATTGTCATAATTGAGTTGTAATTTTATCACATGCACGTTTTGTATGCAACATAATTTCCTGATTTAATATATTTTTATGAGTTGAAGACTTTTACAAGGCACATGAATAACATTTCAAACCAGTAAACATGTGGGAATGACACTTAGGTAAAGAGGTAGTGATTTTAGTGAACTTACAAAAAGCCCCATTTTAACTCTTGCCGATATTATTTTTGTTAGAGATAACATAATTGAAGAACTGTCAATACGACACAATTTTCGGAGAAACGGCGGTCTGGGGTAATAGAACGGCGATACTGAACTTCATACAAAAAATCGTGAAACTACATAATGAGGGGGGAGGCTCCAAAAAGCCCAAAATTAGCGTCACGTTTTTTTATAAACAAACCGCGTAGATAAAGAATTACGGATAATGGAAATTCGACATTTGTAGGGTTTTGTTACCCATCAACAGTAAAAGCGGCGATGCACCGGGGATTTAGGGGCCCAAAATTTCAAGCCTCAAACAAAAAATAATTCTTATGTCGATTGTATAACCTAGAGTGTCATTTAGGTGACAATTAAAAGTTTTCTGCGTTAAATTCAACGCTTTAGGCCACATTTAGAAGTTTAATGCTTTAAATTCAAACCCCTTGAAGGACAAAATATGAAGATACTCTTCTCTGACAACAGTTAGATCAATTTAAGGCTGCATTTGACTTTGGCATTTAAAAACGTCGCCTGCGGCGCATTTTTTTTTTTTTTTTGTTATTTCCTCTGGTTTTATAGGCTGAACGCCTAACTACTGAGCTATTTTGATCCACAATATCGGGCTGGTAAACTTGCTTTATCAACAACTCGATGCAGACAACTTTAAACCTATAAAAGCCTGTTCAGATTGGTTGAAATAGTTCGCCTAATTCTGACAGAAACTGGCAACGTCAAAATTGTTCGTCTCTTTGGATTAAATTTTCAACTTTTTAGGTTTAAAAGTTGATTTAAAAGGGCACATTTGGACTCCAAAAAGTTAAAAAACTCAACGTAAAAGTTTAAAATCATTCGTCTTTTAAACCCTGTCGGTTGAAAATTTTTCAACTAAAAAATAATTTAAAATAAAATTTGGAACCCAAAGTTGAGTGTAGTTTAAAAATTCGATCCAAATTTCCCACCGTGAAATTTACTTTGGAAAAACCCCAATATGAAAGGATTTGAAAACAGATCCCAGCTTATTGCATTTTGTTTCGTGGATATTCCAATTCTCGAAATTAGAGCTGATAAAATTTAAAAAAAGAGTTACTTTCCATAATCATAAATTGACACACAAATTATGGTATTAAATAACTTACTCTAGTCGTAGTGATTATACGGAAAGTCATAGTATTACTCGTAATATCAATTAATTGACATTTTTTTCCTTAATTAAATGATAATCCATCTTCGTTCGAAGTGACATTCAAATCAATAATCACTTATTAACCTTTTTTTTTGGTTGTGTTGTACACAAAAGCTAATTTTCAAATAAACACAATGTCAACTGCAAAGAATAACAAAAGTCATGAAAAACAAAATAAAAACAAAACAGTATTTCATTTTCACTCCATATAAATATTAAATTCTGTTATCTCTACAAAGCGGCATTTTCCAAAAAAGAAAGAAATAAAAAAAAAACTTGTAGAAAAAACAAAAAGACAAACCCCGATAAGGTACCCGCTTAAGAAGCAAATTTTGTTAGCGTGTTGTCAGAGGCAGATATTTACAAACATCCAAATTTCCAGGTGGGTGCCGAAAAGTCGTTATATCTACCGCTCAAAAAAAAATACTAAAACATTGTATTTGCACACGTAATTGGCTGGTGATAAGACGCAATGGCCAACGAAATTCGGATTGTTGTAAGTTTCTAATTAGATCGATATCGATTGCGATTGTTTTTCCGAATTTTCATGTAACCAAATTTAGATATTGTGAAATTTCAACTTAGAGTGAGACAAAAATAACGGCACCAAGTGAGCGCCAAACGCACATTAATATTTGAAACTATGTTAAACGTGATCGCCAACATTAAATACACTTTGATCGTAAAAGTGGTTTTTAGTCAGAATCAAGATTTATTTTGTTCACTTTTTTTTTTCAAAAATCATTCCAAATTTATTACCTTTTAATGCTTAATTAATTCAACAACAACAAAAATAATCTAATTTGCGATTTTATTGCCTGACTCCAGAGATAATTTAACCAGACGATATTATTTTGGCAAAATAACCGCAGATGAAGACGTGATTTGACTTTCAACATGATCAATTTTATTTTATGTCAATTTGACTGCCTAGAAATCATTTTCAGACGTTTCGGAATCTTCCAAAAACATTATTTTACGAAAAAGGTAAAATTCTTGCGGTTGCTACCGTGGCACAAGCTAAATATGGTGATATATTTCTACTGAAATCGACTAAAAATAAAAATAAATGCGAAAAATGTCACCAACAAAAAAAAATAGGGGCGATTGAGTATCGAAAAGATCTATCTGTAGATTTATAAAGAGGCGCTAAAATAAATTTGATACGAGATTTTGATAGATGACTCGGGAAAATTTGATAATTTCTGAAATATTTTTTTTTTTACGATTGATTAAATAATTGTTATAAAATGATAAGTAGAGGTTATCTAATATAAATTATCAAGCCAAATGGTTCCTAACTTTTAACCAATATCGAGAAAATTTCTAAAAAAAAAAGTTTTTCCTTCTAAAAATAATACTTGATTACCTTTTTTGAAGCTCTTGTTTTATTTGAAGCTCTTATTCTTAGTATTTTTTTAGGCTAAACATTTTCTGGTCGAAAATATTGAAACGCACGCGCTTTACTTTCCAGTCTTTTGCGCAATTGAAATAAAATAATTGTTCTGTAATGGAGGAAAACAGAATCGGTTTCCAAAGAATCAGTTTTTTTTTCTTACTTCTCGCTGGTTTCAAGCGTAATGATAAAATCATTCAATTGTTTCAGCAAAAATGAACAAAAAATTGCTTAAATTTGAGAATTGCGCAAATTTTTGAACGTTTCAAACAATGAAAAAAGTATGGATTCAATGCGATAAATTCCTAGAAAATCTTATGATCGAAAACTTTCGCAACAAAACAAATAATACTTTAGAAAACTCCGTAGTAAATTACTTGTGGTCAAATTGTTTTTGTTATCCAAATTAATAGGAAATACGAGGGCTTTAATTTCGAATTGGCAAAAATATTTGGCAGAAAGCTGAAGCTGAAAAAAATGATTAAATATCGAAGATAAGAAGTCAGATTTATCAAAAATTTTGATATATTTATGATGTTTTTTTTAAAGAACAATGAAAAACAGAGTGTTCAAATAATTTAAGAATAATCCACAATTTCCCGGTATCACATACAAATATGGCACCAATTTGTAAAAATAAAAAGATAAAAGAAGGTATTTTAATTGGCTAAGGCTGCATCTGATGAAGGCCTTCCAGCTTTCAAACTAGAGGCTGGCTTGTAACTGGGTAAAAAAAACCCCTTTTGGATGGAATTATTTGAATGTAAAAACATAACAAAAGCTATAATTGCCAATCTGGCAATCATTGGAGACCCGTATGGTGATATTCGTATCAAAATTCGAACAGTTATACCAAAATTCCACTTTGAAGTCAAACTTTCCAATAAGGTTTTTTTTAAATTTATTCCAATCGGATTTTGATGTATGGGTGTTTTATGTAAAATCATATTCTAAATAACTTTTGTTCTTGGACTTTTTTGATGAGATGCACCGTTTTTGCGATATTTACAAAAATCGTTTTCGTTCGTATGGGGGGCACCCCCTCTAATGGTCCATTTTTGCCCATTAACGAACTTAGCCTCGCATTTTATGAAAAACGGATCTGTGCAAACTTTCAAGTCTCTAGCTCAATCCGTGCGCCCGCAATCCGCGCCAGAGACAAACAGACAGACAGACGGACGGACGGACAGACAGACGGACATGCAAAAATTAAATATTTTTATCATTCTAAACACACTGATGTAATTCATTTTTTTGTGCGATGACGGGATCTTGGCGTTACAAACGGTAAAGCAAAGTTAATATACCCTTTGGTTTCACCATACGGGTATAAACATTCACAGATAGTTTCAACCTATAATGTTTTTTTTTGGTTTCTGTTCTATCTTTTCCCGGTTTAAAATTAGTTTTTTATACGATTTCCCAAAAAAGATTTTTTTTCGCTGTCAAAGAAGAATGTTGCCCTATAACTTTTGAGCCCCTCAACGGAGAACATTGCATAGATTGCTTGGGATGGCGCAGAAATGTTTAATCATGTTGACAGCAGGAATCTCCCCCCCCCCCCCCCCCTCTTCATCAATGAATCCCTCAACTATTTACTATATCGTAAAACAATCAATGGCTTTTTATGTAGTTTACTCCATTAGACCGAGGGAGAGGACACTTTAGAGAGCACATAACTCAAAAAAAATGCCTCTCTTCCCCTCCCCAATCTTTTGGCCCCCTGACCCGATATATCTGAAATATATATCTGCTATATTTGACGAGCTTTAACGGGGGTTTTGGTATAGCGGGCAAAATCGGACCATTTCTTCCCCACTCCATTTAACGAGACAGTTTTTTTACAATTTTCTCGAAAACGGTGAGTCGTATTGGAAAATTTATAAAGGTAAAAGGGATTTCACATAACATACACATATTTAAATCCAGTTTCACCATTCCTTCCCCGCTCCCCCATAAAATGGAATACGTTCTTTCAGTTTTCTCTTTTTTTTATAAAGACAAAATGTTTTTAGGATATGATTCAACATAAACGCTCCATACATCAAAATTCTATACATCAAAATCAAAACATCAACATCAATACATCAAAATCCAGTTGGACCACTCCTTTCCCCCCTCCCCAAACAAATTGCATACTTTTTTCTATATTCTCGAAAACGGTCAGTCGTATTATTTCTAAAGGTAAGATCTGTTTAGAATATGATTTTACATAACCGTTCCATACATCAAAGTCCTTCCCCCTTCTCCCATACAAATATATTTATTTAAACAAACATTTTATCAATCAAATCAAGGCCTTTTGCAAAATTTACTCTAGAAACCTACTAACCATTTTTAAAAGCGGACGTAAAAATTATGCCAATTTTATGTAAATTAACATATAATTTATGACGGCACAGTACGTTTTTGAACAGCAGCCACGCTTTGTCAATATCAAAAAGTTTTACATAAAAATGTTCAACAAATCAAAGCTACCAATTCACTCGTCAAACTTGACGATTTCAATGATTTGAACTTACCGCCACGAGCAAATATCACCAAAAACGGAGCTAAATTTAACAAAAAAAAAGATTTAGGAAAAAATTATGGTAAAAAAATCCATTTAACCTACAATGATAGCGCAATGAATCCCAAAAAGAGCAAATCACAACGCAAAAATCAATTAAAACTATTTATGAAGACATTAGATGAACAAATATTTAATTATTTAAGCAAACTAAGTACAACAAAACGAACAGCTGAAAACTGAACGAACAAAAAGATATTGAAGATCGCGTTGTTATACAAAAGATGTCACAACCGCGTACAATTTCTAAATGATCGTGCCATATTATATATTTCTTTTTAGATATTAGTAAGTGTGCTGTGTATGCCACACATGACGATCATATAAGGGGTAATAATTTACTTGTGTTTACTCGAGAACACTTTTTCAGCATGATCATCACGGAATTTCTAACTATTACTATATGAGGACGTATTTAAGATGACCAAGTCTTAGACGAAAATTGATATAATTTCATATTTAATATCCCACATAAGATCAGTGAAAAGTTTGGGATTTAGATTTTAATTATTGGGATTAAAATTGGGATCAAAATGGTCAAGATTGCTATTTTAATGAGAAAAATTTGAAAAGTACAGTCCCCTTACCGTCGGATTTCGATCAAAACACTCACTTATTCTAAGTATTCTGAGATTACTCTTGACCACGGAGAATTTGGCTTTACAATAAAAACTACTGAAGAGATATTTCCTCTGATTTAAAAAATATACAATCAATTGTCAAATTAACAATAAATATGATAATTTTTACAAATATCGAAAAAAATATACAGTCAAAGCGATAACTTGTATTGAAGCATGAACTCATTGAATGATCATCAAAAAATTCGATAATTGACGTGATCAGTGTTCATCGATCTCATAATGGAATTTTGTTTGTTTGGTGGAAATTTTCTATTTGCTTCTGCTATTCGAATTTCCCGTGTCAATTTTTTATTATTGATTCATGTTTTCCAGTTGATATCAAACATCACCGCAAAATATTTTATCAGTGATCGACACTTGCAATTTACAAACTGCACAAGATCGAATTGTTTGTTTACAGAATTGGCTTTTGATTGAAAAATTTTTTTCTGCTTTTGTAAAAAAAAACATTGATTTTTATTAAAGTTTTGTTTATTTATAACTTTTCCACCCTTTGGGGCCTTTTAATTGCCATATCTAAACCACTCGCACTTTTAGATATTTTTTTTTAGCAAACGATAACTAATTTTTTTCCCTGACGGCAGACGCTTTAACGATCAGTTTTTTTGAATATCCATGCTATAAAATTGACGCCACCGATGTGAGAAATTTATTTACAATGTGGCTGATTAGGAGCGGTTGGTATTTTAAGAGAAAGTCAGATATTATTTGTTATCAGACTGAGAAAGGCAATGACATTTACTGATACCAATTTCATTGTTGAAGGATAAAATTGTAATTCGATACGTTCAATTAAAACACATTAGTAGTAATTGCAGTTAAAGGCCAACACAGAAAAAAAATTACGCACTTTATTTGTTTTTGATTTGGGTGTCAATGAAAAGACATTTCTCAATTTTTCTGATGATATGGTAGTAAATTTGATTTAACAAAACTGGGTCAAGATTACGTCGTAAAAACCATACCGCGTATAATAGTAATGAATAAAATTTTCATCGTAAATTGATCAGGAAATGCGATAATTTTTCCAGACATGACGGAACAAAAATCTCCGGGAAAACACCAGCAAATTTTTAGGAAAACTGCTGGAAAATAATTACGGTGGAGTAAATCAATTTGAGACCCAATTTTACTCAACATTTAGTGATAGTGCAGGTATCCTTCGAGTTACGCGGTACTTGAGTTACGCGAATTTCGAGTTGCGCGGAAGAAAATTGCGGCAGTGCTCGAGTTACGCGGTACGATTTTGGAGCAATTTGTATTTAATAAATATTTTTATATAAAAAAGATAATAGGTATGTATTGTTTTGCACTAATCCTGAGTCTCCACTTACGCGGTTTCGACTTACGCAGAACCAATTAACTGCGTAACTCGAGGGATTCATATATACAATACTAAGAAATCTGATACAATTGCAATTTCTACCCCATCACAGCATTTACATCAAACGTGATGTTCACTCAGAAAAATTGAGGTTAACTCGACGACCTACATACGGCGTAATTGGCCTCGGGCAGGCGCGCGTTCGCCTGCATGTGGGCAAGTAAAACTGAGTTGACCTGTGGTCGGAGAAATTCTGAAATTAAGCCACCAGCAGGTGAAGTAGGGCATTGGGAGCTGCACGAGTTGACCTTAGATAGGTTAACTCTGACCGCTAGCTGGCTTACATAAACCTCTGTAAGGTCAGAGTTAACCTGACAAAAAGTTGACCTGAACATTTTTCTGAGTGTTGGCTGTTGACAAATGTCGTGAAAACATCGGTTGTTTAGCAATTTTTTTTTGTGTGAATCCGGGACAGACTACCGATAAAGAGCGGGTGATGAGTGGGAGGTGGGATGGGGGGAGTCGCCGCGTACAAAGTGTGAGGCAATTTTAACGCTTCGAAATTATTCGAGAAAATTTTGAAAGCCTGAGAGGGTGTGTTTCAAAAGTTGCTCGTTTCCAAATCCAGTAAGCCTGCATGGAAGCTGGTAAATCAGGCTCTGATGACGGTGAACCAGCTTCCGTGCTAGAAACAGGCTAAAATTCCAATAGAATTTTTATTTTATTTCAAAAAAAAAAATTTTATTTAAAAAAAAATATTTTTTATTTAAAAAAAATATTTTTTTATTTTATTTAAAACCAAAATGTTGTCTTTCTTTCATCACACTTGTTTATACTTTCTAGTCTTCGATTATATCTCCTTGTCGTCTTTGAGATATTTTTACTGACTTTTTAACTGCAGGATCGAATTCAACAATCCCCAGATGAGACTTTTTTCGAAAACTTTGAATAAAATGATAATCACGTCATCCTAATAGGATCTTCCGTTACCGTTACAAACTTCTTAATGTCAAAGGCGGATTCAGCGACCCCAAAAATCCTCAGATAAGATTTTTTTCCGGAAAATTTGAGGAAAAGAATAATGACGGTATCCTTACAGGACCTTTCTTTGTCTTTACAGGGATCAAATAGTAAAAATATTGTTCTGTCATCGGACTTACGTATGTGTGCGAATTTCAAGTCAATCGGATGAGCGGAAGTGGGTCAAAATTAGATTGCCAGATTTGACCCCGACAGACAAACAGACCGAGAAACAAATTGACAAACAAACTGACAAACAAATTGACAAACAAACTGACAAACAAACTGACAAAAAAACTGACAGACAAACTGACAAACAAACTGACAAGAAAACAGACAGATACGAAGGAAAGCTATATAAAAGCTTTTAAAAAGGCTTTGGCTGCACCTATTAGCATTTTCTGCAATTTCAGGATAAACCCTTCACTTCAGTTTCGGTGCAACTTAAAAAATTAATCGACAATTTCTGTCTTGTTAGTCATCAGAAGAATCTAAATCTTATGCAAAGCTGTCATTTCTTGATGGCTTAATTATTATGCAAGTGAAGACTTGAAATAACACTGAATAATTTCATAAAATTTCCAGGAAAATTTTGAGCACTTTTCGATGAATAACGCCAATGGCCCACGCCACATTCGTTTAGTTGGCGCCACACTCCTTTGTGTCGAAAACCTATGCCGAAATCGATTAAAACCGCAGACAAAATCTCTTGATTGTCATTGATGTCTACCAATTGATATTTAAAATTTATTTTTCTTAAAATCTAAGCTTTTAACAAGAGCGAAATAAAACAAAACTAACAATCGGCACACCGCATTCAGTACAGATGTTTTAAGTATTCACATGGCATTTTCGTCAGAGTTACACGATGATCACGGTTAGTAATAGTAACAGAAAAAAATTCAGGTAAATTGCTTCTTAAAAAGGTGAAAACAGTGAAATGGCGCCAGCCATCAGGGAAGCCTACGCAAAAATGCCACTGGCGCACGTCGTCGTCGTTGAGCACATATGGTCAAAAATTCATACAAAGTCTATGATGTCGATGTCGATGTCGGCTGTGACAAATTAACAACAAAACTTTTTTTGGATTTCCATTTGAATTTCAAACGACAAGAAGAATCATTAAAATCAAACATACTTTTCATGTCGCATCATCACCAAATCACATTTTTTTCTAAGTTTAATTGCTTAGCATTTCGAACTACTTACGCGGCGGCCGGGCGTCAGCAACGAAAACTGAACGTGATTACATCAACACAGGTTTTTAGTAAAACACCTGAATTTTAATTAAATTGGGTGCTGGCTGTCAATCCATCTTCAAAAACTATTAACCAGAAGTGGATCTTGACTATTTCTACTTATATATGACATTGGAATCTTAAATAGACTCATTAACCGATTTAACATCTTTGCTCGGCTTGTTTCATACTTAAGATCTTTAAATGAATTTCTCCACAAAAATTGTTGAAATTGTGTCATTAAGATTTCGTTTTAATAATTTTTTAACATGCTTTGAAAATGGAATTCAGTTCATCTTTGCTGCTAAATTACTTTAATGTTGTGACAAATAAAAAGTCCTACCCTAACGATTGCAGCGATGGCGGTGGCACTTTATACCTTCTCAGGTCGCAATTCTTGGCTCATTTTAATTAATTCAACATTCTGACGGGAATATAAACGCAGCATGCGGCCTATTATTAGTTGACTTGTTTGTTTAGCAAATTGATATTATCCTCTTATGAAAATCAACGGCCAGGTGAATCTTGATTCGTTGTCATCATCAGATTCTTAACTTAAAACTTGCAAGTGATGTTTGCGATTGGTCTGGGACTTTTTAAAGGTTTTTTTTTGTTTTGTGTTGTCGTTGTGTGTTAAATTTCTTGTTTTAGAGCTCGTTAAAGTGCACACCTTTACGACCTGCAAGAGGGTGGATTTAAATTTTTAATTGAAACTTGTTATGCCATAGTAAACCGCATCCGGATGTTCACAAATAGATGATGAACACTTAAAATAACTGATAAATGATCGTGTTTGGATATGCCATAGTGCAATGATCATTCGAATACGTAACTTAAGCATTTTTAAAAGTTCTTCTTTAGCTTGCCTTTCAAGAGCTTCTAGTTAGCTTGCTTTTTTGTTTGTTTGTCTGTCAGGATCAAATCTTGTAACCTAATTTTAACCCACTTCCACTCATCATCGGATTGGCTTCAAATTTTACACACATAAGTAACTCCAATGACAGTATAATAGTTTCACAACTTCGTTCTTTTACGGATAACGGAACCCAAGTAACCAAATAGGGCGTAAAGTGGTCGTCGCGACCATAAAGATTCGATGTTAAAGTCGCCACGACCACTTTACGCCCTATTTGGTTACTTGGGAAGGTCCTGTAAAAATTAAGTGATTATTATTTTCCTCAAATTTTCCAGAAAAGATCTTTTCTGGTGAGTTTTGGGGTCGCTGAATTTAGTTCTGACGTTAACAAGTCTGTACGGATAACAGAAAGTCCTGTGAGGATGATTATCCTTTTCCTTAAATTTTCCGAAAAAAATCTCATCTGAGGGTGTTTGGGATAGCTGAATGCGATTCTAACATCAAGAAGTCTGTAAGGAAAACGGAAGGTTCTGTTAGGATTATGTGATTATTCTTTTTCTGAAATATTCCAAAAAAAATCTAATCGTGGGTTTTTTGGTGACCGATTCTGGAGTCAAAAAGACCGTAAGGATATCTTAAAGGCAAGAATATATTTTTGAGACTAAAAATAAAAAATAAGTGCTGCTAAAGACGGATGTCATTTTGGAGTTTTTGTCGTAGTAATCAAATAAACATAACAAAAGCTATAATTGCCAATCTGGCAATCATTGGAGACCCGAATGGTGATATTCGTATCATAATTCGAACAGTTGTACCAAAATTCCACTTTGAAGTCAAACTTTCCAATAAGATTTTTTTTAAATTTGTTCCAATCGGATTTTGATGTATGGGAGTTTTATGTAGAATCATATCCTAAATAACTTTTGTTCTTGCACTTTTTTGATGACATGCACCGTTTTTGAGATATTCACAAAAAACGTTTTCATTCGTATGGGGGGTACCCCCCTAATTGTCCATTTTTGCCCATGAACGAACTTAGCCTTTCCTTTTACAAAAAACGGATCTGCGCAAAATTTCAAGTCTCTAGCCGTGCGCCCGCAATCCGCGCCACAGACGGATGGACAGACAGACAGACGGACAGACAGACGGACGGACAGACGGACGGACATGCAAAAATTAATTATTTTTATCATTCTAAACACACTGGTGTAATTCATTTTTGTGTGTGATAACGGGATCTTGGCGTTACAAACGGTAAGGCAAACTTAATATACTCTTTGGTTTCACCATACGGGTGTAAAAAATGACTGAAGGATAAAATAAAAACCAAAAAAAATTCAATATAACTCTTCTATATAACGCCGAGAAATTTCAATATAACTCTTCGATATATCAAAACTTAATCGGTCCAGTTCTTCTCCCCTCCCCCCATATAAATCGAACAGTTCTTTTTTTGCGATTTCCTTGAAAACGGTGCGTCATATCGAAAAAATTATTGAGACAAAATGTGTTTAGAATACAATTTTATATAACTTTTCCTTGAACAAAAATTTGATTGCACCCCTCCTGAGCCCGCTCTTGTACAAATGCAAATTGACATTTGCAACACATATTTTTTTCCTTTTTTTGTGTCATATAGCCTGTTAGGAAAAAATTAAGCATAAACGACATTTGGAGTTTCGAGCTTTAATAAAAAAAACAGTCTCCAAAACACCCACATATAAACAGTGCGAAATTTCCTTTTTACAAAGAAACTTTGACGAACATTACTTTTGTGGCTGCAAAATGAAGACTTTTTAACACGTTGACGGACAGTAGAAACAAGTGAAATTCGAAAATTGACACTAAAACAAGATCGCACTACTCCGTTCACAACCACGTGCATACTCAATGTGTTAACCTTGCATACTAAATTTTTTTTCGAAAACATGACACTAGGCTTCTACTTGTACGCTGGTAAATGCACATTTGTGCTGCTACAGCCGCAGTGTCTAAAAACGACCGTTTCGTATTGGACGGCTATTGCCGTCATGTCACATAGTGAACTTGAACTTGACGGCTATAGACGCAACTGTCCGTCAACGTGTTAACACATTGACTGCCATGGCTATCATTTTTGATAGCCAGTGAAAATTGGCACTATGATTCATGAGCGGCCAAGGCTATCATTTTCGATAACTGGGTCTACAATCTACATGCATACATACATACATTCAAACATACGTACATTCTACATACGTCTACATGTATTGGCATCTCCCTTACATTTTTGCAAAATTTGTCTGGCAGTCAACGTGTTAAGAACAATAGCCATCCCCTGAAATTCAGTTATAACAAATATTGTACTGAATTTTTGTTTTATTTGCATCATTATAGAAGTTCAGAAAAATTAGATACATTAAGCGGTTATCAAATATCAAATATCTCAAGTTTTTACTTAAGTGAGTTGTACCATATTTTTTTTAACCTGTAGTTCTATAACTCGTTAAAAACCTATATTCAATTTGCATATACAAACACATCCATAAATAATATTAAGAATAATCTGGCACATTATTCGGTCTTTGTTCTAAGCTAATTAATAAAACAATAATAGCGAAAAACGAGTTCTCATTTGTTTGTTTTAATCAACATAGGAAATAGCAAAACTGAATCTCCAACAAACAAACAAACAAACAAAAACTTATCACAAATATTTTACGAAAAAATGCAAAGCTGACGGTCATCCATTCTAATTAAAAATACGCAACAGATTATCACTATAATAAAACACCTGTCACAATAATTATAAAACATTTTGCTATAAAAATCAGTTAAGACAACAAATCCATTTGTAAAACAAGTTAAGTCTGACTTCACGACATTGATCTGACAAAATCAAAACAGAGATTTGCACCTCTTACTACCTGATGGTCTGCACCTGAAAGAAAAACCAAAAAAGCAAAAAAAAAAAAAAAACAATCCCCACATACCACCTTTGCCATGATATTCTTCAGGTAAAACATTTATAATCCGATCAAAATCATCAAACAAAAACCGATTGATCGTAATTCGCGGCACCAGAATAAGAAACGACCAATTTGAAAAAAAAAACGCTTCCGTCGTGTTCGTCTGGCAAAATGTTGATACAAATCTCTTTGATTTACCTGAACAAGCTTATGGTAAGCGAAAACATTCAGCGATTTCGTATGTTCATTATTTATTATTTAGAAAACCACACCGAAGCAGGAAAAAAAAATATTACGCGCCTATTGTCGCGATCACACCAATTCTGATCAAAGACTCCAAGTTTGATCGACCGATTGTGATCAAATCCATCAATTTGTCGATTCAAATTGAATGCAAAGTTATACTGAGATTAGTTTCAGGAGTTTCAGTTTAAGGTTCTAAAATTCCAAGCTGGCGATCAAAATGATCGCGCTAAATCCAAAGCATAAACGATCACCTGTACCGATCTGTCAATTAACTTTATTCCTTTTACCTGACTTCCATGCTTTTCACACTTTTTGCTCATTTTCAATATCGTACACATATTGTTTTATTTTTTTTTTTTTTTAAACTCTGTAATTCCAGTGTACCAATTGGCGATTACTCGTGGATCAGCGATAAGATGGAATAACATGGTAAAAACCATAATTTTGGTATATATGGGGATCGGCTCCGCTAAGTGCATAAATTCTTAAGCGAACATAATGCACGATCAAGAGAATGAAATGATTGATTACTGTAATTGAAGTTAGCAATTTCTTACATTGAGATCACTTTTTGATTATCAGGTGCGATCAGTTCCGCCACATTTTCTGGTAATGTATTTTGCATATTTTATTATCACCTGCTCAGTTTGCTCTATAAAAGAGGACGTCTGGCCACCTTAGTAATGGCGTTTATTATGTAGCCACCGCATCGCAATGAGGGATTATGGTATTATTAGTAAAAAAAACATGGGCGAGATATACACAAGTTTTAAAAATTGTCAGTGACGTATAGTTTTTAATGTGCCCCCTCCTCCCACAGTGAAGTAACTTCAAATTCTAAATTCTCCACAAACATTTTCTGAGCCCCCAAAAAATTAAAACCTAAAGACTCCCTCCCCCCTCTCTCCCCTCGCTCCCCCTCTCACCCCCTCGCTCCCCCTCTCTCCCCCTCTGAGTAGTGCACCACTGAGTTGTTCATATCGATAAATTAAAAAAATATGAAAAGAAATTAAATCTGCGATCAAAAAGCAAAACCTGATCTTCAACTCTATTTTATCGGCACATCTTCTGTTCCGGAACAAAATAGGCCAAATCTGGCGAGTATGGTGAGCGTTTCAAATACAGAATATTACACGGGGGAACTCTTCTTTTCATTTTACAGAGAAAACCTAAATTCAGATGTGAAATCAGCATACTCGAAATAGGAATAACAAGTGCTTATATGAGACGTTAAAAGCTAGAGTGGACCAACCCACGTAATCGAGTTTTTGAAGCTTTTTTACTTTTGTACTATTATTTACTGTACATTTTTGGAAAAAAAATTTGTGTGGACTTTATTACTCAATGTTAAAACGTTCTTTTGTGCATCCAAACATTTTTATCTAAAAACTCACTCGCAATAGTGATTCAAACACAAAAAAATTCACGATTTTGACATGTGGGTTGGTCCACTCTAGCTTTTAACGCCTCATATAATAGCGACAAAAATTTTGTTCGCCAGTGTTATTTATTGAGGAGCACGAACTAAATTCTGCAACGATGTAACTCTTAAAACGATTAAATAAAAGTAAAAAGTTGGATTTACGTAAAAATTCATCAAAGGCATTATAGTAGTTGCGAATTTAATCAAACATTTTAGACTTTAAACTTTGCAGCTACCGGAATCAACGAATAAAATTAGCAAATGTCTTGCATTTTACCCTATAAAATTTTTTCAGAATCCCATTAATTACTCCAAAAACTCAATTTTTTTACCTCATGCAGAGATCATTAAATAATAGTGTTAAATGTTATTTATCTGACAAGATTTTTTTTTATTTTGGTAATTTCACTCATTAAAAGTGTTAAGAAAAACTAATAAATATAACAACTACTTACCATCAGGAGGTACAAAATCTTGGCATAGACCGTAAGCTGTGGTAACCTGAAACCAAACAAGTAATAAAATTATTCATCTATTAAAAAGAATTACGTCTTTACAACATGCATAAAACTAAAAGGTACATCTGTAAATCTGTAGATTGATTGTAATTACACAACATAATTTTATCGATAGAACATAATTAAAATCGTTCATGTACAAAATACAACCTGCATGTCCTTCAGAGGGCTGGAATCTACTTGTTTAGCAAATTTACAGCGTCGTAACGAACATCCCAAGAGGTCAAAATCGGAGTTGTGTTGCCATTAAAACATCTAACGACATAATTTTCACTTGGTTTAAACATAAACATGTAAAATCTGGCCACCATATGACTATATAATTTATGCGATGATTAAATGTCATGTTTTAACATTTATTTAGTTACTGATATCTTTGCTACACACAACAGGTGAATTAGGCCAATGTTTAATTGCTGTCGGCAGCGCAGGTGAATTTTTAGATACTTTGGAATGTAATTTAAGTAGATTATTCGTAGTAACAAATTCTCAATTGTATTGAAAAACGTAAGGGATGCTGCGAATGCCTATAGATAGAGTGACCATATTTATTTCGGCTGAATCCAGGACAAGATGAGGGAAGGTGGGATGAATAGTTGAAACGAGACAAAAAATTGTATATATGTATTAAAAATTCTAAAAAACAAAACATCACTTGGACAAAAACCAAAAAATCAAATCCAGAGGAAAAAATAATTAACAGGTGTGTGCCGCATGCAAGATTTTGCCAACAGAATCCAGTGTTGCGATTTAAACAGAGTCTGAAGCAAACTTTAACTCAAGTTTTCACGCTCTTAACGTTCCATAAATAATCGCAATTAAAATTTTAAAAATACAGATCAACGGATCAACACTATTGAAGTACAGTCAAAAAAAGGTGGAAATAATGCGCCGCAGGCGAAAGAAAAAATACCACAACAACCATCAGCCACAGTGGATGATATTTCACATATTTAGCGATCGTTTTTAACCTTGAAAGGCACGACAGAAGATCATCTTGTTATCAAACATAATATTTTGAAAGATGTAGTAATGTTTTACTGTTCTCTATTTTTACATTTGTCTGAAGAAACGCAAAAAAAGTTCGCATTTTTCGCCCTTTTTCATATTCAGGGACCGCTTTCAAATTTTTAATTGCGTAAAATCACATGTGCCTCTCAGCCACATCTCCTTTATTTTGAAAACGAATGGACCAATTTTGCTGAAATTCTTAATCTAGAAGTTTTCGGGGACGCGGAAACGATTGAGCTCTGTTTCAAATGTGTCAAAATTCATTTAGAACCTGTAAGGATAACGCAAATATTCTTTTTCCCATTTTTTTTCGGGGAAACTTAGATTAGAGGGTTTCAAGGGCCTCTGATCACCAAATGCGCGGGGCCGTTTTTCGATTTTTCTCAACTGTTTTCGAGAAAATCAAGGGAAGAATTTGGTTAAGTCAACGTTATCATTATTCTTAACACGCAGGTTTAATTCATTTCATATTCAGCGATTGCTTCACTGTAGACGATCTTAATTCATATGAATTTTTGAACCACATTGCCATAAAATACATAAATTGGTAGCACGAATCGGACTAGACAAAAAATTCCCTACGCTTCTTATTAACATTCAATACGAATTCCCTTAGCGAGCAATTATTACAAAAGTTGAAGAAACGTCCATCCGCGATGTTGTTGCAGCAATCCGTCAATTAGAAAAATTCCGCGACGTGCTAACAAATAGCCACGTACCATTGAAACAACACTGAAGCAATAAAATCCAAAGTCAGAGGTCACAGAACAATCGCCCGTATATTAGCACCACAACATTGGGGCACTATCAGAAAATTCTGATAGTATACCTCGCTTTTGAGAGGCGAATAACTTTGGGTGAATAGCGCCACCCCAAGCGAAGTCTGAAAAAATTCCTCGTTTATCAGATTTGTCGGCACAACCGCTATGCAACCATTTAGTCGTATGTACAAGAAACAATGTGACAGGCAGCAATAAGACAAAAAAGGTTAAAGTCACTTTATCAAGATTCCCATTATGAGCTATTTGTATCTGTACAAGCGCTAAGATTGAGATTCTTGGCTGGACCTCATCGGCTATTAGTCGAGTCTGCGTCCATATCACACCACCCGATGCCAGGCAGAGCCGTGAGGTAGTCAACTCTAGTGAAATTTAACCACTTGTATCTAGTATGATAGCCACATGTTAGATAGCAGATAAACGCCAATTCCTCCTCAAATGCGCGAACTATCGCTAAACGCTAAAGACTGACCACTTTTTCGAAGCGATTTGTTGCAGCCTTGCATAGATTCACGGGTCTTGATAAAGAGTTAAAAATATGGTTAACACCTGTTTCTCCCTGAGGTAATTCCCACATATGTGAGGCCGCAAGCCATAGACGAATGTATCTATATAATAAAATTAGACGTTGACTATGCGGAGTACCACCGCCATATATGACACTTAAAATGCCATCCGTTACTTAACTAATATTTTGCGAACTTCTTTTTTTTGCCATTTATTGTCGAGATGAAACTTTTCTCCACTTGTAAAATTTTATTATGATTTTGGCTTAAAGTTGACGTCCGGCCTAGCCAAGGTGGCTGCTCGGCTCTGTCCAAGTGATGCGTATCGAATGCTTGGAATGCGGTAATGAGGTGTTAGAATTTGCAACATTGTGAAAAAGGTGGCAGTGGGTGTTAACAACATATTTCTAATCTTTAATGTTGGCAGAGACAAAAAAAAACCTTCGACAGGTGAGAATTACAGAAGAATTTTATGTGCTCATATTGGGACAGATCGAATTTCGCTGAATCAAAAGTGTGTCGTATGGAAATTCCTATTATTTCTGTCTTATTTAAATAATATACGTTAATTAATTTCTCAAATATTATTTTGTTTTGAGTTTTTAATCCATTAAGGTCTACCGTTTACCGTAAATGTGACTAAAAATATATTTTAGTACTCATGCTTTCATATTCTACGCTGAGGAAAACGTCGCTCTAAGGAATTTTAATAAAATTAATTTCAGATTAAAATATTCTAAAAAACACAAGTTTAATGATGTAAATTTCACGTTTTTTCCTTTTTAATTTTACGTTTTTTTCCTTTTTAATCCTCTGTTATGAAATTACTTTCAATTTTTTTAGTGAAATATTTTCTAATTCGCATTTTGAATTGTTTTGATTATATTTGTTTTCTCCTTCTTTTAATGGCGCAACACCACAAAGTCAAGTCTCGGTCACCTCAAATTGAGAGTTGAAAATAACCCTTTTCTGTTACTGCACCCCACAGATTTATACGAATTGCGAGACATGAATTGAAATTTAACAACAATTGTAAGGTTTTTCTACCCTACCAACAGCAGAAATCATGATAATAGCTTAGATTGATTACGCCCTTAGTACCATGCGCTTGATATCTCTACTCATTTCGGTAAAGTACGACTTTGTGTTTTAGGGGGCATTAGGGAACACATTAGGTGGTAAGTTGTTTCAAAGTTTAGTCGTTTGTGGGATAAAGGAATTCCTAAATTTTATTGTTGGCTCAAACTTGTGTCCAAGCGCCACTGGCAGTATACTTAGAAGTTTTTGATGGATACAGAATTCTAAAAAAACATAAAATACTATCAGTACTTGCAAAGAGACTGTTCATAAAATCAGAGATGCAAACCAAAAGTTATTTGAGTTTCGTTCGATTTTGGTATAAGGTTGAATCAAATTTCTGATTTTGGATCCCAAAATTTGAAAATCTAATTTTGATTTTTAATCCAGAAATTTCAAAATTTGTTTTCAGTTTTGGTTTTAAAGATTTCCAGAAGAAGAAGGTTTTGAAGATTTCAAGGTTCTGGTTTTCATTTTTAAAACTTCAAAAATATGGTTCTACTTTTAGTTCCCCAAAATTACAATAGTTTAGTGGTTTTTGGTTACTGTTCAGTGGTTTTGCGTCTCCTGAAGTTATATTTCTTAATATTGTATTTTATGACCATTGAATAATTTCTAATTCATGGTTTTTATTCGACCTTTCTAGCATTGAATTCCATTGAAATTTTCTCGGCTCTCAGGATGCAAAAACATGTTGCGCCACAAAAATAATATAACATTTTGTTTTTTTTTTATCTTTTTTTAAAAATCTTTTTTTTTAAATGTGGTTTGGTTTTGGTTCCGTTCGGACATTTTTTTTTCAAAAATGGCTTGGTTTTCAATAGTTCGGCCAACTTTTTTAAATGGTTTGCTTTTGGTTTTGGTTCCGTTCCCCTTCATTTTCCAGAGTGGCTCGGTTTATGGTTTGGTTTTGATTCGCTAAAATTTCAATGATTCAGTAGTTTTTAAGTCCGTTCAAAAAACCCCTCCATGTTTACACAGACTTCGAATCATGGATAAATTTAGTACAACAGAAATCTTATAATAGTCAAAATTAGAGGAAGAAGTCACTTATGTGATCCATTTTTAGACCAATATTATCTTTATGACCCATAGAACATTAATTATAAATTGATAAAATTCCATTAACTCGAGAAAATCTCCAAATCCATCAGTACTTGAAGAAATTTTAACAATTGTTCTGAGATTTTGACATTTAATCTCTTCAAAAATATATCTGAAACGTATCGAACATCAATTAATTGGCGAAAATATTTTTCAACCTAATCAAAGTCCAGCGGTGTTTTCTATCTAAAGTCTAAAGGGGTCCTCTTCAGATCGCACTATCTATAACCGTCAGTTGGAGAAAATAAACAATTCTTTAAACAAAATGTGTCCCAGTAGACTAGTTCAGAAAAGGCACTTATATGATGAGACCCCAAAGAAAAAAAATCGTAATCTTAAGATTTAGTTTTCAAGGTTAAAATTTATCAATGTATGTCGGTTCCCATTTAAACGTTTTTAAATTTTTTTTTAAATTCCTTAAAATAGTTGCACTTTGCTTTAAAATCTTATTTAGAAGTAGTTGAATTGATCATTGTTAATAAATGTAGTTTTTTTTTTAATTTAATAATATTTATATTTCTACAACTGTATAGTAAATAACCTACGGTAGACATCGTGAGATAACGAAAGTTTTTCATGTTACACTTGGAACTGCCACTGCATGTCAAACGGAGGTTATCAGAATAACTCAAAATTCAAATTCAATTATTGACGAGTGCCCGCCTATGATTTCATCATTTTCTGAGAATGATTAACAAATTTTATTTATTTTGATTGCAATTTAATGAGAGAACCGTTGATAAGATTTGTAAAGTATCTCGCATAGGCGAGTGGGTGGGCGCAAAGGTCCATCGAAAGAAGGTGTAAAACTTTTTATATATAAAAATATATTGATTTTCATACATCCTTAGTTATGGAGTTCTGGCGAATCGATTTTAATGAGAATTTTTTTAATCGAAAGCTACCACAACGTAGGATTGCACAAAAATCTAAAAATTTTTGATTTTTGCTTCCGTCTACTATTATTTTGGACATTTTGAATACACTATTTAGTGTTTAACGATTGAACCATTTCTGATTCATGGTTTATACTCGACCTTTTAGCATTGAATCCTATTGGAATTTCTCGGATTATAAGGTCTGCAAAAACAACAAAATTATATTATTTTTGCGGATGTTTTCACATCCAAATTTCCCCCCAACAGGTCGGACATGTCTGCCCTGAAAACCCATCAGGAGCCTGTTTCTGGTATGGAAAGCTGGCTCACCGTCATCAGAGCCTGCTTTGCCAGCTTCCACGCAGGCTTACAGGATTTTGGTGGAGTAAAACTCGATTTGAGTATTTATACTCCGATGCCACAAACCTTTGAATACAGTTAAAGTAAATATAAATGACAAGAAATAACCAATCAAATAGATTTCAACGCATGAGCGAAAAACTCCAGACGTACCGATTTTTACCCCGGACACGCTTAGAATATTTAAAAAATCTAAAAAAAATATTTAAAAAAAGCGTTTTTTTTGCTCAAAAAATCTATAAAACGCCATAAATCTCAAAAAATCGATTTTGGTGGATACGTCAAACCAATACTCAAACCAGGATCTCTAGCTATTCCTTTTTTCTCTCTTTGGATTGACTATGAAGCAATTCTTTAAAACAAAACATGTTTTGCTTACAAAAATAAAAAAAATTAAATACACCGCGCCGCAGGCAAACCGTTGTTATAAGAAAAAACACGAGCCATAGTTAGAAGTCTTAGAAGAAATAAGCTGCAGACGAAAATTTTGGTTAATTGGCAGCCTCACCCTTAAATTGAAAGCCTCATCCTTAAATTGAAAGCCTCACCCTTAAATTGAAAGCCTCACCCTTAAATTGAAAGCCTCACTCTCCGTTTTGTATTTCTTGACGTCTTGGTTTATCAATGACTTTTTAATTGGGTCAAAATTCTCCGGACATGTTTAAAAACCGCGGGTACATTGAAAAACCCTCCGCGAACGTCACCGGACGCCCCAAAAAAAGAGGACGCGGAAAAGAAGACGGTTGGCAACCCAACAAAAAATCTTTATTTTAACGCTACCTGAAGAAACATTGTTCAAAAAACTCAAAAAACCCATTTTAAAATCTAGATCCCTTAAAAATTCCCAAACCATAAAACAATTTAGATTTAAAAACCCACTTGATCACTGATCTTGTCACAGTAATTTATAAATTTGGCCCTTAAGTTCTCCAAAGTCAAATGGAAAATCATGGACTTAAATTCAAGTGGCGCCTAAACAGTATTTGGACTGTGTCCTCGATTTGAACAAAAAAATATTATTATTAAATTTTGGATTTTGGTCTTTGACGTAAATTTCATTCCGTGTGTGTGTATCTCTATAGCACGGTTTAATTATTTTAATTATTATTGGGGGTAAATAAAGATCTTTATCAACATATAAGAATTTGATTATTTTTTCTGTTTTGTATTGAGTAAAATGCAAACAATCGTGAGAAAAACAAAGCAATATAGTTAAGTTAACGATATTTTTGTATTGTTTGACCATAAGAATTGGTTTATTTTAAGCATTGTTGCTCAGTGACATTTTTTTTTGATTAAAAAAGGTTTTTCGTTTCGTAATTTGCTTCCGTGTTTAAAGATTGAAGTGTGTGCGCACGGCATTTCGTTATCAGAAAAAAAAATACCAAAATCAATTTCGCTATACTTCAAAGAGAGTTTTTTTGAAAACTTTTGATATTTTTGGGGGGAATTGATTATAGTTTTACCGTGACGAAGATGATATACGACTTCACACCTAGAAAAACTATTGAGTATGAAAACATTATTTCAAGATTACAAAACTATCACGTTAATTACGCAATTGTAAGCTAAATTTTTATGTCACACCAGAAATTAACTTTTTGTATGGAATTTTCCAGTTTTCTGTGACATTCTTCGTTTTTTTTTAACCTCCAGTTAAAGATTATGACACCATCTTTGCGGTATTGGCTAAAATCGAACTTCAAGAATAAAACTGAAGTCAGCCTAGACACAACATAGACTAAGCTACAATAAGAAAACTGCTGAGAAGCACTTTTTTCGTACCCGATACCACCAAAGTACAGAATATATAAAGCTGAAAGGTGATTATCGATTATCGCTGATTAGCATGAATTTAACACTAATTCCCTATTCTAAAAAAAAACGAAGAAAAGAAATTTTGCTTACGCAAATGTCTGATAGAAGTTATGTCCCCTTTCGTGTGAATTGTCAACCACACCTGAGTTGTTCAAGACGTTTGCGAGGTGCAATGGACAGGTTTGGGTAAAATATTTTGAGAAAGCGCGCTAAAAGGTTTTTAGGACTTGTAATTCTTTCAGCTTTTCGTAAAATCGAACGATTTTTTGGAACCTTGTCCTCTATATCATAGCTATAATTACTTTTCCCTTCTATAAAGGAAAGGTATTGCATTCATGACGGAGACCGACTTGAAAACGGGGCAGATAAAATCTTTCCGACATAAAAAATTTGCGAAAATCCGTAAGAAATCCGTAAGAAATCCGTTTCAGGTAAATGAGGATGTCCGTGCATCTATCTGTCAGTCTCTCCGTTGTACGTATCTTAAATAACTCGAGAACCCGTTGACCTAGCGACTTGAAATTTTCTGTAAATAAGTTTTACAAAAATCGTAGTTTTCTATCAACTTTTGGGAAAGTAACGGCCGATACAACGAGTACATTCCATACATTTTTTTTTGAGAAAAAAACCCACTTTTGGAAACAATTTGAAATTTATGCGCTTTTGGGAAAAAAATAATATAACGAATTTAAAGGATATAAAAATTTCTAGAGTTTTTGCTCCCACGGTTTTTACGTATCTCTAACGGTTCTCCACATTTATTTGAAACAAATCAAGTTTCTTAGAGATTTCTCGGAAACTATGCGCTATTGTGAAAAAATGCGTAATAAAATTTCCTAAATTTTTCCCCTAAAAAGTTTATACCTATCTTTAACGGTTCTCAAGATATTTGAAAAAATATACGGCCCGATTCCAGAATCCGTCGTAGGTTTATTACGAAGAACTAACTACGTTACGAATACGAAGAAATCAGTATTCCACGATCCGAACGGAATTGAACTTAGTGATGCCTGATTAAAATCTAATTTCGAAAAATGAATGGCTTTGTAAAAAGGTCCCTATGCAAAACTCATAAGGAATAGATTTCTGACATGGAATAGTTTCGTGAAAAATGTCACTTTCTTGACTTAAAACTAAAAATTGTTATTAATAATGGATTCTGCAGCGTTTGCAATTTTGTGTCTGGAAGAAGATTTATCGCAGCGAAGGACTTTAATAGTGAAACGAAAACGACAACAAATAGCGAATACTTAGGAATACTCACATTGCTCTTTTTTCTAAAATAATTCCTCTTAATTTGTTAAAAGTTACACTTATACTAAATAAACAAATAAAAATGTTAAAATTGCTTTTTGTTGTACAATTCAGGCCATAAATTGAGCTGAAATAATAAGAAAATGAAGTTGCTACTCGATCTACGAAGCGAAAATTTTTCGTAGGTTTACCTGTCAAAAGATGGATTCCGTCGGATTCTTTGATACCAGATATTCCGATTCGTAATGTTTTCGAAATTAATTTAATTCCTTCGGATCGTGGAATACCATTTTCACGAATTCTCCGAAAATCGTAGCTACGTCGGATTCTGGAATAGAGCCGATAATTCTTTCCATATTTTTTCCGAAATTAAATATTGCAGAGGAACGTTTTGTGTTGATCACAACTGATTTTTTTTTCTATCGATAACCGGAAATTCCGGAGCCTTTTTAGATTCCGAAATTTTGAAGGTCTTCTTTTAAGGATCTCGAGGGCCGCGCAAACGTAAAAAAAATCCTCCTGCATTACGAGTTTCGCAACCTAAGCGCCTGCCAGTCGCGTAAATTTAAATTTGTGTACAGCAAAAATTTTAGCGCCCTCCTAATTAAAAATATAAAATAAGAAGACCAGAAATTTAAAGAATTTATACTTTTTAATGGTTTGAAAATGTAGTAAATCTTCAGAAACATCATCATCATCCTCGACGCTACAGCTCTCGAAGAGTCTGGATCTCCTCAATTGAGGTTTCAAAACAATATCTTCCCTGCTTCGCACCTACAGTTTTACATGGATTGCGAACCATGCATGGATTACAACATTTGTAAGGTTTTTACGTTGCAACCCATCAACAGCAGATAGCAGACCGATGATGTCGTTAACATCCAGCGGCAACTATCACTACTCATTTCGTAAAGCAAGTTGAGTGAACTTTTGAATTACAGGGTGGGAGAGTCGGGAATTGAACCACCGACTTCCGGAACACAGGCCAAGTACTTTACCACTTGGACTACGCTGGACTTAGATGAATTTCAAAAAAAAAAGTTGTGAAGAAATTCGAGATCCACAATCGGTTTACTTCACGGCAAATATTTTTTGTGTAGAAAAAAAAAGTTTTGCGTCAATTTTCCCAAAACTACGTCAAATATTTCGGCTTCCAGAAAATTTAGCATTTTATCAATAAACTGATTAAATTGAAAATCGTTTTAAGACTTAAATTTAATCACTTTTTATCTATTGAGACAAGGAAATTTCAATTAATTGGAAATTGTCAATCTTGTCAATCTAGGCTAAATGAATAAAAGAAAATTTCACAGAAATGAAAATTTTGGTTGTTATCTGGGCTCCACCGCCACCTCCTCCACCAGTCTTAACATCTGAATTGAGTAATTTAGATAAAAGCAAATGTTTTTTATAAGAAAAAAATCCGGTTTCGCCAACATTTTTGCCGTGGCGGTATTGAGAAGTGGAAAAAATGAATATCTCCTAACTTCTCCATACATGCTAATCCAATTCAAACGTAAAGCAACTTCCGTTAAAGCTTGCAACATGTCCACCAGAAGGCGATTATGATGCAACATTGCTTAAATTCTCATCAATATTTCCCATGTTTTCAGTTCAATGCTCTTTCACCATCAGCAAATCAAACTTTTTTTTCAATGTTGAAATCAAATCTCAGAAATTGAATCAAAGGTCTCCTGATTTAAATATTTTTATCAATTCAATGATAAGTACGTAAGCAAAATCCATCCAAATCACTTTTGTTTAGCGAAATCCGATTCTCAATGACGAAAAAATTATGATTTCCAGCACATGTTTGAGTCTAAATATCACAAAAGCGATGATTCGATGCAGCCAGCTGGGCGACAAAAATGAAACATGATATGCACAAAAGTGCAAAAAAACAACAACATTGGCCCCATAATTTATGCTTAAGGTGGCAATTCGCCGCGACCAGCCCCCTTTCCACCTTTTTAGTCAGCGTTCGATTTGCTTTTACAGGCAGGCGGCATTTAAAGACCCCCCTTATTTGTTTGAGTAAATTTTTTTTATGTTTGAAAATTTATTCGTTCACGTATGGGGCGGTGTTTTTGCAAAAATTAACTAAAAACGCATGCGTGTAAAACAGGTTGCATGTATTCAATTATGCTGTACGTTTTTTATGCTATTCTTTAAAAAAAACGAGCTACAATTCACAAATTATTACCGTAATCAACACGGGAAGCATAACAACCGACTTTGATGATGATGGCGTGTAAATTATCGACTAAACAAAACAAAAGCCGTGTTTTTTTTTCGTGACACCTTTTGTCATATAAGCAGCGTCTTTAGAGTATTATTTGACAGACAATTAAGTCGAATGGTCGCGTGTCACATTGTAAGTTGTTGGATTGGTTCAGTTTCGGGGCAAAAAATACCTAAAACAGGTGGGTTTCACGGTTGTCCTAATTGAATGAGAATTTAAGCAATTAGCGAGTTCTAAAAAAGCATTTTCCAATCAGTTTTTACAAGCAGGAAAGCAGATAATTAGCTAGTAATAAACGACATACTGTTTATTGATCACCCCAACAAATAAATTATGCTTAGTTTTGCTTAATCAATTCAAGTAATTTTCATTCTAATAAATTTTTAGTGATAAGTAAGACACATTTTTCTAATTACGGCTACTTGCCTCATGCAATTGAGGAGCAAATCTACCAAAAATCAAATACTTTAAGTTTATTTTGTAGAAAAAAAACTCGATTAACCGGGCGATAATTGTCTATTGGTGCTTGAAATCAAGCATTTCGATAAAACTTTTGAGTTATACAATAACCACTTTCTTGCATTGGACCCAATTGACATACAATTATATACAATTGTAGTCCATGCTTTATGAAACAAAAAAAATTGATTTATAAAAAACATTCCAGACGAGATCGATTTGTTGAGATTTCTAAACGATTTCATATCGCAAAAAATGTACGCGACATTTTTGAGATTTTGAGACAGAAAAATGACTTGCAAGAAATGCTGTTTCTCGTCTTGAAAGATTCAAAACAAAAGCGTAAAATATTTTCTGGAAAAACCCTCATTCAAATGTTCACCATTTGAGAGATTAATGGCGAATTCAAATCAGAAATTTAGAACATGCTCTGTTCCGGAATCGAAGGGTGCATACTTTAATCAATACAATTTTGTTAGAAAAAATTTATCAAAATTTTCTGTTCGAGTCATTTCCGAGTAAAAAGAGCAGGCATTCGAATACGCCATTAGAGTCCGTTCTATATGGCCTATGTTACACGAGGCAACTTTAAGCGGCGACTTTTCTTAACCCTCTAACCGGAAGATTTCCGAAAAAAATTCACCAAAATATGACCTTCAACTTGCGACAGACCGTAACCAAGACAACGTACAGGGCTAATTTTTTTCCAGCATGTAAAGCGATAACTTACAAAAGTCAGTGTAACACGTTCCGGCGATTTCCGACGATTAAAATTGTTACCCGTTATAAACAAGCGAATTCCCTGAAGCCCGCCTTAAGGCGGGCATTCCGGCTAGAGGGTTAAGCATAGGCGAGAGAAGTGAGGGAAGCAGTGGCCCCTCTTAACTTAAGAAAAGTCGCCGCTTAAAGTTGCCGTGTGTAACATAGGCCCATGACATTTTTTCTATTTTAGCTATTTCGCATTCATTTATAATATTGCTAGAATTTGAAACCGGCTTCGCCCGGGTAAAAGTGTGGGTAGAACAAAACCAAAGAAAAAATTCAGTTAGTTATAAATTATATAGCCTAGAGTAGGGCGGTCTGTGCTTTTCTTTAGTTTTTTCTCTTCTTTTAAATAAGTCTATGTCAGAGCTGGACCTTCAGTGAGCATCTATGCCGAATTTCAGGTCAATCGGTTCAGTAGTGTTCCCGCGAAAGAGTAACATAAAAGAAAACCAAAGCTTCGAATTCCGTTATCCCCTTCCCTTATTCCCCCACCTTCCGGGCCAGTTTTCAATGGGTCTCTGGTATAGAGCTGGACTCCCGGCGGACATCTGTAGCAAATTTCATGCCGATCGGCTTGGTTGTTTTCCCCGCGTAAGAGTAACTTAGGGGAAAAAACCCACCACTCGTACTGCTTTTCAATAGGCGTACATCGAACCTCCATGCCAAATTTTAGGTCAATCGGTTCAGCCGTTTTCTCGTGAAAGAGGAACAGGACGGACATGCAAAAATTAAATAATTAATTTTTGCATGTCCGTCCTGTTCCTCTTTCTTAAATAATTAATTTTTGCATGTCCGTCCGTCCGTCTGTCCGTCTGTCCGTCTGTCCGTATATCCGTCTGTCCGTCTGTCCGTCTGTCCGTCTGTCCGTCTGTCCGTCTGTCCGTCTGTCCGTCTGTCCGTCTGTCCGTCTGTCCGTCTGTCCGTCTGTCCGTCCGTCTGTCCGTCCGTCTGTCATCCTATCCGTCCGTCCGTCTGTCCATCTGCTTGTGGCGCGGATTGCGGTCGCACGGATTAAGCTAGAGACTTGAAATTTTGCGCAGATCCGTTTTTCGTAAAATGCGAGGCTAAGTTCGTTCATGGGCAAAAATGGACCATTAGGGGGGTACCCCCCATACGAACGAAAACGTTTTTTTGCGAATATCTCAAAAACGGTGTATCTTATCAAAAAAGTGCAAGAACAAAGGTTATTTAGGATATGATTCTACATAAAACTTCCATACATGAAAATTCGATTAAAATGAATTTTAAAAAATCTTATTGGAAAGTTGGATTTCAACTGTTCGAATTTTGATACGAATATCACCATTAGAGAGCCTTTAACCTAGAGAGTGGCCATGCTACCTTAATAGACTGTGCTACTGAGTAGGACAGTCTATTAACTCCAATTAGAACAGTCTATTAGGTCAGTTAGAACAGCTTTTTTTTCAGATTAGAACAGTGTGTAAACAATTTTTCAATTTATCAAAACAGCTATGAGTTTCCAAATTTTTTTAATACCTCAGACATGAGTTTTTTACTTATAATAACCGATTTAAGTTATTTTCACAATTATTTATAACAATGAATCAAATGTTTAAAGTTTTTCGCGCTCGTTTTTCAGCTCGGCGGCCATTTTTAGATGTCCCGATGGCCACTCTCTAGGTTATAGGCTCTCTAATCACCATACGGGTTTTCAATAATTGCCAGATTGGTAATTATAGCTTTTGTTATGTTTTCTTCTGGTTATCGGTAATGGAAAAGGTAATCGTTTTCGATTTTAATTTTAACCAACTACAGTATAACGCAATAATTAACCGCAAAAGGTAACGAAACCATGTTAATCGACTTTGAAACAATGTTACAATCGAAATTAGATTCTATTCTAATATAACACAATTTCCAGGTGACAATTGAGTTAAACTTCTGATAGCAAACACCGTAAGGAAGCCAAGCATTAAAGTGGTTTTCTCAATTAATGTGAATTTCGTTCGGCGCTGGAAATGTGCTGCCAGGGTGCAATTGACCAAAGATTACAACTTGTAAGTAACTAAATTAACATTGAGTGAACTGCGAACTAAATGCATAATCGAGTATATATTATAGGTGGTATTCATTTCTTATATAGGGAGAGTCTTTGACTTACAATTGAACTAACAGAATTAAAGATTGGAGAGAACTTGACTTCGTATTGTATTCAAATGAAACTAAAATAATATGTAAGTTATATAAGTAAGTATATCGAATTCTAAATGCACAGCGGAGAACATTACGTATCCTAAGTAAGTTAATTGACTTAACGTATTTTAATTGAACATCAAAGCAGAATATCTCGTACTCGAGCACTTGAGCAGAAAGCATTGAACTCAAAAACGATAATGGAAAGTATTGATTCCTCATACTGTCTCTCTCTCTCTCTGTTACGCTTCTCTATCAACATTCATCACGAAATATGATTTTCATCCCCAAAAAATAAAATATCGTCATCCCCAAAAACCAAAAGTCAATGAACATTAGCAGTCTTTAACATCGTCATCGTGATCGTCATCTCTATCAATCGTTACAATGCCTCAACATAATGTTCCACAAGAAATAAATCATAAAGTGAAATACATTTTTATGAAAATGCTAAAAAAAACCAACCAAATAAAAATGTATTTGTTAGGATAAAAAGAAAAATAAAGAAATCTCTTAGCAAAAGTAAACAACAACATAAATTCAATACGAAATCTGAATATTTTCGCTAAGAAAACTGCTAACAAATCACTAAACTATACTCGTGTACTGCTACTATTATTATTATGCTCCGTGGATCTATATTTATGTTTTTTTTTGTGTACATCAATCCATGTATGTGTTTAGAAAGATTAAAGCTGAGTCCTTTCGGGTAGGACAAGACAAGCCACATCCGTTAGGCTCACTTAACAATCGGAAGTTAATCAGAGACAGCCAACAATAGACAGAAAATCCATGTACCGGCGGCATGACAATTCGGTACAAACAAAACTACACAAAAAATATCATAAAAAGTACACACCAAACCGAATTGATGGGAATATTTCCAAGAGGGATGTTGTGAAAGTTTTGGGAATTTCATGATTGCCTCGAATTTTCTCTCTCTCGGCGCTACTACCAGCTTTGGCCTGCCGCAATGTCTCTCGCCAGAGGTCCCGGTCGCGTGCCGATATCCCCCCGTTTTGCATCCCAATTCTCTTCGCGTCCTTGTCAACGCCGTCTTGCCATCTGAGGTTGGGTATTCTTCGTCGCCTTGTTGTTAATAACCTACCACAAAAGACTTCACTCTCGGGTCACTCTCGGGTCACTCTCGAGCCGGGTCACTCTCGAGTTTTCTACATTGTTAAAAATTAATTTTTTAATTAACCCCGGGAAAACCCTTTTTGGTGCGGACTGTAGGTGGCAGGCGTCATCAAACACTTCTTCTTCGAGAATAGAGAAAGCCAAGCATTACCTGTCAATGGCAGGCGGTATTAGGCAAATATTAGTGATTTTTTTATGGCCTGTATGTTTAATATGGACTTTCGAGATGACTGTTTCTACCAGACTGCCGCACACTAGCGGGATTTATTGTTATATTGCAAATATTTAAACATATGTTTTATGTGTCCTATATTTTATGTAATGTTAGACAGAAACTATGTAGTTATTGGTTATAGAATACTTACAAACATTGAAAAGGTATTTGAATCCCAGATTTCAGACATTTTCGTCCGTCGAGTCGGTAAAGCAGGGTTTAGACGAAGCGAGTAACTCGCTGCGAGTAAAGAGAGGCAAGTAGTTTGCTTCGTTTAGACGATGCGAGTAAATCGTTGCAAGTATAATGACAGCTGAACAAAACATAACCTAAAATTTTTTGAGCAAAGATATCTTTGTTTGGTTTACTGTGAAGAAGTGTATTAGGTGTTTCGTTAATATAGACAAAAAAAATATACAACGCGATTTTGAAGACAATTAAAAACGCGTTCAGCTAAAAACAGGAAAATAAAGAAAATTCTAAGTGCAAATATTCTACAAAAAATGACACCTTCCTCCGGCGAAAACAGCAAACGAAATGAATTAAAACACACACAAATAAAACCACCTCATTTGTACACGGTTCCATGTTGTTGTATTGGTTTTTACTTGCTAGAAAAATAGAATGGCTTTCTATTATTTTTGAGAGAGAAGCGAGTATTCTCACACATATGCGAGCGTCGCACACTAGCTCAAATCGCGTGTATTTACGTCTACTTGCAGCGAGTTACTCGCTTCGTCTAAACCCTGCTTTAGGTTTAGAATTTTTAATATTATTGTTCTGCCAAAATACAGCGATAAAACATACCATTACTAAAACATACTGGTAATAAATGAAGTTCATGAAATAAGGTTTGATGCTTTTTGGTTCCACAATTGCATTGCAATTTAAAATAACACCTGGTAGACAAAAGAGTGATACTCATTGTTGCACAATTTTAGTTCCCAGTTTAGTACAAAACTTCCAACTATGGGGTGCCCAATTGACCAAATTGGTTGGAAAACCAATTGGATTTCCAATCATCTTGTACCAAGTACCGAAGGTACGATTTATGGAATTTTGACTGGAAATCCAAGATTTTTTCCTGTGAAAATGGTACAAAAACCATAAGGTCCATAATTCCAAATGTTCCCACAAATATTCTTAAACTTTATAAAGGAAAATTGCGTGGTACATTTAGACACGGTACAAAAATTCCAACATTGGTCAATTGGGTGACTGTCGACCCAGGACTTTTTTTTATTGTTTGCTAGCATTTCAGGTATTAAATAACAAAAATAAAAATATCAGTTGCGATCCTCTGCAATATTGAGTTTCAAATATGTTAAAAAACAATATTTTTTTCAAATATCTTGAGAAGCGTTTAAGATGAGTAAAAACAGTTAACGAATAAAAATGAAGTCAATAAGTCAACGCGTTCTCGAGTTATTTAAGATACGTACAACGGACAGACTGACAGATCGACAAACCGACGGACCGACAAACAGATGCACGGACATCCTCATAATTTTGCCTGAAAAACAATTTTTTTTAGAATTACTCGGGAAGAAATTTTTGATGTGTGTGTGGTAGATGGTGCAACGGAAAATAAACTCCTCTAATGCCTTAATTAGAGGAGTTTATTTTAGACAACATTTTGTTATACTAAACTGTCTCCTAAAACAGTTGAAGGTATTAAAGTCTTCTTAAAGAATCTGTATTGAGCTCAGGTGGCAGATAAGTACAAAAGCATATTGAGCTCACGTGGCAGAAAAGTGCAAAAATGTGATATTCGGTATACTACATGATTTTTTGTGGTTTAATATATTTAAATTTAAGATCCAGTTTCAATTTCCATAACTCATCTTCTCTGTCATTGCCCAGGTCTAGCTCAACGCAGAAGAACTCATCTGGGTTATCTCTTCCTAAACGATCTGGCGAACCTAAACGCCACAAACGTCGCAGATCTACTACGCTTCATCAGAAACTCCAAATGGTTCGAGTTATAGCGAAATGGATCGTTAAGATTCGCGTGGTATCACAATGGGTCATTTCTGGCCTAAGTATGCCTTTTTGGCAGGCACTCCAACCTAACCTTACCTTCCATTTCCATTTTCCACAGTTACGCTTTTCATCTAGAACAGGGGCCATCAAAGTAACTGTCGCTTCCTTTAAAATCAAAATTTATAACCACTACAAATAAAAATACAGTTCAATGAAACACAACCTTCCACGGCAATGGCTTGACACGAACTGATTTAAAATGAAATGCGTCATGCTAAGAATGCCTCGATTCCAAGTCAAAGCACAATTCGTTTTATTTCTGCGATCCGAAGCCGCACACACAAGCATTGCAGCACACAATAAAAGGTCGATTATAGTGGCTACGCTGTTAAAGCCAATCTGTGTGATGAGCCAGCCGAGCCACTAGCTGATGGTGCCTGATCTAGAAACTAAAAAATCAGATATTGGAGACCTTAAGAAAAAATTTGCCAAGCTTTTCTGAACTTTCTGAACACCCCTCGTACAAAACACATATCGAAGACAATGCTGGATGGGCAAACGCTTGGAAGCCAAACCAGCAAAAACGCAAACATAAAAGGACGTTGGTAAGCAATATCAGTTTGTAAAGGACTACGAAAAGGAAACGAAACTAGAGCATCCTCGTCGATTAAACAAAAGGAGCGAACGTACAATAATACGAGTACAGATACTCGGAACGAGTCAGCACTAGGATGTTTTTTTTTTCGCTTGTCATTTTAACCAACCAACATTTCTTTTTTATGCTTCTCTTTTGATTATACCTCAGTCGGAACGATTGCACCAAAGGATATTTGTTACTCAATACGAAAACTCGTCTTCGTCTACAAAAACTGTCCCAACGCTAAATCGAAGTTATATCGGGGTATGAAAAAAAGCCACTCACACAGATAGGAATCTAGCACAAAGGACAATTGTTACCGATCTATGATGTAACATGTTAGTCAATAATTTCAACCAGATTCCGTCGCATGTCCTTTAAGAATAGCACGTGGACTATGCAAACTCGTAAACGAAACTCCTGGCGCAACGTGTCAACGGGAAAACTATGAAAAATTGCAAAACAGATAAAATGATTACTACCTGAAGGATCCCTTTTCAATTACGCTATGCGACTTTGCAACAATTCTGTTCGTTAGAATCATTATCCGAATTCAATGTTACAAGAAGACCACGACCGTATCACCCCTTTTCAAATTTTTTTTCTCAATTGCGCCTCAATTTTACCGGCAAATACAATAAATAGTAAGGAATAACGCCGGCGGCAGTAATTCATGGACAATTGATGATACAAAAAAGCCGAAAAGAAAATATCTGTAACACATGGAAACCCGGTTTTTCTAAGAAGAATATCAACCCCATTAGAGATGTTCCTAAATTCTAGCACACCTGAGCTTGAATTTGAAACTTCGCGTTGCGACGCGCCGGCTTTTACAACTCATCACATTTAGATGTTTTTTCATAAGTAGATTATGGAAATCAGTGCCTGGTTATGCTAAATAGTTTTCGAGAAAGATTTTTTTTTAAAACATAACTGGTTGACTGAAATCAAAACATAGTTTGATGGATTGCGGCTTGAAGATTTGTCAAATTGTTTTTTTTTTTCACTGAATAATATTACGGAAGGAAATTTTAAATATATTTGATTATAGATACGAATTTTTTTAGTATTTATGTAAGATTGGCAGACAAAATGTGTAAGTAATTTGGAGACAGATAATCGGGCAATTAAGAACAGTTTGTTTTTTATTTAAAATAACGTAAAATTGAATTTTTAACCGAAAATTTTAAATAAAATTTCATGGATATCCTGGTATTTTGGAGTGTTTCATAACATTGACCACACCAACTTTCCCTTTTTACCCTTTCCCCTCAGGTTTTTACACGAGTTTTATATGAGGTTCAATAGCACCCTCCCAGGACCGCAGACCCCCCCCCCCCCCCCATAAAAGTATACCATATTTTATTCACTGCTTCGGCCTTCAAATTCCCCCCCCCCCCCCCCCCCCCCACTCACCACTGATCCTGCTTTTTCACGTTTTTTTATATGGAGTTTAGTACTCCCGTCACACTACCGCAGACCCCCTATCACCCTAGTGTATTTTATGGACAGTCCAATTTAAGAATATTCCCCAAGAAACAATTTGTAACCGTGGTTACAAAAAAACCTTCAATTTAGGTTACATTTTAGAAAAAATATGTAATGAATCACAAACTATTCCTTAAGTTATTCAGATTTAAGTCCCAAAGCAGCAATTATGTCAACCGTTAATGTCACAGTTCACATAAGTACCGCTTGATGTTTAAAAGCTGCTATTCGTTTTTAAAAAATGCGTTTTATTACCCAAAATTCAATATTTTAAGCATTCCTTTGCAAATACTTTACCAAGAAGTACTACTAGTGTAAATAAAATCTATGCCGCGGACAAATTTCCAACTCATTTTTATGTTCATTTGAACCCGCAACCTAAAGATGCTATGAAAATGTTATGCTATGGAAATTCAGTCAACAACTTGAAAATAATCCGTTTTTGTCATGTAAATCAGTTCGTGATGATTTTCTTATCGAAACGCTTTAACTGCATGAATTGCTTCGACATACAGAAAAATTTACCTTTGCCCACCAACCCATAAAAATATTTTTTGTATCTCTACAAATATATCGCATGTATCTTTAAGATATAAGTACGATATATTTATTTAACGCAAAAGTTTTGTACCATCAGGCCGTACAATATTATGTATGTAAATTGTAATTGTGCAGAAAATAAAGCTTTGTATGATGTACAGAAGAAAAAAAAAACTCAATTTGGATTTCAGCCGTGCTTTTTTGTCATGGGAAAAGATGTGTCAATATCTTAGACGGAAGCATCGGATAAAAGATTTTTCGTAAAGTAATTCACACTGCTTTGTAGAAATTTACCCGATATACATATACACACAATATATACACATTATAATGTTTAGGTATAAATTTCTCGGACCTGTTTGTTTCATAGCAAATATTTTGTTATTTTCGGGGCCAAATCAAATGAACCGTAGTTGATCGAAGAATTACTTACACCCGCTGCTATTGACATTGAAAATATTTTGGCAAATTCGCAAATACCTCCGAGCATAAAAATCTGCACATCATCGACATCGTCACACTAGCAGAAAAAAAAACGATTTAAATGATGTCGTTTCGTATCTACTACGTGGGTTTTGTGGATTAGAAAAGTCAATTAGTCAAAGAAGTAATTTGGTGGTTTATTGCTTCTGGTTTTTGTCTACCTGTGCAATCATAAGAGGGTTATTGATCTTCAATATTTCAATGGATTCGTATTATTGACGGAGATATGAACTTTTCAGATTCATATTTTTCAGATTCACATAGAATTCCTTTAGTTTTTTAAAGAATTAGAAAAAGTGCACTTGGCATGTTGTGAGCAACATAAAACTTTCTTCGGCAACATTTAGTTTCGATACACAATATGTAAAAACATAAGAAAAGCCAATATTGCCAAATAAAAACATAAGAAAAGCTACAATCGTCAAATACTCGATATTATGACAGACAAGATGTTTATTTGATAAAAAACCATTTGTATAGGAGAAAAGGAAAGGAGTCTAGATAAGTCATGTAAAATCTTATCCTAAATACATTTTGTCTTTATAAATTTTTCAATATGACTTGCCGTTTTCGAGAAAATGGCAAAAACTATTTCGTTTGTATGGGGGAGGGGGGAGGCCAATTTTGCCGGTTCAAGAATTTAGCCTAGCCATTTACGAGAAACGCAACTATACAAAATTTCAAGTCTCTTACTCAATCCTTTCGAAAGTTATGATGTTCACGGACAGACAGACGGACGGACAGACAGACAGACGGACGGACATGCGGAATTCAAAATCTTTTGTGATCCCTAACACCCTGGTGTAGTTCATTTTTGTGGGACAAATAAAAGGGCCCGAACTGATTTGTACGGTGTTTTATTGAGAACTATTCATCACATAATTTGAGAGAAAGCTATATGCACGAGCAGTGTTGCCAGGATTAAACACAGTGACAATGCAATTAAAATATATTATGCCCCACATTTTTGTGTCCGATGATTGGTTCGATGCGTGACAAACGGTATACTAAATCTAACATACTCCAATATCATATACAGTAATCCCTCGAACTGCGCGGTAGATACGTTCCGCAAAAAGAGCGCGCACTGCGAAACCGCGCACTGTGAACCCTACTTTGTATGAAATATTGGGGTTAGGTCCCAGATATTAGAAAAATTCAAAAAAGAATAGAAAAAGTTTTTATTTAACGACATATTTAAAGTAATACAAAGATATGATATGTATTACTAATCTTTTTGAAAAATTAGTGATTGATTGCCCGATTTTTGTTTTTCATTATGCATATCTACGTATGGGGCTAAGGCGGCTGTCAAATTTCACCGAAATTTTAAGGCACGCTCCATATCAGGGTCCATATTAAGAGCTTCTTGTTAAAGTTGACTACCAAGCATTAAAAAATTTGTCAGTTTTTCGTGCGTAAGGTTTTTCTTTCTTATAATCTCTATAACTTCACTTTCATCATTTTCGTCGCTATAATTATCGCCGAACTGTGTCAAAATATCGTCAGCAGTCATATTTTCTTCATTGCTTGCAAGAACTTCCATGATATCTTCTGACTCTAAGTCTTCAAATTCGTTCCCATCAATTGTCTTACCTAATGTCCCAATTTCCACTAAATATAAACACTAATATAAGCACGAAATTACCAAATATGTATGAAGATACCAAATTACCAGCTGATTCCTTCTTGTCGGGGATTCACCAAAATATATGTTCAGAACATGTTTTTTATACGGAAATTATAAAAAAAACCGCGCAGCTGCGAAATTTTTACCGCGCAGTTCGAAATTTTGGTATTAAAAACTTAACCGCGCAGTTGCGAAACCGCGCAGTCCGAAACCGCGCAGTTTGAGGGATTACTGTATCATATAGAGTACAAAAATAGTTTTTTCAAATATCTTGAGAGGCGTCAGAAATACAAAAAAAAACGTTAAAGCAGAAAATGTAGAAAAATGTATAACCTTTAAATTTTGTAATATTCTTTTTCCCAAAAACGCTTAGGTTTCGAGAAATTTTCAAAAACGGTATTTTTTTTTTTTAAATTGTATGGGAGGAACTCGTTATAGTTACCGTTACTTTTCCAAAAGTTGACAGAAAACTACGATTTTTGTAAGACTTATTTACAGAAAATTTCAAGTCGCTAGGTCAACGCGTGCTCGAGTTATTTAAGATACGTACAACGGACAGACCGACAGACAAATGCACGGACATCTTCAAAATTTTGCCTGAAAAAGAGTTTGTACTGTTCGGAAATTTTCTATCACTCTCCGTTCTCGATTTGGTCTCCGTCATGAATACAATACTTTCCTTCTATAGAAAAGAAAAGTAAAAATCAAAACATTTCAAATGCTGCTTATAAAAACATGCATTTGTGAGGGGAAAGTTATTTGTTTTTTTAACTCCTCTAATCAGTTGATTTAACACCGAAAAATTGTTAAAAATTAACATCCACAAGGAACTGTTGTGAACACCCTAGCCTAGAGTTCGATTTTGGACTTCCCCAAACTCTGTTTCGGTGCGTGATCGACTCCGTTTTTTTAACAGTGTAATTGATAACAAAATCAGACAGTTAAGAGTGGAAAATATTAACTGGAAGAAATCTTGCAATTAAAATTCAAATTTTCCCACAATCCCTTGATTTTTTTGCATAAGAAAAAACTGCATATCATCTAAAACCAAGCATTTTAACACCTTTAATCAATTGTTTCGGGACATTGATCTCAACATGTGTTCGACTCAAAAAAAAAAATCTTGAATGTAAAAATCACCTGGATTTTCATGAATTTATGCCCATTTGAATTTAAAACAATAAATTTAAAAAAAATCATAAGTAACAAGAAATATGCAAGATTAGATTAAATTGAATTAAATAGCTGTATTAAGATTAAATCTCCAAACGGGGGCTGGCTACCTTTTATAATCGGTTATTGATTAAAATGTGATATAATTGCGTGGGTGCTATTATATGCACGAAGTTGAAAGGTAAAAATTTACGACACAATTTTTTTTTTTTTTGATAACATTGATTTGGTTTCAAGGACAACATTGTTACGATATGGAGCTTATTAAATTTTCACAACATTTTTAAGACTGATACGTGCGACCTTACGACCCTGGCTAAGATCTTGAAATATCTTTCAATAAATTCCGATTTTATCGAGGAAAACTTTTTTGAATAGTTTGGAAAAAAAAACGAAGAAATGCTACCGTAAAATCTGCTGATATCAGTTAAATAATTTTTTTATTGGCAATAAATTTTCTCTGAAGTATTTTTTTGTTATTTTTTTGCTTTGATAAAAACCGTGAAAACGGCGATTTTCTGACAAAACACGTTTTAAATGCGCATTATAAAGAAATCGATTAATTTTTTTTCTTTTGCTTGGTTGACAAACGTGGAAATAGGAGCAATAAAAGAATAAATCACACAAAAAACGGAAATTATGAGGAAAGAGAGGAATTATCTATTTATTAGCACAAATTTTAATTGGCCTACAAACTTTAGAGGTGGATAAGAAGGTCATTTTTCACACCCTAAAATATTTACGGGTTAATGCACTTCAAAGTTAAATTAAAGAGTGATATTTTTAATGTTATCTTTGGAAAACTGGAATTAGAAATTGGAATTACGAGGAAAATTTCTTGCCTTAAGTAGCATAAGAGACACAAGGAACTTAAAAATGGTATTTTTTTAATAATTTGATAAAAGAGAAAAAATATTCACAAAGAAAATTGAATAAAAAGTGAAAAGCTGACACAATGACGTTTCGATGAAAAAAAAATCGAGATAAAATTTTCTTATGCACATATCGTTAAAATTCTAATTATTAACCGCAGAGGTGTATGACGGCTGTTATAAATCAAAATCTCTGATGTCAATCGAAACCACAAATGACTGAGGTTTCTATAATTTACTACCGTATCGTATTTCACTCTCCATTCAAATTATGTAAAAGTGATTTTTAAGAAAAAAAAACTTATTTTTTTTTTTGCAAAAAAAGCTGCTGTTTTATCAAAAAAAGACTGCAATATTTTTAAAAAATGTGGAAAAACTACAAAATTAAACAAAGAGGCAAATTACTAGAATCTTAAACAAGAATTTAGAACCACTAGCAACATAAAAATTTGAAAGGAAGAAGTATAGTATACTCAACAAAGCCGGGTCTACGTGCCGCGATGTCAATTAATCAAAACATCATCCTTTTAAAAAAACAAGGTTGACAGGTGGTAAACGCATGTTGTTTATCTTATTTTGTAAAAAATGTACTTCATTAAAATGTGTAGAAGAAATTCTTTATCTAATTCATTAAAAATACACTAAAAATTCCACAGACAATTGTTAAAAACCCATAAAAATTCCACCACAAAAATTTTGTACTAAAAATGTGAAAAAAATAATTCAACAGTTAATAAAATAGTAAGTTAACAGCGAATTGTTTACTTAATATGTAAAATTATTGACATTTATCTTACCCCAAAGTGAGTTCTTTATCGTATATTTTGTGAAACATTTTTTGAAAAAAAAGAAGTTTATATTGCTTAAATCACAACTGAATTTCCACGATTTGTAAACGAAATTATATAAAATCATACACTAGTAATAACATTGTTAGACATATGTAAACAAATTGCAATTTTATAACCGTATTCTATTTATGTGCAGTTTTTTTTAATGTTTTACTAGTCTAGTAAATGGAATTACTAGAATGCCATAAGAATGATTTTACAAAATTTCTGTGAATCACTGAATGAGCTGCAAGTATTTCCATGACTTAAGTAAGCTATGAATTGATTCCAGTAAATGTAATTTGATAAACGCATCAAATATTTGCAGTTTTTTTCTTCTGACATAATTTATGAAAGTGGAAAACTATTCACTTATGTAAGAAATTATTCTATGATGTAATGAGAAAGCGGATAGGAATATTTTATGGAGATTTCTTTTTATTTATAGAACAGTGATTGTTATAGACATTTTAATCGAAAAAAGAAATCTCTGCTAAAAGCGATAATCGTTTTAAATAAAATTCTCTGAATAACCTTGTGAGAAATTTAAAAGACAAAGAGCACAAATGATGAAGACGTTTTTTTCTTAAATTGTCTATTTTAGTTATTTTTATCGAAATTAGATAAAAAAAAAGAAGAGTAAAGTAGAAGAGTTGCGATTGACAAAGCATAATGTCATAGATTTAACACTAGAATGCCCGATAGTAGCAATACCCTTAGATACCCAAATGGAGTCATTTCGACATGATAATGGTATTGAAAAAAAAATCGTTTGTCCGTGGTTTATTTGAAATCATGATGAAAAATCATACTAATATATAAAAATGAGTTGGTGTCTGTCTGTCTGTCTGTCTGTCTGTCTGTCTGTACCTCTTTCACGCAAAAACGGCTGAACCGATTGACTTGAAATTTAGCATGAGTGTCTGTGGTAGTTCTGGTTTCAACATAGGCATACGGAAAAGTAACGCGAGGGGTGGGGGGAGTAAGGGGAGGGGGTAAAGTGATTTTGAAACTTAGTTTTTGCGCTATGTTACTCTTTCGCGGGGAAACTACTGAACCGATTGGCCTGAAATTTGCCATAGATATTCGTCGGGGTTCCAGCCCCAACATAGACCTATTAAAAAGTAGCCCGAGAGGTGGGGGAGTAAGGGGAGGGGGTAAAGTGATCTCGAAACTAAGCTCTTCCTCTATATTACCCTTTCGCGGGGAAACTACCGAGCGGATTGGCCTGAAGTTTAGCTCCAACATAGACCATCAAAAAAAAAATTGAAAAAACTTAGCCCGGCAACGACGGGTATGCAAGCTAGTCTATAATAAATAAGTCACGAGAGGTCTTCACGTAAAATTAATTAGGAAAAAATTGATGACAAAAAAATGTACGCAAGGAGTCAAAATGACTCCATCGGGCATTCTAGTGTTAAGGATTGAACATTATTGCAAGTATTTAAAATTGTTGTAGAATTTCTACTAATCTTGATGATCAAATTTTTTAGAAGAAAACGCTTAAAAAATATCAGTTGTGATCAACACAAAACTTTCCTCTGCAATATTAAGTCTCGAAAGAATTTTTTCATAAAAGCGCATAAACTTTCGAAAAAATTTCAAAAAACCGATTTTTTCAAAAAAAAAATTGTGTTGAAGGTACTCCTTATATTTACCGTTATTTCCCCAAAAATGGATAGCAAAACTACGATTTTCGTGAAACTTATTTAGAAAAAATTTCAAGTCGATAGGTCAACGCTTCTCGAGTTATTTAAGATACAGAAAATGAATTATTTATGATACGGAGTTATTTAAGACAGATCGACAGATGTACGGACATCCTCATATTTTTTTCCTGATACGTATTTCCTACTGATCAGAAAGTTCTCGAGTCGGTCTCGGTCATGAATAAGAAATATATCAGAATAATCAAAAAGAAGGGAAAAAAAACAATAAAAAATCTGCAAATATTTTCCAGAGTTTTAAAACAATTTTTTTTTATAAATCGAATCTCAAAAAATCAAGAAAAAATCATTAAACGCCAATAAAAATAAAAGTGTTTGAACAACTCACAAAAATCTTAAAAAAATTTTTAAAAAAAAATTTTGAAAAAAACTGTTTTCTAAAACCCTTATAAAATTTATAATTTAACTCACATAATATAAAATGTTTAGTATTTTATCTGTCGATTTTTTTTTTGCAACTAAAAGTTTAATCCGTTCGTGTGGCCAATCGATTTGAAACAGAGTGCAATTCAGCCAATGAAACTGTTTTATAATCAAAACCAATAAAAATAATTTAATCGTATCTGAATTGATAAAAAAAAATATAGCAAATACATATTTTAAAGCCACCGCCATATTGTTCCTTATCATATCTTATTCCAATGAAATACAAAAACTATCAAAAATTGCGATCAAAGAAGATAAAATCATTCTAAAATAGAACTGTGAAATTTTAACCTTTTTTTCAAATAATAAAAAATTTAAAAAAAATAATTCCATAGCAAAGTTAAATTTTTTTTGTGCAAAATAAAGTTCATCTTTTTTGTTTGTTGTAAAAATTATGGACTTTATTTTGCACATAGAAAATTTAACTTTGTTATGGGAGTACGTGAAGCACTTTGCAAAATTCTACGTAATTTGAAAAAAGTTAGAGCTAAAATTTCTGCTCGATCGGTTTTCGAGTTAGACATCAATCCTTTGGTCTGGCTTGTTTTTGGCTAAAGTAATTTGTTTTTGCTCAAAACATCTCTTTTTTATCAAAATCTTTTCAAATTTTGTGAAATTAGCAAAAGTGCAGCCAACATCAATAGAGCTATAAATTTTGAGACCCCCCCCCCCTCCCGCCGTTCCCCACAAAAAAGTTAGAACCCTTTTTTAATCTATTTTAAGCGACCAAAAATCTCATAATCTCTTCAAAATCTTCTTTGGATGACCGAAAATAATGAAGCCTTTTTTTTAAAGAAAAAACTGATCCTTGCTGATCCTCAATATCTTCAAAATATTATTAAGTCGGATGTAAAATGTTGGCCAACAATTCAAAAAAAATGTTCAAGTTTTGGTGTAAAAAATAGGTCTTCATTATTTGATTTCAGCGATAAATCCTCCCAAAATTTCAACAAATCGCTAATTTCGTGACTAGGCAATTTTTCTTTTTAATTTTTTATCTGAAATTTTACAAAAATATCCTTAAAGACCAACAAAAAAAATTTTTTTTTCTTTCAAAAAAAATTGACAGTTGAATAGACAGAACATTACGCAAAAAGAATATAAATGGTACTTACATCGTATTTATTTGGCCTCATTGTACCCATTTATTTTTATGTTGCATTCGGTTACTTTATTGTGTAAACCACCATTAGCATAATCCAAATTTGTAAAATCGCTGCTAATGATAGTTTCCAATGATGAAATTCTTATAATGTCGATAATAGAACTTAACAACGTTGCGGTCGAATTAACAGAAAAAATTGTTGACTGAGGCTGACCAGCCCTAATCCTTTTTGCTGGTGGCAAATTATTCCAATTTTTCATTGAGCACAAATTAAATATTTCTTAACTTGAATTTGAATTATTTCTTAAAAACTTTTAAATCATAAAAGCAATTCCAAAACACAAAAAAACATGCACAAATTTTAAACTCTTTTAAATGAAACTTAAAAGAAAAAAAATTCAAACTAACTTAAAACTTTGTAATTTTTGAAAAAAAAATCTTTTATTTTGAAAAATACTTTTCCAAGCACAGTATTTATTTATTTTTTGAAATATGTCGAAAAAACAATTTTTTATTGAAATTGTGTGATTCTTGTTTGTTACAAAACTGAAGTTTAAAAAGAACAAAATTTTTAAAAAAAAAAATAATTTAAACAGAACTTATATAAAAAGCACTTAAATGCAATAATTAAATTAAAAAAAAATATTCACAATTTTTACTAAAACGTAAAAATTATTTATTTTTTATTAAAATATAATTTTTCGAAAAAAAATACTTCGTTCGAATAATAACTGTTAATATTTCGTGTTACAATAATTTTTTTTATTCAAATAACTTTCACTGATCAAAGAAGATTTCACTTTTGTCTGGATTTTATTTTAAAATTATTCAAAATTTAAATATCGGCTTAAAAACACGTTTTTTCTTTTCACAAAATCAACGGAAAATTCGAAAAATTTCTGTTAAAAAATATTTTTTTCAGAGCTTCACAAAGAACTGTTTAAGTTCGTTATTTGTATTTTTTTTGTCACTGTCGGATATAAAACATTCGCAAATTTATTTGTTAATAATAATAACACTTTATTTACACAAAACACGAAATCGGAAAAAGAAACCAAATGCGAAAATCGGTATAATTTGAAAGCAAAAATTGCGGCAAACACGCGTTCCGAATGAAGTTTCAGCACAAAAATTGTTTATAATTTTGAAACAAATTCTACATTTTGTTAACCTCTTTGGCTCAAAAAAATGTTAAAACATTTTTTAAATATAAAAACCATGTTTATAAATTAAAAATTTCCTCATTGTAAGGCTTTAGGCTACACAAGCAAGCACAGTTATCCGTTTTAACTGATCCCTTTTGTCCTTACAAAAAAAAACACTTAATTTTTTATGTTTGAATTTAACTTAAATAACGAACGTTCAACCGACCACCACGGCAAAATTTGGAATAACCATCAACAACTATCCAAATTCTATATTTCTGGATTTGAGCTTTTGATTTTTCATGGGTCCTGGTGTGAGTGCCAGCTTTTATGTAGTGGTGGTTAGGCCTTTTACATTTCTCTCTTCGTATGATTTTTCTACCATCCCAATAGGAAAAATCTCAAACACTTCTCGCGGAAGCATTATTTCAGGGCTTCTTCCGAAAGAAGCGACTGGAAAGCACACCATTTTCCAAAAGGATTTCACAACCGATTAATTGTCTCAAAATCTTCCAAGTGGCAGTATTTGTCTTAAGTTTTTAATTTTTCTCAGTTTATCGTAACAATTGAAGGACTTGGATGTTCTATGTCTTTTGTGTTTCTTTCTTCAAGGAAAGGTGGCGCGCAACACATAACCAAGAATTTCTCTCGCATGTACAGAAAATTTTGATTGGAAAGTTCCAATGAGAAAGAAGTCCAAAAACGCTCAATGATAAAAGACCACTTGATGGGAAACGCTTGCTGCACTGACATGTTGTGTAAAAAAGAAATGAATAGGGAAAATCAGAGAACATATGATCACAGTGAAGTAGTGTTTTTTTACTATTTCTGAAGCGCTTCATTTCCTACTGGGATTTGAGAGAGAGCTTTTAGTTTCAAAGCACTTTCTGTGTACATACACGTGTTCATATAACCGCGATGTACCGGCTAATCAGTGTGTTAGTGCCATAGCATTAATTTGAATTAGAAGATTCTTGTTTACGAGTTGCTTTCTCAATACAACAGCTAAGGAAGGAGTATCAACGGTCAAAATCACCGGAAGTAAACATAAAAGTACTATTGCGAGACATTTTTTGAAATTCATTGCGCTTTTTTGAATCTAATAGCATTTTGAGATAAGTCTAATGGCATTTCGAGATGAAATATAAAGTATTTTCACGTAAGTGACCAAAATAACCAAATGGAGGCGAGCAAATGAATAGAGACCGAAAACAAAAAAGATTTAAGGGAAAATCAATCATGGCTATTCGGGAATCCGAAGTAAAAACGTAAAATCAAACGATTCGATTCGCCACTCAATTGGTATTCTGAAATTTGCAACGCGTAATTCTACCCTCAAAACGTTACTAGATCATATGAAATCGAGCAAAAGTGAAACGCAGTGGATTCAAGAATACAAATTAAGAGGAAATCGAACAAACTTAACACTACTTCGGATTCCAGAATAGGCGTGAATTTTGGAAAGATTTCTATACCCGTATGGTGAAACCAAAGGGTATATTAACTTTGCCTTACCGTTTGTAACGCCAAGATCCCGTCATCGCACAAAAAAATGAATTACACCAGTGTGTTTAGAATGATAAAAAAAGTTGAATTTAGCATGTCCGTCCGTCTGTCTGTCTGTCCGTCTGTCTGTCTGTGGCGCGGATTGCGGGCGCACGGATTGAGCTAGAGACTTGAAATTTTGCGTGGATCCGTTTTTCGTAAAATGTGAGGCTAAGTTCGTTAATGGGCAAAAATGGACCATTAGGGGGGGTACCCCCCATACGAACGAAACCGTTTTTTGCGAATATCTCAAAAACGGTGCATCTTATCAAAAAAGTCCAAGAACAAAAGTTATTTAGGATATGATTCTACATAAAACTCCCATACATCAAAATCCGATTGGAATAAATTTAAAAAAATCTTATTGGAAAGTTTGACTTCAAAGTGGAATTTTGGTATAACTGTTCGAATTTTGATACGAATATCACCATACGGGTCTCCAATGATTGCCAGATTGGCAATTATAGCTTTTGTTATGTTTTTAAATTATCCCGGAAATAAGAAACTTCGGTAATTTCAATTATCTCTCAGTATAGTGAACAATTCGATATAGTGAATAACCTTGGTGCTTTTGAGTTCACTTTATCGAGCGTATTTTGTATTTCCCAAGGATCTTTCCAAAAATTACATTCTCTACGCAAACTTTAGACATTTTGGGTACCCATTCTTCTACCCCTCGTCACACTATTTCCGGATTATGACCCTCGCTTCCAAACTTGTTTTCTAACCGGGGAAAACTTAGCGGTACATCGTAAAAGAATTTGGGAGTTAAAGAGAAATTTCCATTCGTGGAATAATTCCTCCTCGATGTCATTCTTTCCTAGATGTCATTCTAAATCAGAAGTTTCTTTCGGAAAGACAAACATTTTTTTTGGCCCCGTTTTTTTTCTCACAAAATATTTACAATAAAAACAGGATATTAGTTATTGCCTCCGTGGTTATGAAAGCTAGTTTCATGTTTTTATTTTTAAATTTTTAATACCAATTTATTTTTTCCATCTTTGCACGAGACTCGAAAAAGGCAGGGGACACACTAGTTAAGTGACTAGTAAGATTTTTTTTTAATCAATTTAGAATTGCACTTTAAAATGTAAGTGACAACCGGCATTAAAAATGAACTCACAAAAACTCCTTAAAAGTCTATCGAACTCAAAAGCATAAAATTCGCGAAAATATTCAAGTTCAAAAGGCCAAATTGGTCATTGCACCATAAATATTAAAAACTCATCGAACTGAAGCACTTGAACCTTCTTTGAAAAAAAGATCATTGTAAAAGAGCCATTAATCAGTCACTCAAGTACTTAAAACACTGAATGAGTAAATTTATTACGAAATCAATCGTGCAATTTGGGTAATTCCTTCCGATAATCATTCAAAATTCAACTCGCACTAAGAAGACACCTTTTCGCAGCAAATACGTAGATGTGATATTTTAAACTTTAAGATATGAAATATTCGTCAAAAGCCATGTACTGATTAAATTCCAATCTCATTACTCTTAGAAAAAATTTAAAGTCGGTATCGTTGTCTAATTAACGAAAGACGGAATTTTCATCGGAATTTGGAGCACGACAATGCAAGTACAATTAATTGAAATTTAATCGAAAATCGATACGAATCAAACCACATATCAATAGTACACGCTTAATACGTAATTGTTAAAAAATTGTACAATTTAAAAAATTCACGTGAAACTTTTTATTTCATTATTACTCATTGACGGACCAATTCCTAAATTTAGTCCACTTTGAAATCGCGACAATTTCCAACGTCATCGGTTTTATTGGATAATCCAAAGGGACACATATTACCTTGCACTTTTCACGACGACAGGTGAATAATCGGCGGTGTGGCTCCACCTGCTTATGTTGTTTTTTTTTTCTTTGAAGTTTTGTTCAGGTGGTCTCAGGTATGAAAGATTCGTCGAATGATTCGATTTAGAGGCTGGTCTAAGGTATACGATTATATTGTACCGGCGACTCAGGATGACTAAAAGATTAAATTAATTAACTACGTTATTTACAGTTTTGTTTGGTTCGTAGGCACATACAGTTAATCTCCATCAAAAATCGATTACTATGCGAATCAAACCGCAAAATTTTTATTTTTATACTAAATCATAAATTGAAGAAATTTCTTTTCTATTATTCATTGCTGATTTATCTTATCAAGCTGTCAATTCGATATTTTTTCAATAAAAATATTTTTTTAGAAAATATTCCATCAGGGGATCACCAGGAAATCGCCACCGTTTTATCACCGTCTAAGAAAAATTTTGAAACCATCCGAATTAGCAGAAAGACATTTCTTGGGATAAAATTTTAACCGTTTTGTAAATAAAAAAGTTACAAATTTTTCTATTTTAATCTAAGAGATAATCTCACATTCTTGCTGTTATCATTTTTCAAACGTAATTTAGCAACCAATTTTTTGGAAAGAAATCTTTGGCGACTGAAATTTTCAAACATATAAAATTTCTGTGAAAAATATTCCCCAGCCTCAAAAGTCCGCATGATTTTTTTTAAAGCAAACAATAATCTATTACTGTGAAAAATGTTTAAATCGCTTGACATTGACATTGCTAAGTATCGGTTTAATTTTTATACCCGTATGGTGAAACCAAAGGGTATATTAACTTTGCCTTACCGTTTGTAACGCCAAGATCCCGTCATCGCACAAAAAAATGAATTACACCAGTGTGTTTAGAATGATAAAAAAAATTGAATTTTGCATGTCCGTCCGTCCGTCCGTCTGTCTGTCTGTCCGTCTGTGGCGCGGATTGCGGGCGCACGGATTGAGCTAGAGACTTGAAATTTTGCGTGGATCCGTTTTTCGTAAAATGCGAGGCTAAGTTCGTTAATGGGCAAAAATGGACCATTAGGGGGGGTACCCCCCATACGAACGAAATCGTTTTTTGTGAATATCTCGAAAACGGTGCATCTTATCAAAAAAGTGCAAGAACAAAAGTTATTTAGAATATAATTCTACATAAAACTCCCATACATGAAAATCCAATTGGAATAAATTTTAAAAAATCTTATTGGAAAGTTTGACTTCAAAGTGGAATTTCGGTACAACTGTTCAAATTTTGATACGAATATCACCATACGGGTCTCCAATGATTGCCAGATAGGCAATTATAGCTTTTGTTATGTTTTTTAATACAATTTGTTGCCAAAATATTCAAAAATTCTAGGAAAAAATGTTGAATTTTCAGAATTGAGCCCTTCAAAACTGAGTTAACTTTGATTTTAGGGTACCAGCTAGGGCTGTGCTAATACGGGGGGAAGGGATTTGTACCATGTCGAATCAACACCTCAAAAAAGATTAGTTGTGGAATTACGATTCTCTGAAAACTGCGAGGCTTTCAATTTAAGAGTTTATTAGACATTGACACCCTAACACTTTCACTTGCCGCACCATTTTTAAATTATTTTTGTCTATTGCGCATTACCTTTAATATATTTTGCCTGCGGCTCATTCCTTTAAAAAAACTCACAAAAAACTTGCATGTGGCGCAAGTTGTGTTGTATTTTGAAGCAATGAATTACTCTTAGATTTCTTTTATAAAAACCTGTCATTGAAATTTGTCATGAGACAGCATTTGTCAGATTTTTTTTCGGTCTGTCAGTCTGTCGATCTGTCAGTCTGTCGGTCTGACGGTTTATCGGTCTAACGGTCTATCGGTCTATCGGTCTATCGGTCTATCGGTCTATCGGTCTATCGGTCTATCGGTCTATCGGTCTATCGGTCTATCGGTCTATCGGTCTATCGGTCTATCGGTCTATCGGTCTATCGATCTGTCGATCTGTCGGTCTATGGGTCTATCGGTCTATCGGTCTATCGGTCTATCGGGCTAACGGTCTATCGGTCTATCGGTCTATCGGTCTATCGGTCTATCGGTCTATCGGTCTATCGGTCTATCGGTCTATCGGTCTATCGGTCTATCGGTCTATCGGTCTATCAGTCTATCGGTCTATGGGTCTATCGGTCTATCGGTCTATCGGTCTATCGGTCTATCGGTCTATCGGTCTATCGGTCTATCGGTCTATCGGTATATCGGTCTATCGGTATATCGGTCTATCGGTATGTCGGTCTATCGGTCTGTCGGTCTATCGGTCTATCGGTCTATCGGTCTATCGGTCTATCGGTCTATCGGTCTATCGGTCTATCGGTCTATCGTTCTATCGGTCTATCGGTCTATCGGTCTATCGGTCTGTCGGTCTATCGGTCTATCGGTCTATCGGTCTATCGGTCTATTGGTCTATCGGTCTGTCTATCTGTCAGTCTGTCGGTCTGACGGTCTATCGGTCTATCGGTCTATCGGTCTATCGGTCTATCGGTCTATCGGTCTATCGGTCTATCGGTCTATCGGTCTATCGGTCTATCGGTCTATCGATCTGTCGATCTGTCGGTCTATGGGTCTATCGGTCTATCGGTCTATCGGTCTATCGGGCTAACGGTCTATCGGTCTATCGGTCTATCGGTCTATCGGTCTATCGGTCTATCGGTCTATCGGTCTATCGGTCTATCGGTCTATCGGTCTATCGGTCTATCGGTCTATCGGTCTATCGGTCTATCGGTCTATCGGTCTAACGGTCTATCGGTCTATTGGTCTATCGGTCTATCGATCTATCGGTCTATCGGTCTGTCGGTCTATCGGTCTATCGGTCTATCGGTCTATCGGTCTATTGGTCTATCGGTCTGTCTATCTGTCAGTCTGTCGGTCTATCGGTCTATCGGTCTATCGGTCTATCGGTCTATTGGTCTATCGGTCTGTCTATCTGTCAGTCTGTCGGTCTGACGGTCTATCGGTCTATCGGTCTATCGGTCTATCGGTCTATCGGTCTATCGGTCTATCGGTCTATCGGTCTATCGGTCTATCGGTCTATCGGTCTATCGGTCTATCGGTCTATCGGTCTATCGGTCTATCGGTCTATCGGTCTATCGGTCTATCGGTCTATCGGTCTATCGGTCTATCGGTCTATCGGTCTATCGGTCTATCGGTCTATCGGTCTAACGGTCTATCGGTCTATTGGTCTATCGGTCTATCGGTCTATTGGTCTATCGGTCTATCGGTCTATCGGTCTATCGATCTATCGGTCTATCGGTCTATCGGTCTATCGGTCTATCGGTCTATCGGTCTATCGGTCTATAGGTCTATCGGTCTGTCGGTATATCGGTCTGTCGGTTTGTCGATCTGTCTGTGTGTTTGCCTGTCTGTTTGTTTATCGGTCTGTCCGTAGTATCTTAAATAACTTGACAGCTCGTTGACCTAGCGACATGAACTTTTTTGTAAAAAAAAATTTTGCGAAAATCTGACCAGATTTTTGAAAATTTTCGGGATGAATACTGGATTTTTTTCCAAAAAAAATAGGTTTTACACTTGTAACAAAAAGTTTTTTTGCTTTTTGGAGGCCATTTTAATATATAATAAGCAGGAACCAAGAATCATGAGTTTTAAACACACTGGCACGTATTCATAGTCGATTTTTAACACAGATTTTGTTAAACTGGCAAGAAATCATAGCAAGCTGTCGTCAGTTTAAACTCATGATTAACAAAACTTTTGTTTAAAACTGACTATGAATACGTGCAAAGATTTAAATCAAATCCTGTGTAAAAAAATCTTCAAAAAATTAAAAAAAATCCATGTGTAAAACTAGCTTTAATTCTGAAGATTCTAATATTTATTACAAACGAATTCGACTTCTTTGAAAATTCAAAATCTTTCTAACAAAACATTTTGTAACATTTCATCTTCAATATTGTAAATCTTCTTTACCGATTGGTCGCGCAAGCGATTAGAAAATTTTCCGATAGAATTATTTTGTTCGAAAAATATTCTCATTTTCCTGGAAAATATTTTCCTAAGAATGAAAATAAAACACTTAAGGAAAATGCTTTGAATTGCATTCTACAAAAATTGTTAATTAAACTTTGGACCGAGAAGAAATTACGTAAAGTAAAGAAATGGATTTTGAAACGCTATTTATTAGCTTAATCGTTTTACAAATAAAAAAATATTTAATAAATCATTATGATGTTCACTCCAAAACACTTGCGATCGGCATTTGTTAGAGGCGTCAACACAAATATTTTGTTTCTATTTTCTTTATAGAGGTGTATTCATAGGTACTTCTTTTATTTTATGTAATGAATGGTAGTATATTTGCTAGGCCTCTTTTGCTAAGAACGCGTCACCTTCTTTCTCAAGGTGTTCACTGGCCCAGTTCCAGCTTTAATTCCACATCCAAATAATCGATTCCAAAGCATCTATTTATCTATTTAAACACCGAGCAGTTTTTTTCGAGTATCTTACATACACTGTGTTTACCCTTATCTGACTTACTGACTGAATTACTTATTTAGCGATCGTTTTCAATATAGTAAGTAAAAAAGAAGGTTGAGATCGGGGACTATCTTCCAACGATCATTTAATGACAGATCGCAATCATTAAAATTAGATACTGAAAAGCAATTTAGATGTGACCGATGTGGTTCCTCCCATCTAATCGACTCGATTTTAATTGAAAATTCTATGCGTGATCAGTTTAATCGCGTTACGCACCTTACACTAGAATACGAGTCCCCATCCATTCAAAGGTTAATGATTTGCCAGTAAATATCCTAGTATTATATTTTCACGGTGATCACTGATCATTACAGGCAGGTGAGTATATCTGATAAAAGATCATCTGATAAACAAATGAAAAATCATTTACTATTATAGAAATTGTTAATAATGTTATATGTAAGATATTTGCAACAAAAAGCGAGTAATTTTACGTAATTAGATTTTCCGTATTAGGTTGGTCGGCAAATAGCTTCACATTTATCAGGCTGGAAATCAGTTCCTGAGGATTCTTTTTATTTCTCGGGTACCATTCTGTATTTTTCTTGTCATGGACCGACTTTTTCCAACTTTAAAATTTGATCAATTACGGCTGAACCACCAGTCTAACACAATTGTGGTGTTAATTTTGTAGTCGACTGTAGATTATCGTAGCCAACTTGAATCGAAAGTCATGAACAAAATACACTAATGGGACTTTATTTATAAAAAATGTTTAAAAAAATTCTATTTCGGCTGAAGAATGTTTTGAACACTTACGATTTTACGTGATAAAAAAATATGCAACATAAATTATCACTCAACCTAATCTAATTTTCATGTAATTAAATTCAATGTGTGAGGTCAATTAATTTCGCATTTAGGTTGATTGGAAAACCAACACCAATATCAACGTCAGGTAAGATTTATCCAGTTTTTTGTTTGCAGTTTTATTTGAAATCGGTATAATATTGACTTTAAAAATTCCGATACTTGCGGTGTTTATTTTAACTCCCAATAAATATAATTTACAAAACTCTTTTGCAATTGAGAATTCCTAGAAATCCTCAATGATCGATGTTGAATGTTTAGAGTTTAGTGCATCTCTCCACAGGTCAACAGCACGACAATACGCTAGCCACTTTGTAGTAAACAAATTTCGTAAACAAATCTAACAAAGATGACCCATGTCTATGGACGTAGTATCCATAAGTTATAAAGACACCTCCTCTTATGTTTATGCACTGCACTTGAAATCGTTGGCCAGCTCTATTCTTATATGTATAGCCAGTCATCAGGTAAACTCCTGAAGCAAGCTTGACACAGAAATTTCCCACTATCAACTTCCAAAATCAACATCAAATCCAGAAAAGAAAAGAAAACCTATATGAGAAATTCAAAGCCTGCAATGGAAACCTAGAGGGTAACATAATGATGAGCTGCAAATTAGTTAAGGAAACATTCAAAAGATGCACCGTAATGGATAGTCATGCAGATACTAAACGTGTTAGCAAGCGATTTTCTTAGTGGCAAAATATTTCATAATATAGAATTTTTTTACGGAAATATCTTTAAGATTTTATTGAAGATTTTCGAATATTCTCGATCACGTATCAAAATTATTTAAAAAAATAATCTTTAACAGTCGCTTTTATAGATGTTTGTGTTAATTTTCGAAAAATATTAAAACTACATTAAAAAGTTTAATGTTTAAAAATTTCACCAACATTTTCCAGTATTTGATGTAACATTAAATTGAACTTTTCACCAAAACTCTTCCATCTAAGAAATACCCAAGTTCAATGATATTTTTTTACCTTTTGTAGGAATTCTCCATAGAAATTTTATGACGTAACTTTCGAAGCGCCTCCGATAAAAAAAACACCAGCCATCAATATTTGTTAAATCAATCATCATTGAATAATTAAAAGATATAAAGACGACACAGAAATTCTTCAACGAGGTATTTTGAACAACATTTTGGTAACCACAGTCGGCGCACTTGCTTTGGGAATTATCCAAGCCACAATTTATAAGATCGCGTATCAAACACAAGATGGATTTTTAAATTGTTTACTTATACCAAAAAATTTAAAGATTTTAATTTCAGATTACACATTTCGACGACGATTTTACGAAATTCCTCATATACTTAACAATTTTTTTGCTGTTTTAAATGTTTGGATCCGGATATAATATGCAAATGAACGAAATCCGTAATACTTTTTTCTTCTTATTTTCGCAAATGGTATAGAATGGAATTTAAACATATTTTTGACAATTTTTACTTCCTTGATAAGTGGTCGAAAAGTGGGCGAGGTTTCAATGTTTAATACCCAAGCAGATTCTATGTCAACTGTGACGTTAACGGTTTAAATGTATACTCGTATATTATTACGCTATATAACAACCCCTCAAAATATAAGAGAAAACGGCATGCTAAAGACATATTCGCTGGCAGATTTTTTTTTGGTCCCCAAAATTTGTTGTGGGTTTCTTATCTTTACTTACCTAATCTTTGGTTAGGGACTGCAAATGATTTGTTTGAAACTTTTAGTAGTGAATGAGAAAAAAAATTGTTTATCCCTAAAAGGCACGAGCTCTTTTTACCACGTAAAAACATGACGTGCGCCTGTCAGGTACACCCCCTTTTTTTTAAAACAACTAGACCGATTTTGATCAAATTTATAATAGGGTCAGGTAGGCTGAAGTGGTCCACGTTTTTATTATTGGCCATAAAATGGTCAAAAATTGGAATTTTTGCAAGCGCACGACCTAAGCTAACTTTCTGCATTCACAGATTGCCAACTTTTTGACATTAAATTTAATTATTATGCATTTATCGAAAACTTTGATTTTTGATTTTTTCAAAATGTTAAGGAGAAATGATCCACCCTCAAAAACTTTCCAGAAATCGCATAAACATGAAGTTTGATCAAAAATATGGTTTATTCGAAAGTAACAAATGAGCCTTTAGTCTGTTTTGGTATTGGTTTCTTCGGTGTAGTTGTTAAGCATCGTTTTCCGGCAGCTTGTTCTGCTACTCTAATTCAGCTCGATTTTTGGGAGAAGTTATAATCGAGCTTCGCATCGATTTTCGGCCACGATTTGTAACACTCAAAATAACTCATGAAAAAACTTGAAAACACGAAATATGACATTGACAGGGTGGACCACTTCACCCTACCAAACGTGGACCACTTCACCCTACCCGACCCTATATAGGTTTTCGGAAACGCAGAAGCAATTGAGCTAGGTTTCAAGTGTGTCAAAATTCATATAGGCCCTGTAAGGATAACGCGTATATATTTCCCCCCATTTTTTCGGGAAAAATTACATCAGGGTTTTTTTTGAGACGGTAATCACGAATCTTATGTTCAAATTTCAATATTTCGGTTCCAAGGGCTTGTAAACATAACACAAACATCCTGTTTTCCATTTTTTTTGTGCCAGAAATTAACTCTACTACCTTCTAAAGGCCTATGCAAAAATTTTTAATTTAAAATTTTCGAAAAAAATATACAAGGATGTTCATGTTGTCCTTACAAGTCCTCAGGATCTTAATATGTATATTCGAACATCAGATACGAAATCAGCGGCCCAATATCTCCTTTCGTTCTTCAGACCATCCTGAGCTGTGCATCGGCAATAAAGGGTGTTCCCCTAAGCTCTGGCTGAGACTATAAAAAAAACGCTCTAATGCAAGTTTTCCCGAAAAAAAATGGGAAAAAGGATATTCGCGTTATTCCTACAGGACCTAAATGAATTTTGACACACTTGAAACCTAGCTCAATCGCTTCATAGGATTTTTAAAACTTTTCTTTATAATAGTTGTGTTTTAATTTTTTTAATTTACTTAATTTTATTTTTAAAGTAACTCCAAAAGTCACTTTTTGCCAGGTCCGGAATCATTTTTGTTTAATGGAAATCGAGTGATATTTAATCCGACAAAACTATTTAAACCGGATATAAATAAATGACAAAATATTGAAAACAAACGTTTAAATATTTTCAAAATCATTCAAAATTATTGACCCTTTGTGATTAAAACATTTTCGGTTATGATGTCCATCAAAATTCTTTTAGTTCGATCATAAAATCAACATAGATAATATGATTTCGTTTGCGTTTTGTCAATAATTCGCTCATAAATTCGGATGAAGCGTTTTTAGTCCGAATGGACCGTAGAGGGACAGTGGCCAGACTGCATTCCATTTAACATGTTTTAGATGATCTGCAGCAACATAAGAATCTGTTTGAAGTATTCCACTCCCTTCGTATAATCTCCAACTTTAATGCTGGCCACGTAACTTTGTTATCATCGTCATTAATATAAACAACACCGTTTCGATATCATAACTAAATGGATAATAAACTATTCGTTGTGAGTGTCATAATATATGATAAATAAATAAATTCTATTAGCAACAAACGTTAATACAACGTTCTCAGTACAAGTGACACCGAAAACGCCTAAATTGATAAGAAAGTGTCGACCTGAACCTTACAGTCGCCGCATCGGGCGTTGACAGCCGGTTTACCTGTGAAGGTGGACATGGAAGCTTCAAAGAATCGAAAAACATACAAATAAAATGCATTAGGCTTCGGCCGAAAAATTATTCAACTAAAATCTATTCCTCACCCTCTGTGCTACATCGCAATACATTTGGAGGTCGGAAAAGTGCATAATTTAAGCCACGTCCGAAACAAGAATCTCAACAATAGCCCCCAAATGGACGACAATCTTTAAAACACGTTCTATTTTTAATTTGTATTGACCTATTTTTAGAAATTTTAAAACACGCAATTAAATATCTCGAAGAATTTGCCCCCTTCTTCAGTTTCACATTTCGATCGTATCATTAACCATTGTAAGTTTGTTTCTTTTTTTACTTAACTGGAGCTCTTATTCAAAATTGTTTTAATCAAAGTCCACTTCTAGGTGCTTAAGTTGACAGCTCCAAGAATTTATGATCGATGGGTACTTTCCCTCCCGGTGAAACAACGTAATCTAATCAACATATTTAAGTTTTTTTTCGAAAAAAATTTGGACACAAGTTTCTAAAATAGCAGGACACTCATATGGCAGTTTTAAATAACTTCCGTAAATCAATCTTTTGGCAAAGTTTTCGGCGCCACTGTCAACATTTTTTTGAAAAATTTCCTTTCTTTGAAACTTGAAGTGATGATGAATAAATATAATGGGAAATAATCAATAAACAATATTTTTAATTTAGGCTTTCTCACAGAGACGCGATGCCCGCGGTAAAACCTGTATCTGGCGCCTTTTTTGAAAAAAAAATAGAAAGAAGAAATGTTTCAATTTTTGTTTCTGATTATTACAACTAAAATTGCGTTGCAAGCCAATTTTTCAGAAAGTAGGGGAAATTTTTTGGGGTGAAAGTGTGCCGCAGGTGAAAATTTTGAGGTGAGTGAGATTTGAAAGACGCGCGAGTAAAATTTACACCCGTAACAGTGGTGGCTCTGGGACCGCCGCCCTTTCACCTCCTTTCGCAATGGCCCTACTTTTCTATATTCTAAAAAAAATGGAAGGAAAACAGTACTACGCCATCGGCTTCTCCTTCTCTAAGCCAAAACTGAACCTCCACAACTGACGCTTCATAATAATTTTTCCACACCTACATTGGATTTCGAATCATGAATGATTTGCAATATTTGTAAGGTTTTTTTGAACAGTTATGAGGTTTATTGCAACATTTGAAAGATTTATTGTACCATTAGCGAGCCTCCCTCTCCAATAAATGTGTCAGGTATTTTAAAGACAGCCCCTAAACCCCTGTAACTTGTGATGAATATTTTTAACCTAGTTTTATGAAAATAAGTTGCAAAATCAATGAACTAACGTATGTGATTAAGATCACGTTTCTTGTAAATAATGACAGGAGCTGTCCATAAAATACATCAAGCTTTTAGAAGGGAATAGAGTTATCCAGTAGTGTGACGGCAGAACTTACCTCCAGTAAAAAATCGTGAAAAGTGTGACGAAGAGAAAGAGATCCGAAATGCCTAAAACTACCCAGCAAGATTCGGAACTAGTTACGTATCTAGTGGAGTAACGTGATAATTCACTGTTACCCTATGCGTGAATCTTCTTAGAGCGTTGGGAAAAAACTCACGTGCAATTGACAATCTGTGTGAATGTCTATCGCACTTACTCCAACACCAAACGTATATAAGTATGTCTTGCTCTAGCAATGTAGAAACGAGACAGCCTTATGCTTATTAGGTGTGAGATGAAATGAGACGAAATATGTGAATATTTTGTTACCAGTAACGCTAAAAGTAACATGTGTTACTTTTAGCGTTACTGGTAACAAAATACTCCGATAATTTTATTTTTATTAAGGTGTTTTCCGAATCCTCATTTCTTGTGTTTTCCGGATCCTCATTTGGCGAAGCAGGAGCGTTTGCTATTCCCAATGAAATTTCTGCGGAAGCAACATCGAGTGGAAATTCCACAATTTGAAGATCCGAGTTCAAATTTAGGAATTCCCGAATCATTTGATGTTGCTTTCGCAGATATGTCACTGGGAATAACAAAAGTTGATGCAAGAACAGAATGGTTTGTCTCTCTTCGTCCAATGGCGATGCGAAAATAAAAATAAGAATACTTCACCACTACACGCACATTTACATCCTTCTACAGATGCGAAGTGTTGCATTTGTAGTTGAACACGTTACTAAAATCTTGCTGGGTGCTGGGTAATATATAAAAATGAGTTGGTGTTTGTCTGTCTGTCTGTCTGTCTGTCTGTATGTCTGTATGTCTGTATGTCTGTCTGTCTGTCTGTTTGTCTGTTCCTCTTTTACGCAAAAACGGCTGAACCGATTGACTTGAAATTTGGCATGAGCGTCTGTGGTAGTTCTGGTTCCAACATAGGCATACGCACAGAAATATATCCCATAGAATGCGCCTTACTTGAAAAGCCCGTATAAAGAAATGGGCCAAAAACACTAATGCTTTCTCTATTTTCATAAGCCTAAAATTTATTTGCATACCATAGTGAAATGAATCCAGAATTGCCAACTTTGCTTTTATCAAGTTTCAAATTAAAAAGGAATTTTAGCTTTTAAGTGAACTACAAACATTCTATATTCCAAAACGAAGCATGATATATTTATCTCCTTTCCCCATAATAATATTTTGACATTTCAGTGGCCCATTTGAGATAGCAAAACACGATATCTATTCTAATTCCGATATCTGTGGGCATACGGAGAAGTAGCGCGAGGGTTGGGGGAGTAAGGGGAGGGGGTAAAGTGATTTCGAAACTTAGTTTTTGCGCTATGTTACTCTTTCGCGGGGAAACTACCGAGCCGATTGGCCTGAAGTTTAGCTCCAACATAGACCATAAAAAAAAAATTTGAAAAAACTTAACCCAGCAATGACGGGTATGCAAGCTAGTCTAATAAAAAAATCCAGTCAAAACATAAGAAAAGCTACAATTGCCAGGGGACAATCCTCAAATACTCTATATGATAACAGACAAAATGTTTATTGAAAAAAATCCATTGAATAGAAGAGGAAGAAAAGAGTTGTCCGATTGAATTTTGATACTCTAAACAGAGTTTACCTTTATAAATATTTCAATACGACTCACCGTTTTCGAGAAAATTGAAAAAAAAATTAATTTGTATGGGTGAGGGGAAGGGAGTGGTCCGATTGAATTTTGATGTAGGGATGAGTTATGTAAAATCTTATTCTAAACGGATATGCCGAAATCAAAATCTTTTGTCATCCCAACACTCATTTTTGTGTCCGATCATTGTTTCGATGTGTTACAAACGGTATACTAAATCTAATATACACTCAGCAAAATGTCCAGGTCAACTTTTTGTCGGGTTAACTCTGACCGCTAGCTGGCTGACAAAGGTTTCTATTACATGACATTACATCCTCGAAATGCCTATCTAAGGTCAACTCGTGCACCTCCCAAGGCCCTACTTCACCTGCTGGTGGCTTAATTTCAGAATTTCTCGGGTCACAGGTCAACACAAGTTTTACTTTTCCTCATGCAGGCGAACGCGCGCCTGCCCGAGGCCAATTACACCGCGCCGTATGTAGGTCGTCGAGTTAGCCTCCATTTTTCTGAGTGTTTTCCTATATGATATATCATAAAAAGTATATAAATTAGATTAATCATAGCTAAAATCAAATTTAAAAAATCTAATTAGATTCTCTCCAATCACGTGTTAATTACGCGAATTTCTAGCTTGTATTCCAGTAACTACCAACATTTTCAAAATTCGATAAAAATAACTTTTAATTAGCTAATAAAGCACCCGGAACTTACTATCATAAATATCTCAAATAATTTCTTGCAAAAAATTGGTAAACAACATTTGGAAACCTCCATAATAAGGAATCTCGAGCAATTATTCAGGTATATTTTTTACTCGTATTTCGTTGAATTTCAAAGACGTTCTCTAATAGACATTCGTTTGTCTTTTCCATTATAACCTGCTTCAAGTCAATCAAATTTTCGCTGAAAAGTAAGCAAAAACAGAGGCTAAATTATATTAATTATATAAATATTTCCGCGAACAATCCGGAATGAAGGTGTCGTCAGATTTACTTAGAAAATCACATAAGTTTTTTTTTTGCATTGAAGTAGAACAATTTACTCAATTAGATCATTTTAAAAACTTTTCCATTTCCTCAATAAATTTAGTACTTTGAAAATGGAAATTTCCCAACAATTAAAATTTAATATTCACCTGTGAAAGGGGTTTCGTTGGGAATTTTTATTAAAACAGTGTGAAAGTGACTTCTCCGATTAAATAAATATCCGATGACTGTTCGACATTAATTTTAATCGAGAGAACATATTTTCTGCTTTACTGTTTCGGTACCTTGCGTTTGCCTTGTAATTAACTTGTTTAACAAAATTTCACCGCATTTTCGAAATTGCTGATAAGGACGACTTCGTTTTTAACGCACATTCAAACACGGAACAGATTTCGGGTTTTCTTGGAAGACGAGCCCAAGAGATATGAAAATGATTCACTTTGTATAATTTTTTTTATCATTTTTTTGAAGAAACGGTGAAAATTCAAAAACAAACGTCAATCATCAACGATGAGTGATTTTTAAAAGCATTTCAATCGAATAATTATGTTAAAATGTCTCAATTTGGAATTATTAACGAATTGAGAAATTCCCAGAAATCACCAAGACTATTTGACGGAAAATACCGTTTTATGCTTTATGTAGTGTACATAAAGCACAAATAAAAATTTTGCATGAAATCAGCTTAGTGTTTTATGACAAAACGACGACAATATATGGTGGGCAGGTATAATTAACTTCAATTCGAGGAGGAAGTTTTACCCCAGTTTTGCACCTGATGCAGTGATGCACTCAATTTACCCATCATATGAATTCTTTCTTGCATGCGGCAAGTTTACAGGGAATTTTGATCAATATTAGCGCCGTCAATGACGATCGGTAAACATAAAAGAGGCGTCAATCGGACGTTTCTTAATCATTTTATTGAGCTTTTATTGCAATTCGATTGCGATCTTCGAACAACGTCAAATCGAAATAATCAAACGAATTAAGGGCGAATAATTTTTTTACAACATAAGATTGATGTAAAGACGCGACTTTCTGAATTTTGATCAAGGAAAATCACTAATCGCGTTTCCCATTGCGAAAAAAACTCCAATTTCCGATTTATTCGAGAATAAAACGACGCGCCGTTTGCGCATTTCCACAGATTTTTTATTGACACTTTGGCTCATTTGTAAATTGTTTTCGGTGTGAACTAAACGTTCAATTTATGACTTTGTGAATTGTCTGGGATTTTATAATTGCTGTTTTCATAAAGGGTTCTTTGACGATTGTTTGAAATCAATCACACTTGATGGTATTTACGATTATTTGCTTGGATTTATGATCTATTTTTGCTTCAGAAATTGTTTTTCATTCTAAATATAGTTCAATTAGAAAAAAAAACAATAGTAATTGACGCGATTGTAATGAAAACACTTGGAATTAAAATTTAAAATTATGAAATTACGAAACGAACCATATAAAGCCATATAAATACAAGCGAAAGTATAAAATTATGTGATTTGCAAATTTTAAACCAAGCAAAAAAAAAACATTTTAGTAATTCATTTCAATTTTGGTAATTAAAATTTTTTAAATTAGAATCCAAAATGTTTAGTGAATACACTAGAAGTACCAGGAACACCGAGCTGTGCTTGGCGATCTCAAAATCCACCTTAAGCTGATTTTTCGGAGAAAAAAGTAGATTCACGTTACGTTTAGGAGGTTTGAAACCCCAGATCCAAAAACTTCCTCTAATTTCCTAATTTCCTCCAGAAAAAAGGATAGAAAAGATATTTTGGTTATCGCAACAGGACTTTTCGTTTCGAATTTCGATATTCCAACATCAGATTGGGTATCATCAACCTAGAAACGCCCTTTAATGATAATTTACTGAAACACATGGAAAACAGGATATTCGCGTTATCGTTACAGAACGTTAAGCGATATGTCCCACTGGCCATCAGCTCCTGCAGCTGACTGATCCCGATATCAGTTGCACATGTAATCCAATGGCGCATGGCACACTGCAAAAAATGTGCAGCTGCATGGGACACAGAGCTGACTTTTTTGAACTGACCTAAATGTAGCTTATATAGTTTCTAATGTCATTTTTGTTAGATTAAATACAATAAAATGATAATTTTCAATATTTTTTTCGTCTGGCGGTAATAATTGTCATCAGTGGCACCGTCTATAAAGGTAGCATGGCCACTCTCTAGGTTATAGGCTCTCTACTTCATATAATATTGACTTTAAAATAATTATTAGTTGGGGACATCATAAAATGTTGACAAGTCTGTTTAACTAATAAACTTTTGAACAAGAGAAAATAAATACGATGTCCATCGAATAGGAAAAATTAAACACAGGAATCGTACAAGCTGTAGGAAAAGGTAGATGCTTGTACGATTCCACAGATTCAGTTTTTTTAGCAGAGAAATAAGGAGAAGTTCTTCCTCCGAGTCCGACATTTTGACGTTTGAGGTCAGCTGATCCCAGTTCAGTGTGTCATGTCAACTGATCGAATCAGTTTATGCAGCTGCGCGACCTGATGTCGGGATCAGTCAGCTGCAGGAGCTGATGCACCAGTGGGACATCTCCCTAAGACTAACGACTGCGATTACGATTGCGATTACGATTACGATTACGATTACGATTACGATAGCGATTGCGATTACGATTGCGATTACGATTGCAATTACCATTACGATTGCTATTACGATTACGATTACGACCAATGAGATCAAAGCTTCATGTCCCTATCGTTGAAAGCTTTGATCTCATTGGTCGAGAAGCTTCTATCGTAATCGCAATCGTAATCTATTATCTGGATTGGGCTTAATGCTAGCTTTCAATTGAAAAAAGGATCATCAAAATCGGTCGGGCAGAACTGAATAACTAAAGACGTGTGAAAATCCTTGTTTTTCACCTATTAAGATGATATTAAAAAATCATAAATTCGTTTTATATCACACTAAAAAGCAACAGACATGTAAGAAATATCATTAAACCTATTCGGTTTTTCCCCAAAAGTTCTTGATTAACTTGTCTCATCGCAAAATTGTCAAAATTCCAAAATTACGTAAGTAACACGGATGCAAAGTTGATAATTACTTAAAACTCAATAAACATCAAATTTATAAGGAAATTAAGTTGTTAAACGAATGAACTTCAACACTAGCGAATTATTATACCATTTCGGTAGCAAATTTGCGCGCATATTTTCACGATAAAGCATAAAACTAATTGGTTTAACATCATCAAAATAGTTGCCGAGTTAAAATTTGCAAATTGAACTTCAATCTGCATTCGAGAAAGATGTTGCAATTACGGTTTTGATGAAAACATACCCCGTTTGCCTCCAATAGTTCATGAGTGCCTGTCGTAATTCCACATAAAAATGTACTAAAATGCTCTTAATTGACGTGATAAGATAACCGTTTAAGGTGCACTAAAATCATGGAATTCCTCTTTAAAATGACCTCCAAAAAATTCCTCCCCAGTATTATTCGAATTGCTTGAATCCATGTAGATATACGCGGCGAATGCGATCATATAATTCATCCATTTAATTTAAATGAAATTAAAGAGGAATAAAAGAGAAGTTTATAAAAATGATTACTGACCAGTTTTGCTTAACTCGTAAAATCTCTGCCATGGAATTAAATGGGAAACGCATACAAAATTCAGGATCTGTTGTTTTTGGGGGATGCGGGGCAAATCACTTTAGTGTGACACTGTTAAATGTATTTAGTGAACATAATAAGCATGAAATCAGTGTCCACCTCGTCTTCATTTGGTTGGTCAATCATCAGATCTTGAGTTCAAGCATGGCCTGAGTTCGACCGATAAACGGAAAGAACATAATTTTTAATCGGTTTATGCATGTCCACTACCTCGTCTGACATCCATTACGATCAATTAGCCAAAACCAGTTTCTCATTAACAGGAGAGAAGTGCCAACACACGGTGGACTTTTAGTCGTGCATTGAGTAATTCCGGTCCATCATCAAAACTTAGCACCACATCATCAAATATTATCATATGAAGTTGTTTTAAATTGAATTGCTTAGAAATGAAAAAAGAATTGTTGATCTAAATTTTAAAACTTTTGTAGCCACACAACATAATTGCATTTTTACATGGTAAGAAAAATCATTGGTTGATTCACCTTCGTTTCGTAATTATGTAAATAAGAATACAATGAATATGATGAAATTAACTACGAACGTGATTACATACACTATGCAACGTGATTATTGGCGAGTTTTATGAAATTTTTAGCGAACCGCTAATTCGATTTAGCGGGCAGTAAAAGTTTCGAGAAACCCGTAGTATATTTATTACGACTCATTATTGACCAAACATTTTTAGAGATCACGGAAATCGCTTGAATTTAACACAAACGTAGTTGATTTAAACCAATCCGTGCACAGCCGCCTTGAGGCCGAAGCTTCATTGTATCGAGTAAAACCATGAATCAGAAATGATTCAATGATTCAACACAAACAGTTTAATTGCTCTGGTTGACTGAGGAATTTTTGCGTTCCCATATAATTCTCACGTCGTTTGGGGCAAACATTTTTCTTCCCAGACCCGGAATTTTTGATTTCACCCTCATAGTATTTTGTATCCCAAATTCTATACAATCTTGCCTTGCCGTACATAAGATTCTAATTACTACAACCTAAAATCAGAAATGCGTACCAAAAGTTTTCTGAGTGTGGTTCGGTTTTGGTCCAAGGTTGAATTGGATTTCTGGTTTCTAAATTTCCCAAAAGATTTCAAAATTTAGTTCTGGTTTTGGTTCCAAAAATTTCAAAAGTTGGTTCTGGTTTTGATTTTAGTTCTCGAAGATATCAACGACTCAGTAGTTTTTGGGTCGGTTTGCATCTCTGCCTAAAACACAAACGTAAAATTGTATTTTTTTTTTAATTTTTTATTTAAATACGAAAGTCGTCAGCAACGACATTAAAGAGCTACATTGTGACATTTTAATTCAAATTGTATTAATTGCGGTCGTGATTGGACAGAGGACAACATCTTTACACTCACTTTAAGACGCCGCCTGTCATTCAAATTTGTAAAACATTGTCGGGATCTTATAGAGCCTGAGGCGTTCTGTTCTGTATAGACCGTTATATGTATAAATAAATTGAGTCTTGTTGTGCAAATTAAGATCGCAGGTGACAGAATGTTAACCTGAAGACATCATCGCGTTTTATATTCTGTTTATCAAAAATAATACATTCACGGTGTGTATTTTTCTTTATATTGTATCGGAATTCTCCTCTATTATTCCTCAAATAAAGCAATCACAATAGATGAAAATATGAATTAAAGTCCTGACTCACTGCCAACTCATTTATAAAACCAAATTGTGGCGGAGGCCTGGGAAATGGAAGCGTTGTTGGCTGGTTTTATATGGCGGCTTCTATAATGGCTGCAATTTCCATGAAATTGATTGAAATGATTAATAGTAGCTGGGAGCCAGAGCCCTTAAAACTTATTTGTGTATAATACAACAAACATAATAAAAACATAACTGAAATGTCTTGAGATTTTTTTTTTTTATTATTTTGTAGGGTTTCAAATTGCTCCTTGGAAAACCAGCATCCTTTGTGATTGGTTATTGTGCCGAAGTGTTTCTGCATTGTTTGAATCCATGGTAATTTCTATGATCAAACAAAATATTTTTATTTCTATTTTGTGGTATTGCAAAAATTTAATTACTATAAAAAATTTACACGAAGTGGTCGCTGCCGACTCTCAGAAGAACGACTTTAAAGTTTTGGGGCCCATAAAAATTTGGAGATTAGTCAAAATAAGTCAAAATTTTCCCTTACACGCCATCCAGACCTGCCGGAAACGTTGACAGGACTGCTAACATAAATGTCATTAGAAAATTCTGTTGTGACGTAGGTGGGCTGCTGATTCTGGCATGACATTTCAGTTCCAGAAATGCGTTGAGCAGTAAACAACTCAGAGTAGTAAATATGACGATCTGTGATTTCACTTTTTTCATTAAAATCTCCGCACTAAAATGAAATTCGGCCTCCAGCTGCTCCCACGATGCCTTTTTCAAATCATTTCTCTGTAAAAATTACTTTTAAACAGCATTCGTTTATAGAACGGAGCGCTCTGCACGTGAAAAATTAGAATCCGCCATCTTAAATTCCATTTCTGTTACCATTTCTGTTAGCAAAGATGTCAGCAAAAAATGTTAGACTTTTCTGTCGTAACAGCTGACATTTCAATCTTCACTAGACATAACATCAGACGTAACAGCGACACTGACGGCATTCATGGCAGGTGTGGATTAGTAGTTAATCTCCCAAAATATCAGCCTGCAGAATATTTTTCGTTGCTGTTTAAAAAAAAATTCTCCTGCGGCGCATTTTTTCAATGTTTGAAAATTTTGATTTTTTTAAAGTTTTACAAAATCGTGGTTTTCTGTCAACTTTTGGAAAAGTAACGGTATATATAACGGGCACCTCTCATACATTTTTTGGTATGTCTAATGGTTATCAAGATATTAGAAAAAATCAAGTTTTTTGAAAATCTTTCGAAAACTATGCACTTTTGTGAAAAAATGCATATAACCAATTTTTGCATTTTTTCCTTTAACGGTTTTTACGTCTCTTTAACCGTTCTCGAGATTTATGAAAAAATATTTTCCGAAAGTAAATATTGCTGAGGAAAGTTTTGTGTTGATCACAACTCATATTTCTGTCATCTAATTTTAAGTGAAATCTTCGAATTACAACTCATAATAACCACAAATGCGGCTACATTTTAATCAAAATAATTAATTAAATTAAAAACTGACACAATAATTTCTGATATCCCAATGCAAGTTCAAATCAAGTGTCAGAGACAATCAACTATCAAACAAAGGAGTCAATTAAAATGCTCACCACGTCCGCAAATAGTCTGACCCAAAGATCAAACGATTTCGATCCGCCTCTGCCTTATTTTATTTACCTGAAACAAATACACTTGGCGTTCATCAACCATAAGTTAAGTCAATCAACATCAAACCGAATGCGATTTCATTAATTTTCTCACAACTTTGCGAAAGTCATTACGTAATTTCAACAATTCTTGAAACTTTTGTCGCCTGTGCCAATAGGGATCGCAATCAATTCAGGTGATCGAAGAACATTAAAGATTGGCCTTTAAAAATCATCATCATAGACGACTTAACGATATTACAACGATTTTAACAAAAGAGTTTTTCGATTGCAGGTAAATCGGACAAGCTATCAGATTTAATTAAACTTACGTCGCCGCCTGCTGAATAGAAACCACAAACCAATGCAATATGGACTCGCGTATGACAATAGGCCTTCGGGATTATGAGACGCCTCTTGTCAGTTTCAATTCCAGTGTTTTGATGTGGTCGCAGCATCTTGTCTCGACTGATGTCTCTTCCGAAATGTAGCCGGGACTTCCTAGAGAAACCACAAGACTTCGATCCAATTAGAAATTCTACCATGAATGACCATAAACGCGAAAAAATTCAATATAAAGTTTTGAGAAAATGCAAAATTGCAACGGTGGTGTAGGATGTGTGAATATTCAGGTATCAATTTACCAAGATCAGACGGTATTTGTTGGTATATAGTGTGGAGGAAAAGTTATTCAGTTTGAAGATGAATTTCTATATTTCAACCCGTATAAAAATTCAAAAAATCACTGACGTACCAGTCTTATACCTCCTCAAATTTCGTAAAATCGCTTCCGTACCTAGAGTTTTACAAAGACTGCGATCTGTGATGATATTGCACTTACCATCCTGACCTGTGCTTTGGCATTAAAAGGTATTCCCCTAAGCTCTGGCTGAGACTAAAAAACGTTAAACATTTGTAATTTACGAGGGCAGTCCGATAAGTACTTAGCCTACAAAAAAAACGAAAATTTTGGAAAAGTGACCACTTATTTCTCAACATAGTCTCCTTTTAGCTCGATACACTTGACCCAGCGATGCTCCAACTTCTTTAACCCGTCTGAAAAATACGTTTTCTCGAGGTCTGCAAAGTAGGACTCCGTAGCGGCGATGACCTCCTCATTCAACTCAAATTTCTGCCCGGCGAGTAACTTTTTCAAGTTTGGAAACAAAAAGAAGTCGCACCAGGCCAAATCTGGAGAATACGGTGGATGGGGCAGCAGTTCGTAGCCCAATTCGACCAATTTGGCCGTGGCGACGGCGGAGGTGTGAGCCGGTGCGTTGTCATGGTGGAAGAGCACTTTTTTCTTCGCCAAATGGGGCCGTTTTTTCTGCAATTCGGCGTCGAATCAGCCCAATAATTCGGTATAGTAGAGCCCTGTGATCGTTTTGCCCTTCTCCAGGTAGTCGATGTAGATCACACCTCGTGAATCCCAGAAAACGGTGGCCATCACCTTTCCGGCAGATAGGACAGTCTTCGCCTTCTTCGGAGCACGTTCGCCGGGTAAAGTTCACTGTTTCGACTGTTCCTTAGTCTCTGGTGTGTACCAGTGGATCCATGTTTCGTCGACGGTCACGAAACGACGCAGAAACTCCTTCGGATTGTGCTTAAACAGCGTCAAACACTGCTGTGAAGTGGTTTCACGGTTGCGCTTGTTGTCCGGAGTGAGCAAACGCGGCACCCATCGCGCCGACAGCTTTCTCATGCCCAAAATTTCATGCAGGATATGACCCACGCGGTCTTTTGAGATGCCTACTGTCTCAGCTATCTCGCGCACCTTCAATCGGCGGTCTGCCAATACGAGATCGTGGATTTTTGTTATGTTATCCTCCGTGGTAGCCGTTTTCGTAGCACCTGGACGTGGCTCATCAAAAACCGACGTGCGACCACGTTGAAACTCGTTACACCAATTTTTGACGGTCGCCATCGAAGGAGAAGAGTCTTTTGATTTCGCTGCGCGATTTCCCTTCCAGAAACAAGAATCGAATCACCGACCGATATTGCTCTTTTTCCATTTTTCTGAAATCCGCAGACCACTGTTGCCAACTCAAAAATATGAATCCGGTCAAATTTGACCGTTTGACAGGATTTTTTTCTGTTGAATCCTGTCAGAAAAAACGGTCAAAAGTTTTAGCGTGTTAGATCCGGCCAAAAAATCGGTCAAATCCACGCAAACGACATTTCTGATCACAATAACCTAGAAATTAAACATAACAAAAGCTATAATTGCCAATCTGGCAATTATTAAAAACCCGTATGGTGATATTCGTATCTTAATTGGAGCAGTTGTAGCTAAATTCCACTGCGAAGTCGAACTTTCCAATAATATTTTGTAAAATATATTCCAATCGGATTTTGATGTATGGGAGTTTTATGTAGAATCATATTCTAAATAACTTTTGTTCTTGTACTTCTTTGATAAGATGCACCGTTTTTGAGATATTCGCAAAAAACCTTTTTGTTCCCCCTCCCCCCCTTACACTAATTGTCCATTTTTGCCTATTAACGAACTTAGCCTCGCATTTTACGAAAAACGAATCTGCGCAAAATATCAAGTCTCTAGCTCAATCCGTGCGCCTGCAATTCTCGCCACAGACGGACGGACGTGCAAAAATTAATTATTTTTATCATTCTACACACACTGGTGAAATTCATTTTTTTGTGTGATGACGGGATCTTGGCGTTACAAACGGTAAGGCAAATCTAATATACCCTTTGGTTTCACCATATATAAGGAGAAATATAATTTTATTTAGGTACAATCGACTTAACAAAAAATAACAAAAACAAATTCTTTTTAAAAAATAACATTAAAACAAATTCTTATAAATAATGATAAATAAAAAAAAACATTAGATCTCCAGAAATATTATTATAACTTACATATATGTACCCGAATTATTGCAGTAACCCGAAAAGTCCCAATTTCCACTTATAAATTATAAAGGGTGCGTTCAATTTGTGAACATTCTTTTTATGAAAATTGATAATGTTGATAATATATTATTTCTTTCCCAATTGAAAAACTGTTAAAAAAGGTCGAAAACACATTCAGTTCCGGTTAAAAATCCGGTCGACCGGATTTTCATTTTTTCTCCTGTCAAAGTGGACAAAATCCGGTCAAATCTGACCGGAAAACGGTCAAAATGGCAACACTGCCGCAGACACGCCCGCTTCCATACGCGGTCAAAACAAAACTTCGAGTTCGATTCGACTGAAATTTTGACTGTAGCCGTCTATGAGAATGTACTACACGATAGTAAATTTCTCCTGCGATAGTGGCGGCATCGGGCGGTGAGGCTAAGTACTTATCGGACTGCCCTCGTACAATTCTTCCATATCGGAAATCATGATCTTGCCACCACTCGGTAGTTATCTTCACGCTGAGCATTTCTCGAAAAATAAATAAAAAAGATCAGTTGTGATTAACAGTGCAATATTTAGTTTTCGGAAAAAATATATAAAAAATATTATTTTCAAAACATCTTGAGAACCGTTAAAGATACATAAAACCCGTTAAAGGAAGAAATGCGGAAAATGTTATTTGGTTTGAATATGGCTATATGAATTTTTCCAAAACAGCGCATAATTTTTGAAAAAATTTCAAAAAACCGTGAAAATTTCAAAAAAAAATTTTTTTTTAATATTTTGAGAACCGTTAGAGATACGTATAAATCGTTAAAAGAAAAAATGTAGAAACTGATTTTTTTTAAATATCTTGAGAACCGTTAGAAACTTTTTTTTTCCAAAAACGCATAGGTTTCAAGAATTTTTCGAAAAAAGTATTTTTTTTTAAATTATATGGGAGGCACCCGTTAGAGTTTCCGTTACTTTTCCAAAAGTTGACAGAAAACTGCGATTTTTGTAAAACTTATTCACAATAATTTTTCAAGTCGCTAGGTCAACGCGTTCTCGAGTTATTTAAGAGTACCAGGAAAACCGAGCTATGCTCGGCCACCGTAAAGTCGTCCTTCTGCAGAAATTTTGAAGAGGTGAGACCTATCGATCCCGATATGTCTCACCTCTGTTAGAAAAACACACGTAATATGTTAGAAAAACACACTTCCTAATCCACCTAACGCTGAGACAATACCTTTCTTACATAATTAAACTTCATATGATGAATATAATTGGGTATAATGTTGATTTTTTATATAAAAACCTCAGGTTTGTAGTGGAAAAGTCCGGGCACCAATCATGTATTCCGGCGCGTCTCTGTCTTTCGACTTCGACGCAGCTTTTGATTCTTGACTTCGCCATATCTGCAGCTTGAAATTTCGCGGAATCGTCACTATGAATCGAAACGTGATTCTGAACTGTCGTTCCAGGAAATTTGAAGCTGCTGATATGGCGAAGTCAAGAGTCAAAAGCTGCGTTGAAGTCGAAAGCCTGAGACGCGTCGGAATACATGATTGGTGCCCAGGTTTGTAGTTGAAAAATCGAAAGCCCTTAGCCCCCTTAGTAATACTGTAAAGTTTCATTAAGATCGGACCACCCAATTCGAAGATACGAGGCGAGGGGTATCGAGGGAAATTTTCTCAGAGGTGAGACCTATCTAGATCGATTCCTTGTCCCCGAAAATCTCTAACCACCAAGTTTCGTGAAAATCGTTAGGCGGGTTTTCGAGATCGTTTGTGCAGACAGACAGACATTCCTCGTATTATATTATAGGATACGTAATGATTTCCTATGGCTGGTCAAAATTTCTTTGGTGCAAGCATATTGCCGCTCGCTTGGGAGAAAACCCGTCATTGTGAAGAAAATTGAAAGCTATGCTTGTTCTAAGTTGTTCTAAAGTTTTGGGTTAAGTTGTTCCCCTATCCCGTAATTCCTAAAAACTATTATATTAAGTTCAATCAACCAAGCACCAAATAAACATTCAGAATCAAAATTAGTTTCCTTTTGTAAATAATGGAAAAAATTTAGGGGAACCACTTTAAATCTAATTTAAAGACAAAAAGTATTTTCTTTAGATTCGCCTCGACCATAATAACATCACACGACTTGAATTTTTGTTTATTTCGAAATAATTTCCTACTTCCATATTATTGAAAATTCACAACAAATATCAAATTTATCTTTAATAATATCCATCTCTAAATGGTTCTATTGACCTTTTTGATGGATAATGGAAATGCATCCAGATATAATCTGCAATTTTCCCCCAAAAAAAAAATATATCTGCATAATCATCTGCGCCATAGGAATTTCGTGGCCTCTTGAAATTGACTGTATTTCCGTGTATCTGGTGGGGTGCAAGAAGATATTCCGTCTTTTATGATTATTCGAGCGTTTATCGCAAATATTTAAATTGCGGTGGCGGGCGAACTCTCGAAAAATCTCATCTCATGTTTGGCTCGTCATATTAATGTTCGTCAGTTTATTTTCATTTTCATTTTCATTGCTTGAAAGTCTGTCATGATGGTTCCATACTCATTCATTTATGTTTTATCCCTGGCCTTGAACTTTTTTCTGCATTCGTTAGATGATATAAGTTTTCGTTGACATTGATATGTTGACAGATCGATTTTGTGCGAAAATATGGGACTTTTTTTTTTGCTTAAATGGAGGTTTTCAACAGATGTTTTTTTTCATCTAGAAGAAGTGTTTTTAAAAATATTGGTTTTTTAAAATTTAATTGTTTTTCAGTATTAATAAAAGAAAATCTACAATTGCCAGGGGCCAATTCTTTATCCGAAAAAGTAGAGCCTGTATAGCCAAAATACTGCAAAATTCGGATTCAGCGGCCCCAAATTACCAAGAAAAGGCTCTTATATCGTATGCACCAGCATGAGTGTCTGTCTAATTTGGTCGACTAAAGATTTCCTTCCACTAGTTAGTCGATCGAAAATAAGTTACATGAAGCCACCCCCGAATTATTCTTTTTTTGAGTAGAATAAAATCGGAACACAAGATTGCCGATAAAAAAAACACGTTTCCCTTATTTTTTTAACCTTACACCTTGTGAGGTCAAATTTTTTAGATCGTTCGTTACCCTGCTGTAGCCAACCCCCCCATCCACCCCATCCGCCTATCTTCTGCTGGTTTTATGGCCAGCCCCGTAGTACACATTTTTGAGCGCCTTGCAAAAAAAAATATGTGCACCCCATATCTTTCTTCTTCCTGTATCATTTTTGATAAGTTTTTCGGTTCTCGTTTTTCGTCTTCCTCAGAAAATATGAGCCAAAAAGTGTCGAATTTTCGACCTGCACTTAAATGTAATTTATTTTTACTACATTTTCGCTTCATTCCTCAAAAAGTTCTTCAAAAGTGTCAAATTTTTTTGCCATAAGTGTGAAATTTTCAGCGCTCGACCTCGTATTCCAATAAAGCATGATTGACATCAAAAACGTATTTCGTTTTATTAAGCATCGCCCGCGCGAACTCAACAGTTTGAAATGATCGAAAAAAGGATCAAAACTCAAAAGGCTTCTCAACATCTTATACCATTTTACACATTTTGATTCTTTCTTTCACGTACTTCGCTTCGCGCCTCTGTTTTCCGCTTCGTTAACCTGTCAAGGTGTCAAATCCGGACTCGCGATCATTTCTTAAAGACTTCTGACAAGGTGCAAGTGCAGATCTAAAGAGCGCTGTCAAACGGCAAGTGGCGCTTGCGTTTTAAAAATTTCTTGAATGTCTGTCACTGCAGCATATATCAAATACATCAAGAAAAAAAAATAGTGGGCAATTAAAAACTAAAATATAGTCAGGAATACTAAAGACATTTCAGAAAAGTCAGTTCTTGACCTAACCAAAAATTATTTCTAGTAACCTAATATTAAAAATGAATGCGATTTCTATTCTTAGTCTTGCAGAGGAATATAAATAAAAAAATTAATAATGAATTCCAGAAAAATAAGGTGAATTCGTGGTATTGAATTTCATTGGTCTGGTGTACAACACCTTCTGTACAATGGAAATAATTTTGGATCATCGTATAATATTTCTATTATGTAGTCATTAGTAGAATTTATTAAAATTACACGGGACAAAATCCGCATAGGAAACGTTCTTATAAAATATGGGAGAGCGATTATAGGAATCTTTTCTACGTTTTTTAACACAGACTTCTATAAATATTGGAATTAGTCCTAGTTTTCGTGGTATCATTACTATGTATATAGGACTGAGAGAAGAATGGACACATTCCAACAGAAGTGAAACCTGTTCCTAGTTTGCAATGGTGACTTTTCCTGGAGTGGAAACAATGCTATATTATGGTATGGAAATTGTTCCCATTGTTTTTAGAAGTGTCTCCAATATTATGTACAACTCAGTTCTAGAAAAAAATTGGAACGAACCCTAAATGTTGGCAGACTCATTCCTATGCAAAATTCAACGGATATATTAATTTAAGCCAAATTTTTGTCTTCGATTATAATTCACATGTTGTTTGCGAACTCGATCACATTCTAACACTTGTGTCGGAGAGATTTTTTAATTAAAATAATCCCTTGAGGCAGCGAGCTTCCAAATTTCTCAAAATGTCGCATAAAGTGCTGCCATAGAAAAATGACGCTACAAGTGGGTGCCTTTTTGCTAAAACTAAGCCTCAGTATACAAGAGTATTCAAAAATATTTTGATATTTTGGTGAAGTCACCGATTTGAATTTACTGAAATAATCTGTGGCTAGTGGAGATTAGTGGAGATTTTGGCACCCGGAATGGGTGCCCCTTTCACCCAGTCCCCCTCGGCACAGGCCTGGTACTTTGTTCGGAAAGTGGTTATTTTCTTAAGCAAATGCAATAATTACCACCACAATACATCTAAACGCCTTGAAGTTTCATCCTGCGGCGCATATTATTAAGACACAAAACTGTTGTAAAAATAACAATCAGTCGCCGTAAAATTTACTAAATTGCTCGTAAAATTTACTAAATTGCTCGTAAAATCTACAATAGATTGCCGTAAAATTTCAAGTGATTGATTTTACAATCAAATCCGTAAATTTTTACGGAATTTACAACCAGAATGCTGTTAAATTAATAGCAGTTATTGCAGGTTCGATTTTTACAGTGAAAATACGTTGAATTAACCGTGAAACCGAAGATTTGTAGCGGAAATTTCTCTGGGTGTACTGCCATATTTTGAGAAAACGAAACATTCCTCACATCAACACATCATCCTTCACAAAAAATTGCCAGTGATATTTCTTTGCTTTTCTTCCCATGCGTTGTAACATTTCAAAAATGATGAACTGACCAAAATCAATGTAAAGAAATTGAGATTTTTTTCTTGGGTTAAAATACTCGGATTTATAAAAACTTTTTTTCAATTAAAAAATCAAGTAATCGCTAATGTTTTTTATTTGAATGTCAAAATATATCAAATATTTATACAACTAAAAAATAGTTTTGTATATAAAACCTCCGCGTTTTCGTTCTACAAACCATATTCGATGGATAACAACTCACCCCAAAATTTTCCACAATCATCGATTGATAAAACTCCAATTGAATATTACGCTAGGTTCTCTCTATGTGTTTTGGATATTGTCAGGAAACTTCAACAACATTCCATTTTCGAGCGAGGTGTGGAAAAATGCCACATTATTGACTATCTACGAAATCAGTAAGTAAAATCTTTAGTTATTAAAATTTTACATATTCCACAATCAAAAAATTGCAGTTTCAAAAGTCTTATATCGATTTGCATTTTTAAATATTTTTTGGGTTTTATTGCAAATCCCTTTAATTTTCAGAGTGTTTACTGATGGTGATTTGTCATCCCAAGTCGCGATAGCTCTTCGAGAATTAGAGAACTCTGGCTATCTTATGTACATGAAAAACGGTTACAAAACCCTTGGACCCTTTGCGAAACTCTGTTGGACTAAAACCCCAAAACAACGACGTCTGGTTTGGCGAAAATTGGAAATGAAGTTTAGTCACAGTAATACGGATATTATGCTGCCATTATACCCAAGAAGAACTCGCCGTGCAAAAAGTGAAACTGATTTTCATAAAAACAGTCATTTCACCAATGAAAGCTGTTCGACTTTGAATTCTAATGATATGGAGGAATTCTAAAAAATCTTACGGGAATGTTTTTTTTTTTTTGTACCATAAAACCATTTTTTTTATTTTGATAAACTAAATTTTTTTAAATTATGTAATTGGATTTTTGTAATTGGAAATTGTAAAGTAGTATTTGTGTGCTATTTTTTTGTCTGTTAAAAAACACGGTGTTGAGAGGCAACAGTGTAGAATATTAAAAGTGTCTCCTTTTTTGAAATTATAAAAACTTAACGCTTTATGCCAGCTTCATACTCTCGCCTTGTGCAGGCGAATCACAGTTCCAGTTACGAGATTGCGAACATTTTTGTAAATTGAATTCAATGTGGAATTTCGTTTGCATTATCTCTGCACACTTGCGGATTGCCGCCCCTGACAACCGTGACTGTAATTCGGCTACATTCGGAGAGAGTGTGGATGCAACATTAAAGAAGTTCTGGCGCAAATTCTAAAACCCCGTTTACACATGGGGGGAATTCTGGGAGAGTGGTTTTTGGGTAACGGGGTGGTGGAAATTTTTTAAAGGGAGAAGATTTTTATCTTTGAGGTGAATTTTTACTAGAAGTGACGAGCTACTCCAATTCTAGCGCTGCAAAAAGGAAACCGAAACATATATCCAAAAACCGTTGAAGAAAAAAATGTAAAAAATTTGGTTCCTATAAATTTGGTTAAATGCTTTTTTCACAAAAGTGCATAGTTTTAGAGATTACAAGGCGTTAGAGATACAAAAACAAAATCAGTAAAGCGAAAAATGAATTTCCTATATCCGTTTCATTTTGTTATATTCAATTTTGCCCAAAAGCGCAAAGGTTTCGAGAAATTTTTTAACCCTTAATTGATGAGGTGGGTCCAGTGGACCCACATTGACTTTTCTCTTTTTGCTATTTCTCATGTTTTCAGCACAGTGACTCTGAAATCTTCAGTACCTTCATACAGTATGGTGTGCCGAGTTAAAAGCACGGATTTGGTATGTGATTAGAACAAGTCCATTGGAAACCACCTCATCATTTACGCATATGATTTTCACCTCATAAATTAAGGGTTAAAAACGATATTTTTTCAAGAAAATTGTATGGTTGTACGAATTTTGTAAAACTTTTTTGCAAAAAACCTCAAGTGTCTAGGTCAACGCGTTCTCGAGTTATTTAAGATACGTAGATTGGACAGAACGCCAGACCACCAACAGACAGACATGCTGACAGAACAGATGCACGGACATCCTCATAATTTTGCCTGAAACGGATTTGGTACTGATCAGAAATATTCTATCTGCATTAACATGGTGAGCGCCTCGTGCCCACCGGTGAGCATTTTTTCCAACAGAAGATAAAGTGACCACCGGTGGGTATTATTGGATGTCGATGGTGGGACAACGTGACCACCCGTGGACACACTACTTGTTTCATTTCGAGACATCGTGACCACCAGTGGGAACCTTTTACATATACAGTAGAATCCCGATAATTCGTACCCCGATAATTCGTATATCCCGCTAATTCGTATGAAATTGCTGGTCCCTTGAAATACGAATTATCGGGATTCTACTGTATTTAGCTTTGAGAAATATTAAATTTTATCCCAGGATGTAACCCTATTTTACTTGGAATTGGTAGAACTTGCAAGAAATCAATAAAAATAAATAAAAAAAATGTTGGTTCCAGAATGTCAGCCAAGGAATACCCGCTCGTAAGCACGCGGTCTACTGTGTAATTCAAAGAATGACCACCGGTGGGCACGTCGCGCTCAACGTGTTAAGAATGATTTGTTTACATTTTTTTTTTTCACTCGTGACTCAAAAAGTTGAGCTTCAAGTGGTTTCGATTCGCTCGGGAACGAATGCAATAGTTAAAAATCTGGGCACCAATCATGCATTCCAACGCGTCTCTGTCTTTCGACTTCGACGCAGCTTTTAACTCTTGACTTCCCCATATCTGCAGCTTCCAATATCCTGGAGTGACGATTCCGCGAAATTTCAAGCTGCAGATATGGCGAAGTTAAGAGTTAAAAGCTGCGTCGAAGTCGACAGACAGAGACGCGTCGGAATACATGATTGCTGCCCGGTTTCAAGTGAATCGAAAACATTAAATTCGCTAATCGAATATTTCTGTACCCTGGTTGGAAGTCAGCGAAACTATTGAATCAATGTTGCTTATGTAGTTATAAGTTATTTACTAAAACTCCACTATATTATGAAAAAAAATTTTTTTTAACAAAGCTAAAGTTTATCCTTGCTCAACCACAATACCTTCTATCCAAACTTTCCTGCATAAAAGTAACATTCAACAAAAACGAAAATTCGTAAAGAACTGAGCGCCAGCGCAGATACTAAAAACACCAAGGAATTTTAATTGAATCCCAGGTAACACAATAGAGTTCAAGGTGGTATTTACTTTATTTTCCAATAACTCATCTGGCACGATATTAAAACAAGGTAGACGTGTGTGAAGTGCAACAACAAATGATCCGACGTCGCGGTATAAAACTAGGACTCGAGCAAATAAAATTATCAATTTATGGTTTGACAATGCAACCAAAGTGAATAAAAAAAGGGGGTCAATTGATAGATTCAACAGATTCCTAGAAATGAAACAATCTTTTACAAAAACATACATTCTTAGGAAATTAATAAAATGTATAAAAGACCAAATGGAAATCAAATATTGTCATTATAAAGTATTACTGCTTAACGCCAAAACTCTAAAAACAATTGCTGGCAATGAGATTTTCTTGAATTCACAAAGGCCAAGGTGTTTTATTGATTCCGTATTTTTTTTAAGTGCGATTCATTTTAATTTTTCTGTTATGAAATATGATATTTCTCCATTTTGTGTCATCTCACTGCCGTGTCGGCAGCTGTAGTATCATACACGACCAGTATATAAAATTCAATCTGATATTAAAAGAAACAAAAACAAAACGATTCCAAATGTCTGAACTGAACGTCCCCGGAGACATTCTCGACTTTCAATTATGAAAAAAACCACAAAAACCAACCAGAAATTTTTAAGATATCCATCCCTATCCGATCAATATTGACTTTTGTGGCTTTCGTTGTGTGTACAAAATTTTATGATTATTTTTCGGTTAATTTCAATAAAAAAAACTTGCTTTTATTCCAGTGATTGGTCCATGAGAGGAGATTTTCATTTTATCACCTTGTTTTACTACGACTAATTTCTGTACTTTGTAACAACAACATTCACCGATATTGTCGTTTATCCGCGCCATTTGGACGGATATTGTTTCTCCATTTTCATGCGGATTTTGCTGTTTACACAAGTCGACTTATTAAATTCTCAATTTTTGAAATCGATTTAATAATTCTTAATGACTTTTGTGGTCATCAACGGTATCGGTTTTAAATTAATAATAATGAGACGTAACCCATAATCGTATATTGTATTGAATATTATTGAGAGGGGACTTATTTTTATCACTTGTTGAAACATGATTTTTATTATGAAAACATCATTTCATAACTTGTAAAATTGGTGCTTATCACCGCAAAATTTACAGGATTAATTAATTTAAGATTTTACTTTTACTAATTTTTATTACGAGATTAAGCAGTAAAGTAACAGTTTTTTTTATGTTTTTCAAGCTTAAAGTTCTATTTTTGTACTCCATGTAGCCAGAGAAATCAGATTAAAGTATAACCGATTTAAAATGTTTTGTTTGATTATGCAAATAAAGGGTCTTTCAATAAGGACTCTCGATTTTTAAATGTAAATAAAACAAGTTGTGTGTGAGATATCCACTCATTTTTTTTTATTCGAAAGGATATTTTATGGCATTAAGTATGGAATATAACATCGTTTAAATGTCCGCCGCGGCTTTGCTTGGTGGTACGTATTCGAGAGGTCCCATCTTCGATGACTTTGTCGTATAAATCTGACTGAATTTGCTGGATGTCGTTCGTTATGTTGGCTTTGAGGGCATCAATTGGTTGCGGTTTATTCGCAAAGACCTGCGATTTAAGATAGCCCGAAAGGAAGAAGTCTAAAGGTGTTAAATCGCACGATCGTTCGTGCAGAACGTCCATCGTGGGATGCGCTGTGTGGCATGTAGCGCCGTCCTGTGGTTCCATGTTGTCGGTATCCATATCATCCAGTTTAGGCCACAAGAAGTTAGCAATGCCAGTTTCGTTTTAGAAGAACTACGGACCGATGATTCCGCCAGACCAAAATTCGCGCCAAACAATGACTTTTTCGGGATGGATTTGGTGCTGGTGTATTTTGGGTGGATTGGTATCGCCCCAAATCCGACAATTTTGCTTGTTCACATATCCATTCATCCAAAAATGAGCTTTGTCGCTAATACGCCATCCAGACCTGCCGGAAACGTTGACAGAACTGCTAACAGAAATGTCATTAGAAAATTCTGTTGTGACGTAGGTGGGCTGCTGATTCTGGCATGACGTTTCAGTTCCAGAAATGCGTTGAGCAGTAAAGTAAATATGACGATCTGTGATTTCACTTTTTTCTTTAAAATCTCCGCACTAAAATTAAATTCGGCCTCCAGCTGCTCCCACGACGCATTTTTCAAATCATTTCTTTGTAAAAATTACTTTTAAACAGTATTCGTTTATAGAACGGAGCGTCTCTGCACGTGAAAAATTAGAATCCGCCATCTTAAATTCCATTTCTGTTACCTACCATTTCTGTTAGCAAAGATGTCAGCAAAAACTGTCAGACTTTTCTGTCGTAACAGCTGACTTTTCAATCTTCACTAGACATAACATCAGACGTAACAGCGACAGTGACGGCATTCATGGCAGGTGTGGATTACTAGTCAAGATGATTTTTTGTGCGGAACGTTTCGCGAACGGAGCACTGATTTTGAAAATAAAATTTGATGATTTGCAAACGTTGTTCTACGCTATAACCTTCTATGATGATTTGCCATTCACTACTGAACAATTCACAACAAATTTGACAGATGTTGCTTTAACAACATGGCCGCTATAACCTAACAAACTTCGAGCGTCCTTATTGAAAGATCCTTTACCAACCTTTTGTCGGGAAATGGTGTAAATTTATTTGCCTGCCTTTAAAAAGACGACAACGCAACACACTAGATATGCCAGAAATCCTAGACGCGAAGCTGAATAAAGCGGAACGCCGTAATCTTACGAGAATGGGGAGGTTGCCTAGGCTATAGTTTTATTTAAAAATATTCATTCTATTTTCCGTATTCAAACATTTTCAAATAAACTTCCCATAGGCAGAAAAATCCTTGCACTTTTAATAAAATAATTATCAAGATGCTTTAAATTATCATTTAAATTGATGCCCTTCGATACGAGTTTAATGATGGTGCATTATTTTAGGCACCCGTAGATGAGATTTAGCTCCAGGATATTTAAATTACAGCCTCATCGGTCACGTCAATTTCATTTTAAAAATCTAATTATCAACTGAAATTGAATATTATTCTGAGAAAAATTGCCCTCAGCAACCAATTGACTGACTGGCAATCGCAATATACAATATATGCCCATGAGCCATAAAACCCCGGGGATAAATGCTTCTTCATCCATCCATCGATCCATAAAATGCCATGCAAGCAATTCACCTGCATTCGTCCCTGAATTACTTCTCTTCAGGGTGCTTTACGAAAAAAGATAAACTCTGTAAACCTTTTAATTTTCGGTGCACACCTCCGTCACGTATGAACAGTTTTGGGGCGCGTAAACACGCACAACGCCAAAGCGTTTCATTTCACGCGCATTCATTCAATCAGCAAACTTACCTGTGGCTGCCGCATATCCAGTATGCTGTCGGCATCAGATAAATCGCACTTCCATCTCAGATACTTTCAGATACTTGCAATCTTACCGCATGTGCAGGAGGGAAAAAAGCATTTTAATAGACGTTCATTACACGATCCGCTAAAGTGCATCATTAAATTCTGCTGCTCCTGATGTACGTTTTCGCCGAGATTCCTGCAAGGTGGATAACTATAATAATTTTCCAGATTATTTCAAGAATATTTTGGTAATTTTTTCGGAAGACCTTCTTCCCAACCCAGCAACCTGATGTCCTCGTCGCTAATCGTGCATTGTTTCGGGTCTATTAAAGTCCAATACCTGCAGTAATGGACAATCCTCAGTCAATTTCCAGGGAGGAAAATGACCCATAATGACTGTATTAGTTACATCCCTCCGAATGCAGTTTCCGCGAGATGAAGTGGTAATAAGAGGGTAAGGTGAAAAGTTTCACCAAAAAGAGACGGACAATTTTAACCAAAGACCTTACTTGCTATCAAATGTTCCATTTCAAATACTACTCAACCGATTATGCTGACATTTTACTTCTGATAGCTTTAACTCGGAGACCACTGAACCGGTTGAACTGAAATTTCAATTTTGACAACTGTGACGTGAAAACAATCTAACCGATTAAGCTAGATTTACGCTCCCAAAACCTGCTACTTGAAAAGTACTCAACCGATTGAACTGAACTTTTGCTTTCAAGAGCTGTAACTTGAAAATTGTTCCACTGATTGAGCTAAAATGTCGCTTTCATGCAATAATTCGAAAACGATTCAACTGATTGAGCTGAAATTGTTCTTTTAAAAGCTGTAGCTCGGGAACTGCTCGCCCGATTGGGCTGTGATTTCGTTTTTAAAAGCTTTAGCCTGCAAACTACGCGACCGGCTGGACTCAATCTTGGCTTTCAATAACCCTAACTAGAAAACTAATCGACCGATTCTGCTGAAATTTTGTTTTTGGAAGCTGTGACTCGCAAGCTACTAGATCGGTTAAGATGAAATTTCGTTTTCAATAGCCTCAACTCGAAAGTGGCTCAGGGTGAAATTTTGGCTCATGCTTCCTGAGGAAGAGACCCAAAGAAAGGAGGGCAAAAATTATCACAAATAACGTCTTTTAATCGTCGGCGTCGTGCCCGCAACTTTTCACTCTGTCCTCGCATTGCCAAATGAACGAGAAATTCTTTCCTCTCCTAACCTTTAATTTTAGTCCTGATTTTTTGCTGCCTTTTTCAATCATTTACGAAAAACTAATGAGCTTCCAAATTGAACCAAGTTTTCGGTAAATGTCCGCACAATTTCGATCCACACAAGATGTTTATCCATTCTACGGTCTCGTACTCACTGCTTACAAAAAAAAACCATCAAAGATGCGTTCGCAAGTTTACAGGAATCAGCAGAAACTTTGCTGGCGCCCGATCTAAAAGAAGAAAAATTTATGTTTTCAACTCTGTTACCAGGAGAATAACAACTTTCCAGGCAAACAACAAACCATACAAAACGTCATTGCCCCCGTAAAACTTTCAGGAACAAAACATCAAATGAATTCATCGTTTCCTGACCGACATCAGATCAGTGTTTTTTTTTTCTTTCAGGGAATCAGCTTCAAGTTTAATTTGTTACTGATTAAGTGGGTATGAGATTCTATACCCTGTCCATCATCCCCATAGTTGTCCCAATGGAGACAAAAGAGTCCTTTAAATAATTTCAAACACGAGCCGTTGATAAGTGGCTACCAATTCATAATAACGTGACACTTGCAACGTGTGATTCACATCACGCATGATTACAATAATAGACCAAAACGTGTGTTTGAATTCTAATGAATCGTTGCTCCTACGTACCCACTTTTAGAAAACGCAACACAAAATACTGGTTTTCTTGGCCAGACGACCAATTAATCGTACAACAATACAAAAAAGGGTCAAGTGTTTTGTCATGTGACCACACATACACACACATGTTATCCCAACCACAATCGGGATGATTATTTCAATTAATATGCGGATGAAATTATTACACAATCGGGCAATTAAGGATGGTTATCAAGTATTGTTCCCATGTCACTAACATTGTTTCCTGCGAAATTATTAACCTGGGGGTTGACATTTCTATCTTTGAAAATTCTTTTTCCGGGTTTAGTATTACAGCTCCCTCCCATTCAATTTTAAACTTCTTGACTTTTCCCTTCAGGATCATGTAAAATCCTATTCCAATTGACTAATTGACTGTGACAGATCCCATGGCAATTCAATTTTGGTTCGTTAAAGTTTCAATTCGTTTATTCTTATTAAATTTTGAATACGTTGACAACAAAGTGTTTAGAATTTCTGCTGACAAATCGGATTTTATGCAATAATAGCAATGGAAAGTTTTATTACGTTGAGAAATATCAATTTATTCAAATTTAGTTATAATATATAATTCCTAATATGTAAGTATTCGTATGTGATGGTGGAGTTGGTGAAAATGTGCAAATTGATGTTGTACGTTCGCGTTGACACTTTTGTATTGGCAAATATTTTGATTTTTTGTCATTCAAAATTCGATTAGCGATCATTTGTTAATTTCTGATAATATTTATTCTAATGTTACTTACAACGAATTGAACTAAGAACAAATTATTTATAGATCGTAAGTAAAATATGTATGACTTTAAAATCAAATATTTTCTCCATTGAATTTGATCAGAATTTCAAACAGATATTTAAAAAAACATTGAATAAATTAAATGCTCAATAGGTGTATTTATTTTGGGTCAATCCGGAACAAAATGAAGGGTGAAGGTGGGGGGAGGGGCTGAAACGGGAGACAATACCAATGAATAAACAAATTTTACATAGAAAAAAACTTGATTTATACGAAAACCAAGGGAAAACAAGAAATGTGATGTCAGGCATACTCACCGAAAATACTCATCGGTAGAAAACTCAACAATAAAAACTCGCCGAAAACCAAATTCACCTAATGAAAGACTTTCCGAAATCTGCGAATTTTACCGTTGAGTTTTCTTCAGAAGAGTTTTTTTCGGTGAGTATGCCTGACACGACATTTCTTAACTAATTTACCGAAAGGAAAACTCACTAAAAACCAAACTCACCGTATGAAAAACTCACCCAAAGGAAAACTCACTCAAAGGAAAACTCGCCCAAAGGAAAGCTCGCCCAAAGTAAAACTCACCGAAAACCAAACTTACCGAATCAAAAATTCACCGAAATTCCAAACACCGAACAGAAAACTCACCGAACAGAAAACTCACCGAACAGAAAACTCACCGAAATGAGCAAAACAAAATTTCAACCCTTTGTATTCTTCCATTAATGGAGTTCAATTTTTGTTTTACTAATTTCGGTGAGTTTTTCTTTAAGTGAATTTTCCACGCGGTAAGTATTGTTTCTGGTGAGTTTTGGTAAGTATGGTTTCTGATAAAATATATAATAATTTTTCGGGCTCTTTTCGGTTCATAAAAAACTGCAACGGAAATTGGAAAAATTCTAATAAAGAGAAATGAACCGCAAGCCAAATTTTTTGAGATACCTGCACTATTTGTGGAAAATTGTTGAAAAAATGCACTGAAGGAGACAAAAAATGTAGTTTACAGTAAATTTTCCGCTGAAGTAAAGTATATTTGGCTCATTTAGTGAAAAAAGTGCGAAGTAGGCTCCGCATTTTGGGTGCTGGGGTAAAATACACCGGCTTGATAAAAGCTTCATCGTTTCCAGAAGAAAGAAACTCCAGGTTTTGAACCTTTGACATCTTGATTTAATACGTTTTGCACCTCTTAAAATCTGTGCCTAGGCCGCCATGCAGCCCTTCTGTCGTCTCTCGTTTTTAACGCATTTAATACCCTACTATGACCTGCTACCATTTTATGATTTCCTCAAAAAAGATTAATTTATCTGAATTTGTAGCTCCCCTTTGAAAAGCCATCACGTTTCTATGCGAAGTATTTATTAGAAAAATAAAAATTATTTTTTAAATTAACCTGCCACAACCACAAAAATTACTATCTTTTTAACATCTGATAACATATCCTTGCGTCATCATTCAAAACCACTTCTAATTGCTGAACTTTTGCATAGAAATTTAAAATCCTGAATTTAACTGAATTAATTTAACTCTCTGAATCTTTCGAAGGCAAATTTCGCCCGCAATAAATTATTTTAAATATGAAATTTTCCACATTCAAGTAAAAAACTCAATAAATCCGGTCACATATTTCACTTTATTCAATTTGCAGTAAAAATACGTCCTTTGTCCGTAAAAAAACATTTTGTTGGGTGCTCCACCCAATGCAGCAAAAACCAACCCACTTAATAAAGGCAAAAAAAAACATCAGAAATCATCGAAGAGTGCAAATTATGCTGAAAAAACAGCGACTGACCTTTTCGAGGCGCTTCATTTCAAGTCGATTAAATTTAATGAAACCGATTTAATTGCACCTGTGATTACTCGTTACTTAAAGGCTTGTCCGACCTGACTTTACACAGTCGAGGCCCAGACAAATGAAGCCCAGCAGAATCCACCTTGAAACTCATATGTTTTCATATCGCATTAAAGTCTTAAATGCTTAAATATGCTAACCGGCAACATGGCGCGCAGATAAATGCCTTTGCAACTCCGCCTAAATCTCAATTCGCGTTTTTGCGCAAAGTTCGCTTCCCCACTTTTTTACCAATAATAATAATACCTACTCAATGTATGGGCATTCGATGGATATGCGATGAATATATGGTAATTAAAGTTTTTTCCGCTGAATTCATTTGCGCGCCCAAACTGACGCTTTGCCCGTGAATTTTTCTCCGAGAAAATGGCGGAAGGGCGAAGGGAATTTACATACCGATGCTACAAATGATGCGCATGCCAAAACGGCTAAAATATGTTTAATGCTGTGCTTTAATGCCATTGCGCGAAAAGTGCATATATACAACGTGATACAGTAGTGTTTTGTTATGTTATGCTATGCTATGCTCTCCATCGCCCATATTGATGGCACACATAAATGCATATTTTAAATTATATGCTCGGATAATTACTATTTCTTATGCACGGAGAGAAAGTTCGGTTCATTCGACAGCATAACGAGTTGAATCTTCGGAACAGAGACGCTTATTGGCTGAAAATTTACTACTTCGGAATGCTTTGAAGGAAAATTCATTCTAAATTGGTGAAAAAAATTTCAGATTGAACTGCAATTCTGTCGAATACAACGAATTTTAATAGAAAATAAATAATTTAATAATTTAATTTAATGAACAACGACTTCGACAAATTCTTTTGTTGTCTGCCAAAAACTTGACTTGTAGTCGAAATGACCCAAAACCGGCTCAACTGATTTGAATTAAATTTGGAAGAAAACAGATTTTGATTAAATTTTTAACTCGCAGAATAAAGGATAATAAATTTATCTTTTAAATAAATATAACGACGACCAGAATGACAATAGAAATCGGTAGGATGGCCGAGGTTTAGATGGCTCAATACTGTTAAAAAGAAAAGACGAACATTCTTACCACCAGAAACTACACAAGGGATGTAACAAGACTGTTTGGATGAAAGAAGTTGAGGAAGCTAAAAGCCCCTTTCTCCTAAGTTAAGATTTAACATCGCAAACCGTTCGACCGATTGGGAGGCAATTTTTTGAATTGCATAAATGGTAACTCCTCTTCTCCACCTTCCTCAGGACCGTTGAAGGAATTTTCATCAGGTATTTTCCAGTCCGAATACCCAGCCACAAGACTTTGATATACAGACGTCCCTCGATTTAGGGCGCTTCAACATAAGACGTTTTGAATTTTTGAATTTTTTATCTATTTTAAATTTGTCCGTTATTCAGAATTTTCACTCTATTATTTCCACTATGTATGCATACATAAGAAATTACAGAAAAATGTCAGTTGTGATCAACACAAAACTTTCCTGCATTTTTTCCTTTAACGCTTTTTACGTATCTTTAACGGTTCTCGAGATATTTTAAAAAATATCATTTTTTACATATTTTTTCCGAAACTAAATATTGCAGAGGAAAATCATAACTGATATTTTTTGGTTGTTCTTTAGTTTTATACACTGAGCGAAAAAGTAATAGGAAACGCATATGAATTCGTATGTTTCCACTATAAAACGGCGCCATTGCGCTAAATTGTAAGATTTACATTGAGCAATGTGAACAATGGCCGCATTGTAAATTCAACATTTTGCCATATGAATTGATACCTATGGTGTGCATTTTAAGCAGCAAATATGCGGCGTTTTCTTTCTCCCTCGAATGCTTACTTGCATGTTGATTGAACAGAGATGAACAAATAAAAACGTAAACAGAAAGCGAACAAGAAAAATCTAATGGCGATAAATTAATGGAAACTTTTTGTGGAGTATTAATTTATAATGGACTTTTACTCCAATTGCATGTCGTGATTTTACTTGCAATTAAAAATTTTCGGGAATATTGGATCTGAAATTTAAACAGATTTTAATGGGCCATCAAATTATTTAGTTTCCAACGAAAAATTTCTTTAATTTTATTTTACCGGTCAAATTTATTTTTTCTTTTGCAATGAAATTTTGATGCCAATAAAATTGTGCTGTTTCAAAAATGTCTCCTATCCAGGGATGGGAAACGTTATCGTAACGTAACGAAATAACGTAATAACGAAATGATTTTCGGGCTATTTCTTCATAATTACGTTATAACGTTATAGAATTTCAATTCCGTTACAATAACGAAAAACGTAACGAAAAACGAAAAAAAAAAAATACGTTTTTTCGTTATTTATTAATTTTTCCTTGTTTTGTTCAGTATTATATTTTTGTGAAATTTTCCACAAAAGTTCAACAAGTATAACCCCACAGACCTGCCACCTGCATAAAATATAATTAAAAATATTGGAGTAGTATTTTTAATCATATTTTGATTCTAATGTAGGGGTCACATCTAGCAATTTTCCATCAGTTTTTGGGAAATTGATGGGAAACTGATTGGTGTGAACGTTCGCGTCAGTCGCGTCAATCGTATCGCATTAGAATAGAATCAAATATTATTTTTTGAACTTAATGCAATAATAATGCATACACAACACACCCTCTCTCTTTATTATCCACCGTTATTTTTTGAACTCTACAATCAAAATGAATGGAAAATTTTCACAAAAAACTGTCAGTCGCAACTGATAGATGTGAACGCTTAACTGGATGTAAAAAACTGATGGAAAACTGACGAGTACCGTAACAGTTGCGACTGATGGAAAACTGATAGATGTGGCCCTTACATAAATCGGATTTTATTTTGGCCCGATTCCCTCTATTTCTGGAGTTACAAAAAAGGAAATCTTTCAAGCAACTTTGTTGGTATCGAAAATCTTTTCTTTTTAGTAACTCCAGAAGTAGTGTGAATTTCGCGAAATCTAAGTGCGACTCAGAATCAGCGACGTCTATATCTTAGAAAATTCTAAATTCTATATCTTTGACATGGACCAAAATGTCGATTTTTTTAACTTAGTAATCACTATTTTATTTTATTTTTGATTTTATTTGTATTTTCTTTTTGCTAAGTTTTATTATTTTTTATAGAATTTATTTTTATGGAAATTGAACTGAATTACTTTGTGACAAACTATTATTAAAGTGCGTTTTTTTGTTTTGAGTTTCAATAAAATGTGTAACGAAATATAACGTTATAACGTAACGAAATGAAATTTTTTATCGTTACAAAACGAAATAACGTAACGAAATAAAACTTCAATTTCGTTACGTAACGAAATGAATAACGTTACGATTTTTTATTTCGTTTCCCGTCCCTGCTCCTATCCATATTTTATACAATTTCCTTCAGCCATTAGCCTGAAATAAGAAATTTAATTCTCGAAGCGAAATCGTTTGCATTAAATGTCAATGGGGAATATGGCGGCTGAAGACATCAACTTTTTTTTTCTTTTTACATTTGAAAATGCAAAATTAACCTCACAAAAATATAAAAGTATAAGTTGAAATGCATGATTTTATAGTCGAAAAATGTAATTTCGGATTTTATTAACTCACATGTATTAAATGATATGGAAAATTGTAAAATTTACAAATCTTCAATGTAAAATGATATATGATTTATATTATTTTGTATTTTACTCTGGGTTTTTCAATAGTACATATCAATTCATCAACAAACAATGTAAAATTTACCATGAAAACATAGTTTTCCCTGTTTTCATATTAATGTATATGTAAGATCTATAAGTTTATATTGAAAATTGCGTACTTTTCCAATTTGGGGAAAGTTTTTACAATGCGAAGATTTACAATGCATCATTGTAAAAATCGCAATGGGGTTTTTCTCTGAGTGTATAGAAGACATTCAAAATATGGAATTTTCACTTTTGTATGAAAAAGTGCTACACAAAGTTAGTTATAAGAAACATTGGGGATTAAAGAATTAAGGGCCTGTTTTTTTTTTAAATTAAAGCATTTAATAAAAATAAACTTTGCTGTCAAATTAATCATGGGAAAAGACAAAATTTCGCAACAAGAAATCTTATATTACCGAAAATTAAAAAAAAAAAATGTAAGAATATCCCCTTTTAACAAACTTGATAAGATTTCTTATTTCGACATTACTTTTCGGTGTAATAATTGTGTAAATCTCAAATTAAGCGGATAACATTGGATTCACTAACATGCTGATCGAGCAACATCTAAAATTTTCAGTAAGTGTCATTAAGGGCTTAATTTTAACTTTAAGTACATCATTTGAAGGTACACTTCTGACCTTGGAAGATCATTTTCCTAAATTCACTCTACTCCACGCTCATGTAAAAAGAGTAAATGTCGCGTGTATTTTGTCAATAACAATCAATAAAGTTCACTTCAAGGTTCAAGATCAGAATCTTAAAAGCACCTGAAGGTCTAAAAACCACAAGCGTTAGACACAGCGTCGGTTCGCGTTCGTTGTGAAAATAAACTTTCCTACGATTTACAGATAACTCACCTACTACAAACTATGGAAAATTTAAAACAAAACCTCTTCACTAGACATTAGTATTTTTTCTTTAAGTTGGAGGAAATTCTATCCGAATTTGTTGCGCATTTGGCTAAGCCGGCTTAAAACTCTAAGGTCGCGTGAATTTCGATATGTCTATCGTGAAGTGCCAGCTTATAGCCGGACAAATCGCTCTGCGAGGGCTTTTTGACAGCCAACAAAAAAAAAACATAAACAAACTTCCACCAGCTAATAGCCATCAAAATTAACTCTTTAACATTTAACAGAGATAGAATAGCAAAAACGGTGATTTCTTATACCTGGCGCCTACCATCAGGTCTTAACTCACTCTTCGCGTTTAATATTTGTCAACCACATCTGCTATTGTTAACAAAACTTTTTTTTTACATTTTTTTCATGTTTTGATGTTTTGTTTGGCGAGTTTCTGTGTTTTTTCCTCTAGTTCGCATAACGGAAATTTATGTTTATCGGGAAATTTGTTAAACGGCTTAAAAATATCATTTTATAGTTGGAATAACAACTCATAATATTTTTAATTAATTATATGTTAATTGTCACGGCTACGATATTTACATCCGTTAATGACGACCGACGATGCGACCAGGGCCGTTTTTGCTTTTAGAACTAGTAGCTACTCGTATATTAGATGTTTCTTTTGTTCCCTAACTGGTTTCTACTTTACTTCTAGACATAAATATTTAGCTTCTGTGTCTATTTCGGTGCTTTTTTATGCAGTTTTCGTCAACAAAAATTTTAATCTTTAATATATTTTAATGCTGACACTTTTGTCTTTCTGCATTCTCGGGCGAAATATTTTTTTTTTTTCAAGAAAAAATCTCTTTGAAATAACTATTCGAATTCGCCACCTCTCCCCACTCTCTCTCTGTCTTTTTATCGAGAGACCTTTGATAATTCTAGAAAAGTTACAAATTAAAACTCTTTTTTCATTGACCGAAAATGTTGAAAAGTTTTCTGAGAAATCAACAACTAAACAACTTTTTTAGGTCAACAAAAATTTCTATTTGTTGATTTCTCTTTTTTTTGCATCTTCAACCCCTCCCCCCTCTCCCCTCTTCCCTCTTCCCTCTTCCCTCTTCCCTCTTCCCTCTTCCCTCTTCCCTCTTCCCTCTTCCCTCTTCCCTCTTCCCTCTTCCCTCTTCCCTCTTCCCTCTTCCCTCTTCCCTCTTCCCTCTTCCCTCTTCCCTCTTCCCTCTTCCCTCTTCCCTCTTCCCTCTTCCCTCTTCCCTCTTCCCTCTTCCCTCTTCCCTCTTCCCTCTTCCCTCTTCCCTCTTCCCTCTTCCCTCTTCCCTCTTCCCTCTTCCCTCTTCCCTCTTCCCTCTTCCCTCTTCCCTCTTCCCTCTTCCCTCTTCCCTCTTCCCTCTTCCCTCTTCCCTCTTCCCTCTTCCCTCTTCCCTCTTCCCTCTTCCCTCTTCCCTCTTCCCTCTTCCCTCTTCCCTCTTCCCTCTTCCCTCTTCCCTCTTCCCTCTTCCCTCTTCCCTCTTCCCTCTTCCCTCTTCCCTCTTCCCTCTTCCCTCTTCCCTCTTCCCTCTTCCCTCTTCCCTCTTCCCTCTTCCCTCTTCCCTCTTCCCTCTTCCCTCTTCCCTCTTCCCTCTTCCCTCTTCCCTCTTCCCTCTTCCCTCTTCCCTCTTCCCTCTTCCCTCTTCCCTCTTCCCTCTTCCCTCTTCCCTCTTCCCTCTCCCCTCTCCCCGCTCCCCGCTCCCCTCTCCCCTCTCCCCTCTCCCCACTCCCCTCTTCTCTCTCCCAAAATTCGAACCTTACACGACAACCATCACTGGCCCACGTTCCATTATTACACATAGAAAAAAAAGGTAATTCTAACTACTTTAGAACTTTAGAACAAGGAATCGGAAAATCGTAAATTTCAATTGCAACATAGTAATTTCAATTGAAAAAAATGTCAATTTAACTACAAAATAGAAAATTATACTACTAAGTATTTACATAAATTTCATTCAAAAATTGTCGGTTTTGATTATTTTTGTAACTGAAATTGATTATTTTATTATAATAATCACGATTCCCCATTATAAAATAGTAAAGTTAACTGAAAGTCGTTCCAAAATGCATACGTTTTACGCGAAGTAAACTTTCGGGCGTTCTAAAACACCGAAGTTGAGCTGTCAAAGTTAACTTTTTCAACTAAGTAAGAATTAAGTTAACTGCGCTACCAAAATGAATCTCCTACAAATAGGGTCGGAGAAGTATTACCACACACAAATCGCAAATTTTGCTTGTTGAATTTGCAACTTCTTACCATATGGTCGTTTAGGTTATTATATCTTTTATGTCCACACTACACTCTAACCCAATACAAGCGAGTTACCGCGTTCGCTTTGATTTGCTGTGAAGTTTGGCTACTTTCAGCTTGAGTCTCACGAATGTGCTAAGCGCTCTTGCCCTTGTATCCCTTTGCCCAAGTAAGTTCAGTTCTTTGTTTGATTTCGTTGTGAAAACATATAACATCCACATTCTCACCAACATTTGCCGAGTACATCATTGGCACTCTATTTTTGACAATCCGCTAAAATTCATGCTACTGCTTGTCCCCCCCCCCCCCCCCAACACAAAAAATGCTTTATGTTTATGCATATAACCAGGTTCGGGAGAAATATGATATGCTGCATTTGTTCCTTTAACGGTTTTTAGGTATCTTTAACGGTTCTCGAGATGTTTTAAGAAAGAATATTTTTTTACATATTTTTTTCGAAACTAAATATTGCAGGGGAAAGTTTTGTGTTGATCACAACTGATATATTTAAATGCAAAAGCCAGGAAATTTTATACTATAATCTCCGCTCCGAATATAACCGGATTTACAAAAATTTCATTGTTTATCAAACATTGTTTATTTCCACCAAACAAATCTAATTAAATATTTTCTCCGAAAAAATATTTACTTCTTATACCTGCCGTCAATTGTAGTTCACTGTTATCAAAATATTCCGGCTTATTGTTTGCAAAAGAATTAATCCATAAACGAATTTTATTACGTGATCTAAAATTTAGGTACATAAAACTAAAAAAAAACAACTGTCAGCGAATCTAAAATTAGTACCTAACTTATCTATAAGTAAGATTAATCAATTAACACAATAATCCGTTAATCCCGCTGGTATTCAATTGCCTAAGATGTTTTCCGGTGATTCTATCACACTTTATTCGCAAATATCTGACTGTTATCACTGGAAGACAACAAAAAAAGTCCCCCAAAAAAGCATTTCATTTCTTTGTAATTAAAACAGAATTATAAAATGATAAATAATTTCAAATTTCGTTGAACTGAAAAATTAGTTAAAAGTTAAATTGTACCACTTACCGTTTATTTAGTTCTCGGAAATAATAGAGAAAATGAATTTATAGTCGTAGATTAAATTTTTGACTGCAATAATTTATTTATTGTTGACCATGAGTTCAGAAATATATGAAAAAAATTGATAATTTTATGTGTAACCTGGATGTGCATGACTTGCGGTTAGTGTGTAATTTTCTTGGTTATGATCAGTGTTAAAATGTTACTATTTCACACAGAGAGCCTCACAACTCATAGGAATTCACCGATGGTGGTTCATTTTCCTCACGTAGTTTTCACGTTTTTCACAATATTTCCAGAAAAGCACTTCGGCCTTGTTAAAATCGAACTAACGAGAGCCCATTCCAGAGCAAGAGGCCAATCATAACCCATAAGTCGTGCTACAAAAACGATGCATTTTTTCCAGAATTACGCTGTCCAATGTGATACTAAAACAGGCACTTAGCGGACCAGTTAACAAGGAGTTATTCATTCACGAGGATCCCTAATGAGAGCCTTTTGATGCAACCGATATTATAACTTATAACAATCGAATCATCAATTTGCAGGCCCGCGCGATGTGCACGGTTGGTACAAATTACACACATATTTAGTAACCTTTATTTATACTTACCATTTTTTTATTTAATTTTATTTATTATTCATTCACGTATGATTTGGCTTCCATTCGTACGCTAAGTAATTGAATGGAATGCGAATGTGAGGGAATTATCATGTGCGCAAACTTATTGTGCGGTATTTATGTGAATTATGCGCAAAAATCGTGCACCAGGTGTTGCGCGCTTTATGAATACAAAAAAAAACTCGCGCAAAATACCCCCTTTCAAGTATAACCGTAACCGTAGCTACCCTTCAATCGATTGAGAGTGGAAGTGATCAATGCGGAATTTCTTCATTTGATTGATGGCGTCTGGATCTGAAAATAGATCGAAGGAAATGGGAAAAAATATCTGCTTGAAATTCTTTTTAATTATCGCCTAACGGGTATATTTTTATCGATATCCGGAATTATTTCATTTTTAAATCAACATTGTTTCACTAGGTAGGTAGGTACTGTAATCAATTATTATGGTTGACACACATGGATGATAAACAAACTTTGCATTTATTAATTTTTTTTTCTTCGTCTCCAAGCGATAACAATTGATGATTGCTATTCAAGATAGCATATATTTAGAAGAGTTTCAATGCACTACCATATTCTAAAGCAATTTGCGGCAAGTGCAGTCTATGTAACAGTAATCTATATTGATAGTAATGGAATTTCAGACTTTGATATCAAGATTCACTTTTATTTTATTGATAAGAAAAGTGCGATCGCCGATCTATTTGTTATGCATCAAATCATGAGCATAACTTAGATGGGGGGGAGGTGGTTGTGAGGAGCAGGTGGGGGGAATTGAAACCCACTTAGATTTCAGCCCACCCTATTGAAAAACGCAAACAACTGACTTAAATTAATAGATTTTAACTATTGAAAATATCAGGGATGGCAAACGAAAAAAAAATCGTGATGTTACAGTAATCCCCGGATAATTGCACAACAGTGCAGTTACGACGGTTTGCTCCTTTAACAGCAAAACCGATACTCCTTTAACAGCAAAAGTTGTGCAGTTATGCGGAACCCTTTTCACTGCATAAAATTGTGCACTTATTAGGGTCCCGAATTTCAGAAAATTAGGCATTTTCTTTAAAAAAAATATTTTTCCCCTGAGAAACAATAAAAGAACGTTTTTAGATTTTTTTTTTAATTTTTCTTATAGTTTATACTTTTTAGTGCCGTTTACACCAACGAAACTTATCATCTTATGTTCAACTTAAATTATTTAAGTCCTAGAGTTTCTACGGCTTAAATAGGCTAAGCACAACTAAATTTTTCCAAAACAGTTCGCGCAAACCGACGTTAAGGCCGAAATTTACATTTCGGATTTTAAACTCATAGTATCCTATGCTTCTGTATACAATCAATCCGTCCAACTTGGTCGTCGTAAAAACTTGATTCGAATTTAACTTTTGTCGGTCCGTTCGCCGACAAAATTTCATGATTGATTCAAAATGAAATCTTATGAGGACGTCATAAAATCTAAATTTCGTCACTCAAGGGAAATTTAAAGAAAGTATTAGGAAATATAGTTCGTATGCTGTGTTGCTTACATTCACATTCCTACATTCACATTCCTAACAAAAAATATGAAATGTGGCTCACCTTCCGACTGTTAAAATCAAATGAAAAACAAATGACGTTTAGAACAACAAATTGTGCGCAATTGTATATGGTGGGCGACATTGTCGCCGTAATCTGTAGCCGTAAATGTTGTGTCGGGCCAATTGTATTCCGGCCTTTAGTCATTTTGTGTTTAATAAGTTAGACTGAAAATCTGGTTGCTTTGTTTATCCGACTATCATAAAATGTCTTCATGTGGTAATTTTCTTTTTTCCTGACTTATGTAGGTACAGTAATCCCCCGATTTACGAGGGCTCGTTTTTCTTATTTTTCTAAAAAAAAGTGTTGCAGCTCCTAATATTCAAGAACCTGTAAAATCTTTTTCAGGTGCCAGTTCAGATGAACAATCATCTACTAGCTTAGACGAGAGCTCATACGACACATCAGAATAAATATAACATTTATAATTAATATTTTTTTCTTAATATGTGATGTCAAATTTTCTTTTTTAATATAAACGTAATTTTTATTTTATTTTTAAAATGAATAAATTATTTTTCTTTTATTTTCTAATCACATTGTTTTAAATGTTTCTAAAAATAGGGTTTCGTATAACGAACATTTTGGGTACGCATCTATGTATTTTTAATACAAACTTATACTAATATGGATCACGTTTTACAAATATTTTCCATCTCTGGAACGTATCTATTTATTTTCAATAATATGCCATACTAATATTGGGCTCGCTATACGAATATTCGATATACGTACACTTTCACAGAACGTATCCTGTTCGTAAATCGGGTGATTACTGTAGTTCTTAAGGTGCCGCTCCACATGAGAGTGAATGTCGGCGAGACCCTCTCGATATCAGCTACTCACAAATGGACACGTCTCTGAGAGTCGCTCACAGAAACTCGCAAAAACTCGCGAGCTAGTTTCTGCGAGCTGTCAAAAGTGATTCTACTCTCTAGTCGACACGCACCCACTGAACTCTCGGGGAGTTGCTCGCTGGATACAAACGGAGTTTGAATTTCGCTAGTAGCTCTCGAGAGCTCGCCAAAGCAAGATGTCAAAAAAATCAAGATATTGGTCTTGAAAAGAGAAAAATCGCCGAAATTAACTCTCAAATGGACAACCTCCTGCGAGAAACTCTCGAGAGCGGCACCTTTATAATTAAAATTCGATCTTGTGTTGTATTCCTATTTTTTTTTTAAACAAATCTATTCAAGATTTTAACCATTTTATAAATATTGAAACTGATTCTAAAATAATTTTTTTTCAAGTTAACCAACATGCAAATTTAAAACTATTTAGGTTAAAAGTATTTAAATGTTAATAAGTTTTATTGTCATTATTATTATTTAACCTGTTCGTAATCAAATTAAAATTCACAATAAAAATGGACAACTTAACCCTGTCGCTGTCCGAGTCAATTGCGCATTTTCACTTCAATGTTACATTCGACATGCGCGAAACGATAATTAATCATTTCGACCTGTTGTCGGCTCAGCACGAATACGACAAAGTCGATGATCAAAGAGTTTTATCGTTTGGCCGTTTTCAAAAAGAGCTAACTTACCTGTCGCGGGAAAACATCAGGTGCGGTAAGTGGTATGTACGCACTTTACGTTTAGTCCAAGACACATCGATAGAGGAATTACGGAATTAAAATTTCCTATTTTGTACACACATGGCTTAAATATGCTGATCGGATAGTGAAAAACACATGAGTTTAGACCGCTTGAATTATCCTTAGATCTCCCCATTTTCTCGCAGTCGCCATCCCCCCTGGACTCCCCCTGCTACTCCTGCTAAATTACGACGTGTGTCCCCCCATGAGGTGGTATCTATTCCGGTATCTATTAGCCAAGATTCCGCTGTCTACCGCCGAATCATTTTCCCGTAAACGCGCTAATCGTTGTCCGTGTCTACCTCCCTGTGGTCGTATGTCACTTTATCATTTTAAACATGAAAAAGGAATAAAAGCGCCAACCATGGATTCGTTTTTCTCCGATTTTCCACCTGCGGACAATGCAATCACCGTGTCGTGGGTCTGCAAGTGCTTTGGGTCTGCGAACGCACTTTTTGCGATTGCACGGCCAGCAATTCAAATGGAATTTAGGTGAAGTCGATGGGTGGTTAATTATTTATTAAAGCGCAATCGCAGCACTTTGCCTTCCAAGAATTATTTAAAATCATTTCTAATTTGTTGTTTTGATCAATATCGGCCTGTAATCTTAATATAAATTAGTTGTATATTAAGAATATTAATAATTCTCAGCTTTATTTTAAATTTACGTTCTTTGAAATGAAATGGCACTTAATTAGATTTTTATCTAAGAGTAATTAGGACTTATTTAAAAAAAAAATTGTGTATAAAAATAGATACCAAAATGCACAAAATACAAAAAAAAATTTACTGTGGAACCTTGGTCCGTAAACTTAAACCGTTCTTAAAGAGCATTCACAAACTGAAACGTTCATGAACCGAAACAATCTTTCCCATATAAATCAACTAGCTTGCATACCCGTCGTTGCCGGGTTAAGTTTTTTCGATTTTTTTTTATGGTCTATGTTGGAGCTAAACTTTAGGCCAATCGGCTCGGTAGTTTCCCCGCGAAAGGATAACATAGAGGAAGAGCTAAGTTTCGAGATCACTTTACCCCCTCCCCTTACTCCCCCACCCCTCGCGCTACTTCTCCGTATGCCTATGTTGGAACCAGAACTACCACAGACGCTCATGCCCAATTTCAAGTCAATCGGTTCAGCCGTTTTTGCGTGAAAGAGGAACAGACAGACAGACAGACAGACACCAACTCATTTTTATATATTAGTATGATGATTTAAAAATCAGTTAATTTGTGCCTGAACCTCGGAAAATTGGGTACTCAAATTTATACTAGATGATTAAAAATACATTATCTAGTTTTTTGTGATTTTCTCGAAAACTGTTTGTCCTTTCGAAACATTTTCTAGACAAGAATTGTTTAGAATATAATTTTAGATAGCTCTTCCATACACCAAAATCCAATCGAACAATTCCTTCCCCGCACAATTGAAAAATTTCTATCAAAATTCTATCCGTTCTCTTATAAAATATTTGACGATTGCAGTTGTGGATTTTCATATGTTATAAAAGATGTTTTGTAAGTCAGCAACAATTGATTAGGCTTATCCATTGAACAGTTTTTGAAATTCATGGTTTTCTCGACAATCACCTTATGAGAAATCTTAGCAACGAACTCCAACCAATACAATGTCTGGTAAAATGTTTTTCGAATTTTTTTGCAACCTTGTCCTCAAAAAATATGATTTAAAATTCTACGCATCTTAAAAAAAATAGTAATAAAAATCTTTTCGGTTAATTAATAGCTCGACAACTTTATTTTCTATTTTTATTGCTTTACTAGATTTTTCTAGATATTTTTACTGATATGCAAAAAGTAATCAATTAAAACGTTACCAAAACTAGCTTAAAACAAAAAATTTATGATTTTTATGGCATGGCAACGAAAATTCCGCCTTTTCTACCTTATCATCAGCAAATCTTACAACAGTTTTGTAAGCAAAATAATTAAAATATCGTAATAAAAATACCGACAAAAAAATCAATTTGAAGAGTTTTCTTAGAAAAAGTGTGTGTTTTTTTTAAAGTCGTTATACCTACGCTTGCCAAACACTTTAGTGCTTCATCGGTTGATTGTGTCCATAGCTTTTTTGGAATAAACAATGAACAGGTGAAAACGTATTTAGTATTTATCTCCAAAAACTATCAGAGTTAAATGTATGACATTCCAAAGCGCAGATCAATCACACTTGACCAACAAAAAAAATTTTTTTTTTGTCACCAAACTGAACTGCTGATGCCCACTCAACACCCCTCCGACCATGGAACATATTCCTATTAGATTTAATTTTTATTTTTCCATCCATTTGAATGGATTTCATTTTCATTTTCAATGGAATTTCCTGACAACGTTTTATACTTTCTGTTAATCTGCGCTTTTTACTCTTCATATACCGGTGAATATGCTCTCAGGAAGATGTATCCACAACATATCTACATACAGTCAACAACATACAACAGGTTGTTGCTTAGCACCCACTAAAGTCTCACTTTGTCTCCGAGCGGAGCACCCATAAATGAAAATTTTCACGGGATTGAAAAGTGCCGACACATAAACTCATTAATCAATCAATTTATTTGGTCGGGTTTTTGCCTCTTTGTTGCTGTGTTTTTTTCCACTTTTCTGCGTTTTTTTTTTCTACTATGTCCACATTTAGTCCCTGGATTTCTGGATTCCCTCTTTGGGATCTTTTAGTATGGTATTTCTGGCTGGCCACGAGACAACGCAAGAAACCATGAAATACTCGAAAAACTCTTGTACTCGATGGCAATCGTTGATACGCGCGCATAATGCAGCATAAATGACACTCACGACACTCAAGCGGAATTTCGTCGTCCAAATCTAAATCCAGTTGTTGTGATCTGAAGTTAAGCGAATCGGTAAAGGCTGCAAGAAAAAAGGGAAAAATCTCATAAAGTGGAGCAATAAATTACTCCATAAATCAATTATCACAGAAATATTCACGCATATACGTATGTACAAGTAAAATGCTTTACGGCCAAGAGCTAAGACAGCTCCCCCGAAATTCGGTTCAGCTCCAGTTCTTGTCTTTTATGTTGCACATACCGGAGAAAAGATTTTTTTTGTCACTTTAATTGCGGGATTTTCTTTATCTTTTGGTACACGCGTTTTTAATCCGTTCGAACCACAGAAGATTTACATACCTCAGGATATTGTAGGATTAAATCGGCCAACATACCTATAAAAACCCAATAAAACAAAATAGTGAAAAAGACACTTCCACTGATACTTTTTAAACAACTGAAAATAGTCCATAATAAAAGGTTTTGGTATTGCTTTTGTGGAGATTGTCGATACTAATTTTCTTATTCTTTGGAAGAAATAAAGAAAATTAGTAAAAGACATATGTATTTCAGCCATTTTTGAAGACATGCGAAAAATTAAGGGGTTTTGCTGAACTTCATAGCCTGAAAATAACTAGTTTCTTAGTGATTTACATACTTTTTAAATAAAATTTTTTAAAAATAGAACCGACTGTAAAGAAAGTCTAAAAACACAAAAAGCAACTAAAGCGCTAAAAAGTAAAAAATGATTTTTAAAATTTATAATTTACTGTCAAATTTGAGTACCGTCAAATTTGAGTACCAGAAAAATTTTAATTGTTATTAAAATCTAGCGTAATGGGCTTCCTTATATTTGTAAATACAAACTCGGTGCAGTAATCTTTTGTATGCAAGAAAATGGTAGTAAGTCATTTTGAAATTTTTATGGTTTAAGATCTATTATACTGATATGGCCCCTTCCGCCCTTCACACTCACACCCTTCCGCCCTTCACACTCACACCCTTCCCACACCCACATCCCCACCACTTTTCACACACTCCGTACGCTTCCCACCCTTTCTTTTGAATGGTTGAAAGAGTTAACAATATTTGTGATATGTGCAGAACAATAAAAAGTTATCACATACTCATGCTCATGAGTAGGGGAACCCGGGGCTAGAATTAACAGGGGTAAGTATTAACAAGCCTATTCCCGCCGAAATATACGAGCCAGAATCTCGAAATTTGGTTATTGTCCATCATTCGATAAGGTCAATCATATCGTGACTCATCAGTCATAAACAGTTAATTGCCAGTGAATGTTTAGCACAAAGACCGAAATTTAGCTGGTAAACGAACTTTTTATGGTTTGGAATATTTTGATTTCTGTCTTACTTTTTTATATTATTGAATATAACTTTGCCGATAATGTAAGTTAATGAAGCTATAATTAATAATATCCTTTGGTTTTATTACAATCCTTAACTATATTTTTGTGTGTGGTTAATAATTCAAAAAAAGTAGTATCGGGGCTAAAATTAACAAACCCATGGGGCAAGAATTAACAATATAATGTCATAGACATAGAGTAAGAATTTTCATACTATGTTTTTATAGATACAAATTATGTCCAAAAAAGCTTCGCTGAAACCTTTTTTTAGATAATAATAATTGTTTTTGTTTTTTAAAACGACTTAATTTTTTTTGTCAATTTATGTTCCTTGAAAAGGATATTTATTTGGTTCATTTTATTAGTTTTTGTGATAATTAATATATTTGAATTTAAAAGGATATTTATTTTGTTTATTTTATAATTTTTGTGAAAAAAAATTCTTTACTTTTAATTATTTTCATGTTAAAACCTTTGTTAATACTTACCCCATCGTTGTTAAAACTAGCCCCGTGACCGGGGTTAGTTTTAACAGATGACATTTTTTCATAAAAATGATTATTTTCATATAGTGAATACCTGGTAGAAACTTTTTTTTATTTCTTATGATACCTGAAGACCTACAGTATGACTAGATATAAAAACAATATCAAAAATGTTACTTGTTAAAAAAACATGACCCAATTTCCAAATTTTGTTAATACTAGCCCCGGCTTCCCCTACTTACAGAATTTTCCAATGCTCATACTAATGAGTAGTTTTTGACTAAACATTTGGCCCACTGTTCACGAAGTGGATAATTTACTCATGAGCAGTACTCAAAAGTATGTATTTCCAAACTCTGTCTGTAGTTAAGCTGAACATAAAGATTCAAATCAATATCTCCAATGACGCGGAATCTAGCAGGGGAGGGGTAGAACCTCAGGGGAAAAATACATAAACTGCCTTCCTGGTTTTGCTCTGAACACAATACAAATAATTCAACTCGATATCTCAAACGATGTAGAATCTAGCAGAGGAGGGAGTTTGAGGTGATAAGGTCACAGAGGGAAGATATATAAAATTGCATGCTTGGTTTTGTACTGCACGCAACACAAAAAATTCCAACTCGATATCTCTAGCGATGTAGAATCTAGCGAGGGAGGGGGTGTGAAGTCATAGTGCCATGGGGGGAAACTTACAGGGGCACTCAACCAAAAACCTTCTCTACAACTGTCTCTTTGGAATGGCCAAAAGCGCCAACATATGTACATAAAAAATACATAGGAGTCGAATTGAGAACCTTTTCCTGTTTGGAAGTCGGTTAAAAATTATTTTGTCTCGGCTTTTTTCGCATTTTATTATTTAAGTGCATATTTAATTAATTTCCAGATTTTTTTATGTAAAAAATACAGTTTTGGTCCCTATTTTTGTAGGTGTACGAAAGCACCCTTTTCTCGGTGTGACTTGCGGTGCCAGCTGTGTTAATTCATAGGAAATCAAAAAAATTAGTTTATTTTTACTAACCTTTAGACTACCCCCATCTTTGCTTTAAAATCATAGGTTTTTTTTGTATTAATAAATTTAGACACCATGGCGCCTGTTTATGCATCGTATATGTGAAAGTGGGTCAAAATTACTTTACAAGACTTGAACCAAACTAACAATTGGTTGTAAAAATATCCTTACATTTCGTACAATCTCCGCCACTACTATTTAAACATTGATTGTTTTACTAATTTTGGAGGTCTTAAATAATAAAAAAAAATCTGAAAAGGTGTTTTTAAGAATAAACAAATAAATCTAAAAGGGTTTTTTGTAAGGCCGTAAAAATTCATAACCGAACAAATCACATTATTTTTGACTTTTGAAAAAGAAAAATTCAGCGACTGTTGAAATCATTTTAGAAAGGAATTCATGATTTATCAAAAAAAATGTTGGGGCGCATGAAACATACAGTTTCATAGATCGAAGGAGTTAAAACACATTCGATAATTTTACAACATCTCGAACACCTTTTACGATTTGAGACATATTTTACAAGGTGTAAAAATACGCTCAACCCCTTTTATGTTGCCCTTCAAATAACACAATCCGACAAAACTTGTACCTCAACAAATAGTGTCATCACAGACATGACCTCCATCACAGGTCGATCAGTCGGCGTCTATAAAATGTGATTTTCCACGCTCACTTTCAAAAAAGGAAGGAAAAAATCATGTACAAAAGATATGTTTTGAAAAAAAAAATATATTTCCAGTTCAAATGATGGCGACAATGAAACCGATTGATCCTCGATCAAAACATAAGTCGATGTAAAAAGACGAATTATTTTTGGTTTTATGCTAATAGCGGACATAAATTTTAATTAAGATATCCCCCAGGGGTAATTTATCATCAACCCCCCCTTAGAAATCTACACTGGCTGTTGCAGTCGAGGCTATTTTACTCGTAAAAGATCTCATATAGGATGACTTGATGTTGATACCCGAAAAACACATTCCTCTAATCTGCTTCTCACTGTTATGCTAATCACGTTGAGATAGTCATCTTCGGTTGCATAGCCGATGATCGATTGATCTAAAACCGATCGGATCCATAATTAGAATTCAATTTATTATGTTTTCGGGGGTTTTACTCGCATACCAAACTCGGATCTTTCGGAACATAATCGAAGGTAGCGATAGAAGGAACCATCAGTCGAAAATATTCATTCCGAAAAAGGCTAACACTGATTAAAACAACAGCATAATTGAAATCATAATTAATTTAAGAAAAATCGAATTTAAAAAAAAATAGCATTCGCCGATACCTGAACCGATTATGTGTGTGCAACATCATTGCCGAGGGATGCTATTAAGATCGTGGTCCAAGGACCAACCACTTAGGGATGAACTACAGAATTCTTATCGCCAGGTAGTGATCACCTGTGCGATCTTCATATTTCATGCAAATATTATGTCTCCCTCCCCTCGGTTTTCTCCTCACCGCCGATATCTTGAGGATCAATTAAGACGACGGCCTATAAGGACTCCTGCTAATCAATTGACTCATCTTGTTACAAAATTTCGCCAAGTCATTGACTGACTGAAACACGGTAGTATACATAGTAGTTATAACCGGCGGCTTGATCATCTCGCTGTGTTATATCAGTGATACGAGATGCTTGTAATTGATGTCGAGATTAGGATCAGCGATCGATTTTTTGTAGTAATCGAGCAGTCCTACCTCGATGCTGGTCAACTGAGAATCTGAAAAATTAAAAAAATAATTTCAATACTGGTTGCGGCGAAGATTGAAAAACGACTAAATTCCGAAATTAATGACTTGGACAGGGAGGGATTGAACTGCCACAATCTGATCCTCTGTGATGTTGTTTGTCCCAAGATCAGGGTTGAAATCAAGGATCACAGCGGAAAAATCCCATTTAGCGGTGCATCAGATGTTAAATCCTGATAATGTTTCGCTTCTGTCATAAATGTCGTAATTAAATGCAAAATTGTTGCTTAACAATAAGAAATTAATTACGTTTGACTGATTACTTTGTTACAGCTAAACGTCTTTAGCCAATTAGTTTCTGAATTGAATTTTAATTAATATACTTGCGTTGAAATTTTTGATTGAGAACTGCCAAAAATATCAAATTTTGTTTTTGTGAGGTAAACAAAAATAAAAAAAATTAAAAAAGCTTTTATTTAATACTAGCTTGCATACCCGTCGTTGCCGGGTTAAGTTTTTTCAATTTTTTTTTTTTGATGGTCTATGTTGGAGCTAAACTTCAGGCCAATTGGCTCGGTAGTTTCCCCGCGAAAGGGTAACATAGAGGAAGAGCTAAGTTTCGAGACCACTTTACCCCCTCCCCTTACTCCCCCACTTCTCGGGCTACTTTTTAATTGGTCTATGTTGGGGCTGGACCCCCGACGAACATCTATGCCAAATTTCAGGCCAATCGGTTCAGTAGTTTCCCCGCGAAAGAGGTACATAGCGCAAAAACTAAGTTTCGAAATCACTTTACCCCTCCCCTTACTCCCCCCACCCTTCGCGCTACTTTTCCGTATGCCTATGTTGGAACCAGAACTACCACAGACACTCATGCCAAATTTCAAGTCAATCGGTTCAGCTGTTTTTGCGTGAAAGCGGAACAGACAGACAGACACCAACTCATTTTTACTTTCTTCTACGGAGTATAATAAAGTGTTGTATTCATGAAAAATTTCGACCTCTTAATTTTGCCTAAAAAACATTTCCCGATCACTCCTGAGTCGATTGGAGCCATATTTAAAAAATGTCTTTCTGTCTGTCAGTCTGTCAGTCTGTCTGTCAGTCTGTCAGTCTGTCTGTCAGTCTGTGTACAAGATTTCTCAAAAACTAATAGAGCTAGCGCCATGAAATTTTATAGGCATGTTGGGTCCTGAAATGGGACGATCCTATCAACTTTTGGTGGAAATCCGTTAACCGGAAGTATCCAAAATGGCGGTTTTTCAAAAATCGCAATTTCGTTTTTCTCGATTTACTCCCAAACTACGCGTTTTTAGTGGCCTTAAGTATGACAAAACTTGGAGAAAATAAAATTCCCCACACTTTTGTCTTTTGCTGTAACTCGATATCTCAACCTGTTATCGAGATAAACCGTTATTTCCAAAAAAAAACAGTTTTTTGCGATTATCTCGAAAACTAACGGGTTTTTGCTGACTAAATGTATGAAGTGAATTAATGAGAATGGCATTCTGCACAATTTTGTCTTTTACCGTTATCCGTTATCTTTTACCGTTATTGAGATATTTTCATTAATATGTAAAAAATCATATTTTTGCGAATAATTTGCAAACTAACGGTTTTTCGACAAATCAATTAAAAGAATAATTAAAGATGTTAACATTTTCTACATTTTTGCCATTTACCGTAAATTGATATCTTTTACCGTTCTCAAGTTATCTCAAATTTTGTACGTTTTTGATATTTTTGGATGAACCAACAATTTATTGGGAGGTCGTCTTAGGTTGACAACGCGACAGGGCTCTAACGTAAATTGCACAGGGTCGTAGATTTTGTAGAAGAAAGTTTTGTGTTGACCACAACTCATTTTTATATATTAGTATGATGAAAAGTGCACTAAAAAGAAAAAAAAAATTTTTTGGGCGCTGTGTATCAGAAATAAAAACGAGATAAATACTTATTTTATTTTATTTTTCATGCTTTTTTTATTTCGCTCCCCCCCCCCCCCCTTTTTAAAATAAAAGGTTTTTCAAAATTTTTTTTTTGTTTTATTTTATTTTTTTAGTCATTTTGTATTTGATTAGTATGACTAAAAATCCAAAAGGAAAAGGATAATCACATTATCCCAGCAGGACCTTCTATTATCCTTATAGTCTTCTTGATGAGATTTTACACGAAAATTTTGAGAAAAAGGAAAACTACAGTATACTTACAGGAACTTTTCTTATCCTTACAAGGACGAAATAGAGAAAAAATTGTATTGTCAATGGACTTACGAATGCGTGCAAAATTTCAAGTCAATCGAATGAGTGTAAATGAAGGAAATTTTATTTGCTTTGAATTTGGTTATATGTATTTTTTTTCTCAAAAGCGCATAGTTTCCTAGATATTTACAAAAAAACTGATTTTTTCAGATATTTTGAGAACCGTTAGAGATACGTCAAAACCGTTTGAGCGCGAAAGCGCGTAATTTTCGAAAATTTATCAACAAACTGTATTTTTTCAAAAAAAAAAAAATGTGTAGGAAATATCCTTTATAGCTAACGTTACGTTAATAAAAGCTGATAGAAAACTACGGTTTTCGCAAAACTCATTTTAAAAAAATTTCAAGTCGCTAGGTCAATAAGAAAAAGAAGCCGTGTTCCACACGCGAAGAGGATATTTTAGTAAACCTGTGATCTGAAAAAATAAATAAATGGACATGTTTATGATGCAGTTAAATATGAAATGGAAAATAATTGTTTATTTTCATTACAGTTCATTTTCATTGTCGTCTAAAGTATCTAATTCTGTTTGCACATATTTCATCGATGTTTTGAATTATATTATTCATCATATTACTAAAATTCATAGTATTCCTGTAGTTGAAATGTGAAACAAAATTACATTAATCTCTGTGTGAACACTTTGGTTTAAGATTTAAATCATTTCGCAAAATTACGTGATTTTGCGTCGGTGTGAACTTAGTATTAAGCTATTTATAAATTGATAGACGAGCATGACGACCAGTAGGGTAGACCGGGGCTAGTAGACCCACTTTTTATAATCTACTTTATAAAAGTTTTACTGTAATTATTTCAGGTGCAGTAAAGACGTTTTTGGTTGGTTTATTCAACTGTGTTTCTTAGTCAATCTTTTATTTTGACTAATTATAAGTGTTTCAAATATTTTTTTTCATTTTAAAAAAAAGTTGTTCGATGAGTCGACTAACCCCGTGTCTGGGGCTTGTTGACTCTGTGAACGGAGTTATTTGACTCTATACTTTTTATGGGAAAAATGTGTTGGAACATATTAAAAAACTATAATTCTGAAAAAATATATTCTTTAACCCTGGACCCGTGTACTGGGCACTGAGTGCCCAGAACGATTTTCAAACCGAAATTAATCATATTTTTAATAAAGAATATGATGAAATGCAATATATTTCTGAAAGATACTGAAATTTAGAGTACAAAAACAAAAAAACAAAATCCAAATTGCATATCTTCGGGGGGTTGTGGAAGGTGTCAAAAAAAAGCGTAATATCGTGTACTTGGGCACTCAGTGCCCAAGTCAGTACATTTTGTATGAATTTTGTTTTTATTTTGATTACAGCTTTGAGTTTTTCCCCTTTTATGATTTTTCTTGTATGCAGATATTATATTGTATTGTTATATTATTTATATTATAATATTTATATTGTATTGTTGTCATGTATTGCATTTTCTTTCGTGGAGTACATGATTTGTTGGAGAAATCGAGTACCAGATTCGCGAGCTTACAAGGCGGTCTATATTCTCAGTCGATTTTTGCAAATTATATTTTCCCATTGTATTTCTACTTGTTTAACGAATAAACCAATTTTTATGGTTTCTAAACAAACCAGCCATACATTTTCTATTGGAATTGCATCTGGGCACTGAGTGCCCAAGTACACGGTAAATGGAAGTTTTATAGTACACGGGTCCAGGGTTAAAAAATTAATAACATTTCAGATTAACATAAATAAAATTTCATCTAATTTAAAAAAATAAAATTAATTAACAAAAAAATATAGGTAATTCATATCAAGTCATTTAACCCCAGTATACTGTGAGTCAACTAGCCCCAAGCCGCCATTTTATTTTTAACACACTCGTGAAAAAAAATGAAAAAGTATGGGTCAGAAAATGATTCACTAACTTGTTAACTCATACATAAATTTTCACTTGAAATCACTGACGAGTTCAGGTTTGTTCTCAACCGTGATTGACTTAACCGCAATGAGTCTACTTACCCCTATAGCCAACTAACCCCGGTCAGCCCTACAGCTGACGCCGAACTGTCAACTTTATCCGAACCCAAATTTTTTTTTTAAGTTTTTTTGTTTGTTAAAAATAAGATTTGTGTCACACAAACGAATGCAAATCCGTTGAAATTCTATATTTAACTAATCTTATATAAAAGATAACACATATTAAATATTTACCTCATTAGGTAAAAATTAGTTGACCAGAACTAATTGCAACAAAAAAAATTATACTCGAATTAATATCAACTTTAATCATTGGACTATGAATTAATAATAAGGTAATGGTTTTTGTTAGTAATTTATAAACAAAAAACATTAATTTTCGTAATAATCTAAAATTTTTTTTTAAAAACTGTTCATTTTTAACCTTGAAGTTGATTGATTTTTTTATAAAACACTAGGGGCTGCGCCCCGAACCGCTTCGCGGTTCATCCCCCACCCACAGGTCGGCCTTCGGCCTCCCTGTCCACGTCGGCCTCCCCCCCCAAAACTCGGCCTTCGGCCTCGGATCATACGCTGCCAACGGCCGCGCGTCTAATAACTTTATCAATACTTAGATATTAATAGATCAAAAATTTTTTGATGATACCCCAGAAGGAAATGAAGTTTTTAAAAAGTGCTAAACTGGACTGTCGGATGACATATTGATGGTAACCGACAAAAACAACGCATTGACAACATAAACTCTAAAAATTGTACATCTATTAATAAGAATAATGTAAATAATAATTTATTGCAATGCCAAAGTGTGGACAATATTTTTTGTTTCTCCATTTTCGGCATATACAAACAAATCGTTGGGCTTACCAACTCTGGAGCAGGCTACATATAATTGGCCATGAGCGAAACACGAATTTCCCAAATCCAAGCTGTAAACTTGCATCGACTGACCTTGAGATTTGTTGATCGTGATAGCATATGCCAGACGAATTGGAAATTGCAAGCGTTTAAATGCAATTGGACTATCTGTGGGAATCATCGGGATTCTTGGCAATAAAATATGCTCTCCTTTGAACTTGCCATTGATAATAGTCGATTCAATAATGTTACCCAATAATTTCTTCACAACCAACCGCGTTCCGTTACATAATTTTGGTGGATTTAGGTTTCGTAAAAGTATGATTGGTGATCCAACTTTCAAAATTAAATTATGCGGTGGCAGGCCTGGCAAATCAAGTGAATTTAAAAATTCATTTGGGAAATTCACTCCTTCATCTTCTTCAATCACTGTATCAATTGACTTGAATGAAAATGACTGAGATTCCAACATGTTTTGAATGTAGATATTTATGGCATCAACATCAAAATTTTTTGCTGCTAAAATTGTCCTTTCACTCAGCCATTGATGATTGTTGATATTATCTTGAATGTTTGGAAACACATTATGAATTAATGCATCTCTAGATGGCACAACGACACAAAAATTATCTGGTAACTTGATTTTTTGGCTCATTGGATTTATATTAATTTTGCCTTCTCCAATATCACGCAATTGTTTTGAGAATATCATTGCAGATGGGTCATTTTGAAGTTGGACACGCATGTTGATTGATAACTTGAATTTGTGAACACTGCTCCACAGTGATGAAGCTTTGAAACAGGCATTTATTTCATCAGCATAGGTGGAACGTGGAATAACCGGAAGTGTTTGTCGAAAATCTCCTGATAAAAAAATGAGAGTACCGCCAAAAAGTCTATCGTAGCCTTTCAAATCTTTCAATGTACGATTTAAAGCTTCTAACGAATGTTTATGTGCCATTGTACATTCATCCCAGATTATAATTTGGCATCTTTTAAGAACGTCAGCCATACCTGAATGCGATTTAATATTACATACTGCATTTTCATTTGTCTGAATATTTAACGGTAATTTAAGTGCAGAAAGAGCAGTCCTTCCGTCATCCAATAAAGTAGCCGCAATACCTGATGAAGCGATGGCCAAAGCAATATCACCTGGAGAACGTATTTTAGCCAAGATGAGGGAAATTAAAAATGTTTTGCCAGTACCACCTGGAGCATCCAAAAAGAAGAAACCGCCTTCTTTTGCAGCGACTGCAAGCATTACCGAATCAAAAATTAATTTTTGTTCTGCCAATAACTGTGGTTCATGTGTTTGAATGTACTCAATCAAATCATCAATAATGTAGGATTGTTCCCGTTGTAAATCACGATTAAATAAATCACTTGCCGGACGATTTGGTGATGGTAATCCCAATGTAATGAGTGCACCCAGAGAAAAATCTTAGTAAAATCTTAGTAAAATTAACAAAAGACTTTGTGTTGAACTTTAACACAAGAAAAAACGTATATATAACAGAAGTTCTGTTCTCCGAACGAAAAATTGTGTTATTCTAATAACATAGAATATGTAGGATTTACGTACATCCATGTGCAGCCAACAAAAGTGCTTGTGTTAAATTTTTACCCAAAGAAATCGTATATCGAAAATAAGTTGTGTAGTAACAACGCAAAAGGTTGTGAAAATTACAAATATCGTTTGTTGTTGATACCTACACCCAGAGAAAAATCTTAGTAAAATCAACAAAAGACTTTGTGTTGAACTTTAACACAAAAATATTTTGGCAACATTGTCAACTTGTTAAGCCAACATAGTCAACTTGTTAAGCCAACATAGTCAACTTGTTAAGCCAACATAGTCAACTTGTTAAGCCAACAAATTTGTTTGTTCGGGGTACAACTTTTTTGTCTTATTCAATGGCGGCTAAAAAACTGAAAAATTATCTTCGTCGTCGCCCGCCACACTCACACATTTCAAACATTTCGACAATTTGTTGTAGGAAAACTTTTCAAGATGGCTGTTTGCTTGCCAATATAATTATTCGAGTTTTGAAAAAGCAATAAAATTACATTACCTTTATTTTTTATCGACCTAGATAAAGAAAAACTATTTTTAGGGGTCATATCTTTCTCTAAGAAGAATTTTGAGTAATTTTAAGTTAAATTTTGTAAACCCACATTTCCAGATTTTTTTAAAAATATACTCATTTTTGCAAAATACTTCAGGCGGAATGTATTTTTTCGAGGTATCACTATCATATGCACCGAGAATATTTATTCGTTTAAAGTTTTTGGTCCAAAAATCATCAAATTTCAGTAATTTTATGTTACGCGAATATCATTCTTAAAAAAATATTTCCATCTTGAAGTAAATATGCAATGAAATCACATATAAAGATATCGCCCTTCAAAACTAATAAAATGTTCGTGTGAAAATATTCCCTCAACACACACTAAACAAGCTGCTTGAAAGAAAGATAAGTGGTGAAACAACAAACATTACAGAAAAGTAGCAAGGTAAAATTAACGTAACAATTTTTGTTAAGACAACACAAAATTTTGTTAAGAGCAACAGAAGTTGTGTTGAGTTTACGTATTGTTTTTGTTAGAATAACATAGATTTTTCAGTAACCGTCTGAAAAACCTGACAACGTAAAATTAACAAACTCAATTTTGTTAGGATAACACAAAGTTGTGTTGGACGTATATTGACGCTATATTTGTTAACTATACGTAGCATTTTCGTCAGATTGAATGAGATTTTTCTCTGGGTGTGATTCATTTGAAATAATCAGGCATAAGTCTTCCAATTTTATTAATGCTTCATTATACATTGCTGGTGTATAATTTAAAAATGCATTTCCGTGAATTATACGTTTTTAAAAATACCACACTTCATAACAATATTTCAAACAAATAATTATTAAAAAATTACTAATACTCAGATATCAACTGCGTGTTTACTACGATTAGTGCAAAAATCGAAAAGACCCGTTTGGTGATATTCGTATAAAAACTCGAACAGTTGATCAAAATTCCACTTTGAAGTCAAACTTTTCAATAAGATTTTTTAAAATTTATTCCAATCGGATTTTATTGTTAGAGAGTCTTATGAAGAATCATATATTAAGATAACTTTTGTTTTTCGACTTTTTCGATAAGATGCACCGTTTTTGAGATATTCGCAAAAAACTTTTTCGTTCGTATAACTTGAAATTTTACGCAGATTCGTAAAATGCAAGGCTAAGTTCGTTAATGGGCAGAAATGGACCATTAGGGGGGGTACCCGTCATACGAACGAAAACATTTTTTGCGAATATCTCAAAAACGGTGCACCTTATCAAAAAAGTTCAAGAACAAAAGTTATTTGAGATATGATTCTACATAAAACTCCCATACATCAAAATCCGATTGGAGCACATTTTCGTTAATATCTAGACCCCAGCGCCACCTATCGGGTTTAAATTTTATCAACATTTTAATCTTTATTTAAGTGTTATATGTTGTGAATTTGCACAAAATCGGTCCATAAATACGAATTTTCGAAATTCGAACTCGACCCCAGCGCCACCTACCGGGGTCTTTTGTAAACAAAAACCGATCGGAGCACCACATGAACATATGGTGTAAATATGAGGTGGATAGCTTCAGTGGTTCAGCCGTGATGATCAGACGAACATACGCACCAACGATTTTATATATTAAGATACAGTACACTCGCGATATAGTGAACTCAAAAAAACCAAGCCTATTCACTAAATCAAATGGTTCACTATACTAAGCTGACAAAAACTACCTACATATTTCAGTATTTTTTAATTTGAAGAACAAATATACATAATTTATTTATGTTAAAAGAATTTTTTATTTTTTGGACATGTAATTATTTATTTGGAAAAAAATCTGTGACTTTCATTTGCTTTTTTTATACCCGTATGGTGAAACCAAAGGGTATATTAACTTTGCCTTACCGTTTGTAACGCCAAGATCCCGTCATCACACATAAAAATGAATTACACCAGTGTGTTTAGAATGATAAAAATAATTAATTTCTGCATGTCCGTCTGTCTGTCCGTCTGTCTGTCTGTCCGTTTGTCCGTCTGTCCGTCCGTCTGTGGCGCGGATTGCAGGCGCACGGATTGAGCTAGAGACTTGAAATTTTGCGCAGATCCGTTTTTCGTAAAATGCGAGGCTAAGTTCGTTAATGGGCAAAAATGGACCATTAGGGGGGGTACCTCCCTTACGAACGAAACCGATTTTTGTGAATATCTCAAAAACGGTGCATCTTATCAAAAAATTGCAGGAACAAAAGTTATTTAGGATATGATTCTACATAAAACTCCCATACATCAAAATCCGATTGGAATAAATTTTAAAAAATCTTATTGGAAAGTTTGACTTCAAAGTGGAATTTTGGTACAACTGTTCGAATTTTGATACGAATATCACCATACGGGTCTCCAATGATTGCTAGATTGGCAATTATAGCTTGTGTTATGTTTTTCTTTATAGCACAAACTGTGGATTTTGCAACACCATATTTCAAGGCCAGTGTAGTTACACTTCTACCGGCCTTATAATCATCGATTAAATCGCACTTATTTTTAAGGGAGAGATATTTTCTTTTAGCCATTTCCAATAAAGAACTGCATGTGACTAAGGATAAAAATACTTTTCCATAGACTAGAACAACAAAAGCTGTGGCCTAGACTCGAATTTATGAAAGTTCTGTTAGAATATTCTCTTTATTTGGTTTCTTTGCGGTACTTTGTAAATTTTGTTCACTATTTCGAGCAGCAAAAAAATGAGTTGTTCACTATTTAGAGCGATCAATGTAAAAAAAAATCATGAACACTATATCGCGAGTTCACTATATCACGCGTTCACTATACCGCGAGTGTACTGTACTAATAAAAATAAGATGTGCTTTTTTATATTTTTAGTACCCAATGATTTTTATCCTTTTCGGCTTTACTTATTTTACATTCCATAAACCTGAAATTTACTATTAAAGTTAACTCTCAGCCTTTCTAGTGATCAAAATAAAACAAATTGCTGTAGTAATTTTTGTGAACTCGTCCCAATAGACTCAGCAGGCATGTTTGCTTTAAAAATTCGCTTTGATGCCTGTTTCTAATTGACCTTCGTCAGAGCCAGCTTTTCTACAAGTTCCCCAATATAGTCCATTCAGTTTGACCATACAGGTTTGATAGATGTCTAATGCTACATTTACACGAATGACAAATTTGTCATTTTTTTCTTGTCATTATGTTAATTCCCGTGTAAATGGCATAATTTTTGTAATTTTTTCTGTCAGAAAATGTCAATCTCTCATAAAAGAATGAACTTGTCCATTCTTTTATGCCAGATTGTCATTCGTGCAAACGCAATATTAGTTATGACAAAAGTTGAATACTAAAGTTGTCATAACTAATATTGCGTTTGCACGAATGACAATCTGGCATAAAAGAATGGACAAGTTCATTCTTTTATGAGAGATTGACATTTTCTGACAGAAAAAATTACAAAAATTATGTCATTTACACGGCAATTAACATAATGACAAGAAAAAAATGACAAATTTGTCATTCGTGTAAATGTAGCATTAATTCCACTTTTTGCAAGGAGTTGCCAGGTTAAACATTCTAATTAAAAATCCTGATTTGCATAATTAAATAATTTAATTATATCTGCAGTGATAATCCGAATTTTTGTGTGTGACATGAAACACTATACTAGTTTGAATCTGGATATCCAAGCACTTTAAATTCACTTATTAGATTCACTAAACAAAAAATAAATGGAAGGACCAAAACCATTTATTTTTTGTTATTTATTATCAGTAATAATTTTTAGTTTCAATGTTTTTATTATTTGATTTGTATATATTTATTATAAAAATAGGTCTTACAAAGATCACCAAAACCTTTTAAATTTCTTGATAGAAAAACTATTTTTTTTTTTTTGATAAAAATTTAGAATTTATTAGTTTCCGAAACAATAACATGAAATCGCAAAAAACACACAGGTGTAGTCAAAAATTTCTTAATTTCTTCGGGGTCGCCTCCTACGCTTAATCACGATCTTTGGCCTTGAATTGGATGATCTTGCACCAGGATGTGGAGTCGTCCTTTTTATCTTAATCTTCAATTTTCGTCCTGGTCTTTGTGGGCGTCGACCCGGACGCTGAGTGCGACGACCTCTGGGTCTCGTCGGTCGGCGTCGTTTGGTTGGTTTCTTCGTTGGTTTTCGCGTCGATGTTGCGTTGCCCGATCCTGTCGCTGTGCTCGTTGCTGTTCCTGTTGCTGTTCCTGTTGCCGTTCCTGTCGCGGTTCCTGTCGCTGTTCCTGTTCCTGTCCCTGTTCCCGTCGCCCCTCCCGTTCCTGTCGCTGTTCCTGTTCCCGTCGCTATTCCCGTTCCTGACGCTGTTCCCGTCCCCGCCGCTGTTCCTGTTGCTGTCGCTGTTCCAGATCCAGCCGATGCTGATCCTGTAGCAGCTGATGCGGATCCTGTAGCAGCTGATGCTGATCCTGTAGCAGGCGGTGCTGATCCTGTAGCAGGTGGTGCTGATCCTGTAGCAGGCGGTGCGGATCCTGTAGCAGGCGGTGCTGATCCTGTAGCAGGCGGTGCTGATCCTGTAGCAGGCGGTGCTGATCCTGTAGCAGGTGGTGCTGATCCTGTAGCAGGCGGTGCTGATCCTGTAGCAGCCGATGCTGATCCCGAGGGATTTCCCTCTACCATTACAAAATGCTAACCAAATTGAAAAACAAAATATTCTTCATCATCCAAATAAACCGTGAAAAACTTTAAAACTTACACAACAGCAGAGCGCTATTAACGCCAGTACAAAAGGATGCTTCATTTTATGCTGATCGTCGCTGCAAAACTACTAATGACTGTAAATATCTGAGCTTATATAGACTCATGGTAATTTTTTGTTCAATAATAACGAAACAAATGTTTATTAAACTAGTCTCACTTCATAATTAGAATAAATTTAAAATTAATTTGATTTTAATACAATTCATTTTTTTTTTTACTTTTTTGGCTCATTAACTAAATTAAATTAAAACAAAAAATTGAATTTTTCATTAAAAAAAACTTTAATACATGTTTTTTAATTTTTTGGTGAAGCACCTTCTATTGTTTTTGCCAAAAAAAAAAGTTATAGAATTGTTCAGATGTTATCGGTTGATGTGGAAAGGGGTGAAAAAAAATTACAATTTGCTCCAAATCTTTTTTACAATTTTCAACTTTTTCGTTTCAATAAAAATTATTACATGCGAAAATGCGAATAAAAAACTAGTGAAATTGCAAAAAAAAATAGTCTTGGTTCAATTTTGCAAAATAAACATTGAAATGAAGAAATTGCACGCCCTGCTTTTGTGCATAAACAACATTAACCTGTAACCAATATCTGTTACTCAATTTACACCCTTGAAATCATTGAACCACGTTTTAGCGTTTGTTTGAAGACCCGTCCGTGTTGAGATTTTGCAAAACCGCGAAAACTGCATAAACCGATCGTGCAGCGAATGTAAATTTAAAGATTTTCGATTTGTTTTATTGCGATAAGTTCACTGTGTCGGCTCACAACTAATAATGATCGCGAAGGTGGTTGGCTGATGATGATGTTTGATGTCTATCTGACAATATCGCGTCTGCACAAATAGTTAATTTCGTTAGTTTAACGTTGACCATTAATCTGCATATTGGATGCGCTTTCGGTTTCGGTTGAGCACCACTTCTTGAAGTGAAGATGCGGTTTCTGCGCAGATTCCGTCTGAGATGTTGCACCTTGAGATCTCAAATCGCAAGAAAATCGATTACAATTGTCATGATCGTTTTGTCCGGACGCGTCTGTCGGGTGAAACTCTTTAATGTTTTAATTTCCAACGCGATATCGATCTGTGGTTACACTTTAAAATCATCTTCAAGCATGTCCAACTAATTTTGTCGGCTCCATATGGAATTCTTGTGTTTTTTCCGCGTGTTAAGAAAAAACCCCTTTTAAAGCGGCGCGCAATTAAAAAAATTTTGCAGGGGTGGTGTTAAAAAGTAAGCAATCAGTTTTGTCAAATAAAAATCTCCTCCGATTGATCTTCATATGGAGTTTATATGCCAAGTGCTCTACTCACAAGATGCAGCTGAGATGCTAACAGACAGCCGACAATGACGATATGTTACGCCTTTCCATTTTAAAAGTATCACCGCTTAAGAGGTTCGCAATTGATGTTTTTTAAATTACGTTCATAACTCTCCAAGATATATGAGTGAGACCTGTAGGAAATTCTCAACTAAATGCCCTCATGTCTGTTATTTTCTGGTTATGTTGCCCGTAGCGTTCACACGACAGCTTATAACCAGCCTCAACTCATTTCGATACACCGCGGCGGCGGTCGGCGAAATTCCCGCGTTATGCGTAACGGGGATAATATTCAATCTTTTTTAGATTTTGACTGGTTGCCATTTTTTTCAATGTTTGGTTATTTTATAATCATACTTTGATGTCTGTCTGTCCATTTTATACTCTTTAACGCGAAAACAGCTGCAATGATTGGCTCAAAATTTGGCATGATGTTCAATATGCCAAAAATGAAATAAACAGAGATTAGATAACTGAAGAAAAGCAACAACAGAACTTTTCATATAACTTTTAAAATATATGAAAAATACTGTAGTGTTATGAATCTCAAACCAGTAACGCATGCCATTTAGGCCCGTTTGCGCGTACAATTCTTAGAAAGTTAAGTTGCGGTTAGCCTACTTAAACCGTAGAAGTTCTGGGACTTAAACAATTTAAGTTGAACATAAGTTGCCAAGTTCCGTTGGTGCAAATGACACTTAAATATTTTTGTTTCTTTTATGACAGGTAAGCGTCAAAAAATTAGCGAAAATAATATTTGTGCAATGCATGCTACAGATTCAATTTGCGCTGGCGGATTTTTTTCTGGATCTCAATATTTGTTCTAGGTTTCTTATCTTTATTTACCTAATCTTTGGTTATACTATATATCAGTATGATAGCTTGAAAAAATGAGCCTTTTTTTGAAAGGCCATCTGAAAATTAGTTTATTTAGATCGCGGCAAGGACCCTTTCTAGGACCTTTAGACCCATATTTAATCATATTAGGAAGGGACAGTTTGTGCAATTTTTTAGAATTTTTTACTGTGTTACGCATGTCGACTGAATGGATTTGAAACACGTTTTCAGACACAAACAACCAATATTCAAAACGCTTCCAATTCTAATATTTCGTTCCTCTCCCACACTTTTTTTGGACGCCGTTTACAGCCGACACTTTATTCGTCGAATTTTATTCTTCGACACTAAATTCAATTCAAAATTCAGAAATTTATTCCAGAAAGACTCCCGAACTTGAGATTCTTTTTATAGAACCATCCGAAAAAAACGAATTATGGCAACTTTTACTATAAGATAGATGAATAAATTTTGCAAACAAATTCTGGATAAAATTCGCGGAGAATGTCAAGAAAAAATTACCAGTGTAACCGGGGCCTAGAGAACGAAATTCGGCTTTTCTAAAAAACGCTCCATAGAACTAAAATAAAGCTATGGTTTTGACATTCTTCTTCTTAAAATATTTACATTTGCCCATTTTTTTTAACGTTTTTTGAAACTGCTATGAGCGAAAAATCGTTTTCTCACTAATAGAATACATACAACGCGGTTAGAAAAACTCGGAAATTTTCCTGCAACGCGGTGCTCCTATTACGAATCGAACCTCCATTTTAATGTGGAGTTATAGGTTCCCACAACGCGGCATTTTCCAGAACCTAAAGGCCTGTGTCCACATGGAAGTTTATTTGCAGAAGTCGCTTCGAGAAGTGATTTCTGATGTCACAACTTCTGGAAGTTCACTTGCAGTTAGTGTTTCCACCGGAAAAACTTCCAGAAGTCTCTACACAGGCCTTAACTATCGCGCTGTAGACCGTTTACGTGTACTTATATATGTGTGTACATGATAACCAAAACCCATCGCTCGAGACTGTAATATTTCATTTTTATACGTGGCCCACGAGCCGCTTTGAGAAAGGAGCGAAAACTAAAATAGAAACGTTTTCGTTCCCTACTAAGCGTATATTATTTTCAACAAATATTAAAACCTTGATCCTTACTGAGATACTTTTGGAGACAAAATTTTTGTCCATCTCTGGTGGCCGCACTTGCAAATCGTTTTCGTTCCGAAAAACGAGAGTTGGACACCGTGGCAAATAGACTTTTGATTGGGAAAGAATCTTTAAAGAGCGAAAGGAGCAAAATAATTAAATAAACTCTTGAACACTGCAAAAAAACTAATTTTTATCAAATTTTTGGGGAAAAAAGAGGAGCTAGACACATGTTTCGCCCCGATCGCCACTTGCCTTCACTAGACCCCACACGGTTTCGTATTAACATGAACTTGGTTCGCTTCTTTCCGCACAACCAAAACTGCAATACCTAGCGGACGGCTCTAGCAATAGATAAAACTGCCCAACAAACTCTATATTTTGTGACTTTAATAACATCCCCAGAAACTTAAAAGTGCGTTAATCACGAAATCGCTTCAAGTTTCTGTAAATCCACATACAAAATAAAATCTTGCCGCTAAAATAAAATAAAGTCTCGCCATTTTTAAACAGGACGCGCTCGATTAAAATTCGGTTTATACCATAAAACTCCAACATGTAACTCACCTAACCGGGCAACTCGTATTGCCTCTTCAAACTGCAATAAATTGTCAATTTGTTAAGCGCATTAATATTAAAATTAGTTATTAGTTTATAGTCATTAAATGGTAAGTAATGATACCCATTCGAAAGTAAGACGCAAGCTTATATATACGGAATCATGTTTTGCCCACTTCGAAACCCCCTCGAAATGAATTTTCCCCTCACATTTGCAATAAAACTGAATTTATTTTGGTTCTTTTTACTTACCTTGGGAATTGTTATTGCCGTCAGTCAGTTAATTATTTAGAAAATTTATTTTACTAAAAACCGTTTCGGTTTTTTGTGTGTGATTTCACATGATTTAAACACTTGTTGAAAGCTCCATTTATTTTAGGGACTTGATGGAATCCACTCTCCAATGGTTCATCATTTATTTCGCTTTAACTCAAAAATTAATTTCAGATTGATGGCCTTCAATTTGCACTCGTTTCTACCTCAATATCTTTCTTTGCTTTACCAAGGATTCGTATTGCAGATGAATTTAACTACTTGGCATTTTTAGTTTTATTATGCACTCGTCGTGTATATCGAACGAGGTTCGGATTTATGTTTGTGGTGTGTAACTGCATTCGATTTACAAAAAACTCAACCAGAAGATGGGTAATTTTTATGTTGCAATGTTAGTATTTATCCTTTACTGATATTTTTCTACTAAATCTTGAGAATTCTATTTAAACTTTGAATATACGTATGTATATTCAGAAGATCTCAAGATGCTTGTTTTAACTGAAATCTATCAACGGGTTAGCGCCATTTCAAAACACCCTCTCCATAATAATGTCTTACGAAATGTCAGTCGAGTTAACTGGCAAATAATTACCTTTTCGCAGAGGAATAAAAAAATATGTAGAGATGTAATAAATTCCAGTGAAATTACAAGGACGACGTCTCTGCGGCGGCACCTTAAACACTGAATAATATTATTACCACTTGTAATTACACAAAAAATGGGATCTTCTTCGCGAAGGTGTGTTACGGCACCGACAAATAATATATGTGTTTTAATTTGTGATTAATAATAATCATAATAATTAAGTTTGTTCAAAAAATCTTAAGAAATTAAAAAAAAAAACCCATTTATAGATATCTGCATTTACCAACAGTTGGTTCGCCTGGAGCGTGTGGGGGGATGCAAAATAGTCCACTACATATTATAGTTGAGTATTTGTGGCTATCGGTCGCTCGGGAATGTCAGAGGGCGCATTTAAGCCAAGCTAACTGGCGGTGCTAAACGAATAATGTATATTGCGTGGACTGTAAATTTTTTCAATTTATGTACCATTTTTGAAATCTGTATAAAATCTTCCCAGAGACCTTTATAAAAGCATGGGACATTCTTTAATAACGCTAACCGGTGGTTCAACTGTAGTTTCATCAATGTTTTGGCTATCAGTATACGACTTTGGCTACAGTCGTTCGGGGATATACAATAAAGCCTCAACCACAATTAGGCGTGCGTGTGTGCGGCACCCACGCGGTGAAAGTAAAAACTACGCATTTATATCAGTAAATGTATAATTGCGATTTGCTCAGACGCGTTGCCGCGTCCGTGCCGCGTAGAGTAGGCTCAGTCTCTACTTTTAGACGCGGTGACAACTACTAGATGCCAGAACAAAAAAATGACGCACGCACGCACGCGTAATTGTGGTTTAGCTTAATAGTTGACTACGGAGAGCTCTGACAGATTGATGTCATTAGCTGTCGCTGACTACGGCTATCAATGCATCCCCGAACGCGCTCATGATTTTGACAAAAATGGAACTAACTACGCTCACTGCTTCTATGATAGATAAAGGAGGATCTCCATTGTCACGACTTCTGTAACTACAAAAAAATGCAGAAAACTAGAGCAAGATAGACTTATGTAGATCTAAATAGGAATGACTGAATACAAGTATAAACACTTTCCCTTCCAATTTAACAATTTTATAGCAATCATATCAAACCTTATGCTATGAATATAAGGTTCAAATTGGCAAAGAAGTAAAGCTATACAGCTGTATAATTTTCAACCACTACATGAAAAATGACAGCTACGCTATAATAACACTTTGGATGTGCCCGTGCTTACTTATTCACGTACAGGGACAATGTGTGATTGTATTAGAAATCGCTATAAAAAAGTTGAAGTCCGTCAACTGTAACCATAAAATCGCCATAAAAAAAGCGGGGAAATTATTTTTGCAGTTGCCGACAAATTTTTGCAGTTGATTCTTATCTCCCTTTCTCGCCAAGGTATCTTCACATAAATGTGTCTCTATTTTTTTGCAGTTGGGAAAAATCATGGTAACTACTTAAATCATGAGATATTTACAAAACCGATAAAACAAGAAAAAGCTACCCGATGACTCTGGTACAAAAACAACAAATTTTCGGACTAAAGCCGGACCAACTCACGAACCAATAAACACAAAAATATTACATTTATTTGACTTTATCCATTTATTGCACCCATTCAAATATCCTGTTGCGTAATTGAGGTTTTAGTCGTTTACGGTGCCCCCCACCCCAGTAATAAGGTATGACCACCAAATATTTGCTATTCAAGTAGTGTTGTATCTCATTCAATTGGTAGTGAATGCACACAAGTAATTTCGAATGTAAGAACAGCAAAATAAAGGCCGTTTTAATTAATAAAATAATTTTTGAAAAGAATTTAGTTGTTTTTTATACAAGAACTACATCCAAAGCCGTGGTTGGACCTCTTAAACTTAAGATTATGCAATAATTTTCAACGTTACTATCGCACCTACAGTTTACGCATCTGTAAATTGGCACAACTTACGAATCCCGAAATCGGATAGTATTGTAACATTTATAAGGTTTATCAAATCCATTCAATCTCAGAGGCCGTAATAACAAATGAGAGTAGTTTTAAGGAGAGAAATAAAAGGACAGATTCTTACAAAAAATTGTACGAAAGAATGAGATTTTTTGTAATGACCCCTAAAAAATGGGAATTCATACCAAAAAAATAGGATATGCCCCAAAATTCTAGGATAAATTCCGTATTTTAAGGAAATCAATACAAAATAATCCACTGCTCATATATTATTGTACAATTTTTTGTAGGAATTATTTCTCTAAGTGTTCATATCTGTAAAATCGGTCAAATTAACTTTTGTAAAATCCGTCAAATTAACTTTTGTAAAATCGGTCAAAATAACTTTATCATGGGTGAAAAAACACCTCATTACCTACTCAGGCACACACTAATTTTGGTGTACTCGATATTAGTTATTTTTATGAAATTTGTTATCGCTGATTCTGAATCTCGCAGTGGTTTGGCTGTAAGAGCTGTAGCTTTCGAGATTTAAGGGGTATAAGCCAAAAAGGTAAGGTTGTGTTTTTATTTTCAAAACAGCAAAATTCGTTGGATGTTCTTTTTACCCATCATACTTTTAACGCGTTAAGGGAAAAAATTTTCCAAAGCATTTGACATTTGATAATGTAAATCACAACATTCTAATTGATAAAATGGCAAAATATGGATTGTCTGGACGGCTACTTGAGTGGTTGGAATCTTATTTAAAAGGTAGACAGATGCGTGTATTATTTAACGGATGTGTGTCTCCATGCTTTATTCCTGGGTCAGGTGTACCACAGGGTTCAACCCTCGGACCCCATTTATTCTTATTTTACATAAATGACGTATCACAATCTTTGACAAACCGGTTTTTAATGTTTGCTGACGACCTCAAATTATTCAGAGAGTTTAGATCCCCTATTATTGATAATATTATTTTACAAAACGACATTGTATCACTGTTGCGTTGGTGTCGTTCTAATGACCTTGTCCTTAATGTCACTAACAGCCTTATTAATAAAAAATCCCTAACACGGAGATAACTCATGTGCTAACTAACTCCGAGATAGCAAACTTATACATTAGTTAACTATTCTTATTAATAAAATTTTTTCCTCCATATAATAGCTAACTCGTATTTTATTTAAAAATTTAGTTTGAATAAGGCAACCCTTGTGCTGAATTGTACCAAAAAATACGAAAATCTTTTACATTTAAATGACTTAAGTCATATTTTGGTTTTTTAAATCCGTTTCCTTGGAGACAATATTAAAATAGGAGTGAAATTAGTGTTTTCATTTTGATTGTGATTGACTGCAAAGTAATTAAAAATGGAAAATTTAAAAATTAAACGAAAGCGATCAGAAAATTGGTGTTCAAGTGATAAGGTAATATAATATAACAACATAAATTGCATTTTTTTAATGGATCATTGCTTCTTCCAGTCTTTTTTGCAAGAGTTATGCGCCGTCAAGAGTTATCAACTCCTTAACTCGAGGAAATCGGTATGTTAGCTAACACAGAGTTAACTAACGTCAGTTAACTCTTAAAATTTTTTATTAATAAGAATTTCGAGTTATCCACTGCGTAAACCATTGATAAAAATTAACTAACGTTTATTAATAAGGCTGTAAGTGTTTTAAATTGACCTACACTCTAAAAAAACGTCCCTTGGATTTTGACTACAATATTGACGGCACTGTTCTCCAGCGAGTTAGTTATATCAAAGACCTTGGCATCTTCGACTCTAGACTTAAATTCGATTATCATTTTGCAGACATTGCCAATAGAGCATATCGTTGCTACAGGTATTCTACTTTTTAAATCACTAGTACGGAGTATTTTAGAATACAGTTCCGTGGTGTGGAGTCCCTGTCAGGACGTTCACAAGTTAACCATAGAGTCAGTTCAAAGGAAGTTTACTAAAAGTCTCCTACTAAAGCATAACGTAAAAGACTTAGATTATACAACCAGATTGAGACAACTTCGCATGCATTCCCTAGAAAGTTGTCGCATTTATCTCGATGAATGTGTGCTATTCAAAATTCTACATGGTTTTTTAGACACCTCATTAAACGAAGAGTTTAACATAAGAATGCCAGCTTTTAACAGCAGAAATAATAATATATTTGCGCCACCAGGTACTACTATGAACATTTATTTTAAGTCTCCAATTATCAGGTTACAACGCACCCACGGTTTTCTCCAATTTGGATCTTTAAATTGCACTTTTCTTAATTTTAAAAATAGAGTAAAAAACAAATTGTTTGATTCTTGATGCTACAGTGTAATTGGAATTTTTTTCTGTACTTTAGCTCAAATATAAATAAATAAATAATTGCTTGAAAATTAAGCAGAATATATCCGAACAAAAGTGTTTTTTGATGATTTTTCAGAAACAAACATCGATAAATCATCACAAACCTGTGCAAAAACATTTTTAAAATTTCTAAAATTTTGTTTACTAACAAATTTTAAGTAATCGCGTCTGGCAAATTTGGTGTGTGCGACAATTTCATGTAGCATGTCGTTTAAAATCGATTTCATTATTGCAATCTATAGCATAATATTTTTGAGCCAGTTTGATATGGCTTGTAATCTATTCATCAAATCGATATCAATTTCAGTTCCGGACTAAAAAAAATACTTTGATGTTGATTATCATAATTAAAAAGGGTGTAAATTAATCAGAAATTATATTGTTTTTTTTCCTTAATATTATCTTACTTCGATATAATGTTGGCGAATTTCAATTTTATGATGAAGATAGAAAATATCATCAAAACATCTTGCCCAATTGATAGGAAATTGCCATAAATGTCAATTTTACAACAGTTTCTTAGAAATTAAATCCCGATAAAGAAGACAGATGCCATTTTAAAACTCTCCATTGTGGGGCTATGCATAGATCGAACATGTTGACGTCCTATTAATTTTATTATCGATTAAGTCTTGAACGTTAATCCTTAAGCGTCAAAGTGACAAATTAAGTTTTAAGTCGATTACGCCGCTAGCAAATTGTATGTGTGCGACAATTTATTGTCGCATGTCGCTTAAAATCGATTTCATTAATACTCGTAGGTCGTGTGAATTTGATTCGCAATTACTTACAAGAACTGAAGTAGCAAAGATTATCAGTTTTAATATTGAAAACTCGACAGTTTATAATTCGATGGTTCGTACCATTAATTAAAAATTCATCAGAATATTTGTTTCAAAATTTGAGAGCAAAAATTCAATGCATTTCTTCAGTTATCACGTTTTTACTTTCATTTTTCATCCTAAAAATATTTTCGAATGATTTTTATGCCAGGACCACGAAATTACATATGTACATCCAGCCGCCTTCTAAAGCATTGAAAAACGGACAAATTTTCCTTCTGATTTTTTTACCTGTGCTTGTGATTTGTTTGATAAGAATTCCCCAGACACCCAATTCACCTGTGTGTGAAAGAATAACTTCGAGTAGTGCCAAATAAGTTGAGATGTTTGCTGTTTTTGCCACTGGATTTCGCCTCATTCCATTCTTTTGGAATTCTTATTGACGTTGACATATTTATTTGAGACAGTTTTTTGTCCTTTTGACGGCATTGGTCCGAGAAAATCTGATCGAGAGGATCATGTCAAATGTCACAAAAGATTTATTCGATGTGATCACAAATTCGATTGCACCTTTTTGACAAAGAAGTGCGAATTGTTAAACTGATTGCATTTCGTCTCGTTTTTATATGTGGCGCCTCTGGAATAATAAATTTTATACTCGAAAACATTTTTTGCTGAAATCAAGAACGAATGTTTTTATTTCTTTGCTAGCTTGAGGAAAAGTAACAAATTGTTCTTTTATTTATCAACCATTACTTTTAATCGATTTTTTAACTTTTTTTAAGTTTTTCAATATACAAATTCTAAAGAGGAAATTTTTTACCAAGTGTTTACAAAACCATAAAAAACGTATTTTAAAATGTGTTATAAAATATTAAAATACGTTTTTCATGCAATAAAATTTCTAAGAACAATTTTGTTGATTTCTTCACAACGATTTTTAAACAGGACAAATCCGACTTCCAATAATTTGTTTGATTTTCGTTCGATTGACTGAGATTCCTTTTATTGATTATGAAGAACTTCAAGAAACTCGATTCTTCACGACTTTTGTTATTCAGGATTCATAATAAGATTTGACAGACAACGCAAGTTATGTCAATACGGTTTTAAGATTTTAAAGATTGTAAATCAAATTATATTTTCTTTTGAATAAAACTTATTATTATTATTATATAATAAGATTTTTTTTATTCAAATAGGTCGGCCAGGGGCGGCTTTATTAAATCTGAGGCCCTAGCCGCTGGAGAAAATTAAGGGTCAGGGTTTTAAAAATCAAATTTTAAAAACATCGAAATAATAATACGCCGCAGGAAAAAAAGTCTGACTAATGACTAAAAGCAATGCTAACTTTTGAGTTATGCTTAGGGTGCCCTTAGTTTTTTGTTCGAATCCGTGAAAGATGAAAGGTGAGGAGGACGAGGAAATTTTTAACACCTCGAAATAAATCGAAAAGTACAAACAAGTCAACTAACAATACTTTTACGTCCCATTTATTTTCCAAAACAAGTGAATTTATGGTATTTTTCTTTTCTTTAGAACACAACAAAAGTTGCGACGCAGCCAAAATTAGAACCAAATATACGAGTATATCAAAAGTTTGACAATAAAATGCACCGCAAACAATTTTTTTTAATTATAATACGATGGAGGTCAAAACAGATGAAAAATTACGCCGCAGGCAAAAATTTTCTGTATCAAAACTAAATCGAATGATTCCGGACAAAAATTTAGATTCCGAGACAACATGTCGAAATTCAGGACTGTTCCGGCGAATCCAAAACGTTATATTGTCAGAAATCTCCCAAATCTAGAGTTTTATATTAGGCTTAAAAAAAATTACGGGAACCCACACTCAGAAAAATGGAAGCTAACTCGACGACCTACATACGGCGTAATTGGCCTCGGGCAGGCGCGCGTTCGCCCGCATGTGGGCAAGTAAAACTGAGTTGACCTGTGGTCGGAGAAATTCTGAAATTAAGTCACCAGCAGGTGAAGTAGGGCATTGGGAGCTGCACGAGTTGACCTTAGATAGGTTAACTGACCGCTAGCTGGCTTACAGAAACCTCTGTAAGGTCAGAGTTAACCTGACAAAAAGTTGACCTGAACATTTTTCTGAGTGCAACGACCAGACGCCCCAGCAAATGTGAAATATTACAATTTTAATAGGGCCTTCAGTCAGGGCCCAGTATCGGAATGAAGGCCTTATTAAAGTTGTAATATTTGACCTTTTTCTTACTAAAAATAATAAAAATATCTATTTTCCTCGATTGCCTTCTTGGTGTGACTTTTGCGCCTTGGCGGAAATTTGTCACTGAAGATGGCAAAGAAAATCTGTTCAAATAACGAACAGTTCGAATTTTTTGGTCGCAAGGATAAAGGAAAACCTAGACATTCCAATGTTATTAAAAAAATGGGACAAGGAGGAGTTGGAACAACTTAGAATACCCACCAATAAAGACCCCGCAGCATAGAAAAAGGTATTAAGTCCTGAAAACTAACAAATAAATTAGTAAAAAAAACATTCAGCTGGTCTTTGGCAATGCGTCAGCATGCGAAGGAAAAATGATTTTCACTTTGAATTCAAGAATAAAGCTGAATACTTTCAATGATCCAAAGTTTTTAGGTAGTGTTTGAAATAAAAATATAAACATGTAAAATGGCGCTAAATAGTGTGACGAAGATGGGTGGCTTTGAAAAGCCTAAAGTCAGCATGACTTACTTTATGGACAACTCCTTAGCGGATATCCCCAAATTCACTTGCCGGAAAGCTATCAACATCAAAATCCAGCCCACAATCTTATTTCAAATTTCCCACACTGGCTTGGATTTTTTTCGATTTAAAAAAAATGTTTTCAAAGAAAGAAAATTTATTCCCTTTCATTTCTCAATAAATTCTTGCACGCCGTTTACAGGATTCATAACTTTTTTAAGTGCGACCAATAGCTTTTGATGGATTTCCAAATTTCAGACACTTACATTAAATCCGCCAGATCAAATTTATTACCAAAAATTCCTAAATAATCATTTCTTGAATGAAATCATATCACTGTACTTAGATGAATTGTCTGATAGTTCCAAAGAAATGAAAAAACGTCATTCAATTCTAAAATCACCAATTCAATTTCCATTTTTCATTTGAAAAAGAAAAATTCTGAATGAAAAATATCTGAAAATCGTCATACGGAAGCCACAATGCGGTAGTAAAACGTTTGGCGCCATCTACTTAGTCAAGTGTCTCGTCGAAAGGATATTGACTATCCCTCTACCACCCACGAAATCACCGTCTAAGCGAACTCTTATAATAATCGCCCACCATAACTCTTGATCCGAAACATTTGATTCTTTATGACTCATGAAATCGACTGTCTCATTGATGTCATTTTTCAAAAGAAAACCATCAAGCGACCATCGCTTAAGGATACATCAGAAGTGCACGTTCTTCCGTCTAGCAGGAACTTGGCGGGAATCAGACACCAGAAGTACCAACTTTGTCACCATATTCCGTTGAAAAAAATTCTACCATTACTGAACACTTGTGAATCATTGCGAAAAAGGACACGAAACCCAGAGAAAAAGTATGGCACGTCATCGATCGACGTCATTGTAATCCTTATTCAAACCAACTAAATGCTGACCACGCGATTCCGAAAATTAAAATCTTTCATGTAAAGAAAAAAACAAGAAAAAATCCTTTCGCTTGAATTGACTGATATTAGTGTGTTTTATATTCCAGGCGAAGTTCAAAGTGGTAGGGCTCATAGTCATATTCCAGAGTTAATATTTTAATTCTTTATAGCTCTTTGGGAATCACTTAGAAAAATGGAAACCCTGCAAAGACATAAAACAGGAAAGAAACAAAGTTTAATCCCGCCCTGTTTCTTCAGAATTTTCATATTTTTATTTTTAACAAAAGTTCGAAAAGTATAGTTCTGAGGAAAACATTTTGCTTAGAAACTAAAATCTACCATTTGACTCCGCCTGCGTGCTTCTGCTAGCGTTTCTTAACTCGTAATAAGAAAAATACCGCGTTATGTGAAACTTCAAGCCAAGTTTTGTGAATGCAAGTTAAAAAACGCGTTATACAAGGTGTTCAACGAATATGGCCTACTACTCTCTGCAGTTTTTGAGATATTTCAAATTTTACGAAAAAATCTTTAGTTCACTTCATATAACAAACACATCTGATGATCACATCTGAATTTTTATTTGCTATAAAAAATGAAATTCCGAAAAGTTCCGCAGTATTTTAGAAAGATTATCAAGACAAGATATCGACAGACTTATCGGTAATAATTATAATTTATTGACAGCGGGCATCCTCTTCTCTTCCACCCAAAAAATTCAAGTTCAAAAGAATGGACAAGAATTCGCCCTGGAAGAAGACACCGCCTTGAAGATGGGTCGCCACTTTCTCATCACAGAAAAGATTCTGCCGACTTTAATATCAGCGCCAAGAGTTTGTAAATTTTTTTCTTCAGCAAAAATCGAACCGCAACTTGATGACTTTTTTCGGTCGTTCAGCGCGTTTATCGGTACACAAATTTCACGATGCGATTTGGAAGCCCGAAAAAACATCTAAGAGGTAATTAAAGTTAATTTTGTGGAAGATGCAAAAATGAAAAATCTGACGAAAAATATAAAAATAGTTTGGAAATCGCAGCGCATCGGCTGCATGGTTCCTAATTTCAAGTTAGACCTCTTCATTGATTATATGTATTTAGTGTGGGAATCAAGGGACTTGATTTTTATTACTTTTCGTCAGTTTGCGGTATCAAAAGATTTTTGGCTTGTGCTTTGTTAAAATTCAGGATACTTCTATCAAATATATCTGCCCAAGTAGCATTTATGTGTACGCCAACGTCACGGATGACTAAAATGCTGCTTGGATAAGAAGTGGAAAATTTAGTAATTTTTATGAAATTACAGTGGATTGCCGCTTTACGCGAGTATTGTATGGAAGTATTGTATGGAACAGTTATGCAAAATCATGTTCTAAGCACATTTCGTCTTTATAAATTTTTCGATACCGTACACCGTTTTCGAGATAAAGAAAATGGGAAAAAAGTATTCAATTTCTTTGGGAAGGGGGTGTGGTAACTAGTGGATAAAGTATAATGGTTTCGGGGTAGTTTGATGGAAAACACAATTTACTTCACTTGTCTATTATTTATTCTAATTTAACTTATCTTCTATTACATTTTTTATTCGTATTTATTAAATATCGTACTGCTACCTTTGTTGGATCCTCTTCACAATATTTTTATACCCGTATGGTGAAACCAAAGGGTATATTAACTTTGCCTTACCGTTTGTAACGCCAAGATCCCGTCATCACACATAAAAATGAATTACACCAGTGTGTTTAAAATGATAAAAAAAATTGAATTTTGCATGTCCGTCCGTCTGTCTGTCCGTCTGTCCGTCTGTGGCGCGGATTGCGGGCGCACGGATTGAGCTAGAGACTTGAAATTTTGCACAGATCCGTTTTTCGTAAAATGCGAGGCTAAGTTCGTTAATGGGCAAAAATGGACCATTAGGGGGGTACCCCCCATACAAACGAAAACGTTTTTTGTGAATATCTCAAAAACGGTGCATCTTATCAAAAAAGTCCAAGAACAAAACTTATTTAGGATATGATTCTACATAAAATTCCCATACATCAAAATCCGATTGGAATAAATTTTAAAAAATCTTATTGGAAAGTTTGACTTCAAAGTGGAGTTTTGGTATAACTGTTCGAATTTTGATACGATATCACCATACGGGTCTCCAATGATTGCCAGATTGGCAATTATAGCTTTTGTTATGTTTACTATTTAAACTTGGAGTCCCAACCTGGAATCTTACAAATGACTTTCTATTATAATTTTATTATATGTTATTTTAATTTCACAATTATTAATTATTATTCTTTTACAACTTCTTGACTTTCACTTCAAGTTGTTTAACTACAGTTGCGTTTAATTCACTTAACTCTTCTCTGCTCTAATTTACAACTTCCTGCTACGACCCTATCTCTCCCTCTCTCTCTCCCTCTCTCCCTCCCTCTCTCTCTCTCTCCCTCCCTCCCTCTCTCCCTCCCTCTCTCCCTCTCTCACTCCATCTCTCTCTCTCTGTCTCTCTCTCTCTCTCTCCATCTCTCTCTCCCTCTCTCTCTCTCCCTCTCTCTCCCTCTCTCTCTCCCTCTCTCTCCCTCTCTCTCCCTCTCTCTCTCTCTCTCTCTCTCTCTCTCTCTGTCTGAATTGTTTCTACTTCTTTCTACTCTCTACTTTCTACTTCTTTTTAGAACTGTCGGCCACTCTTTTTTATACCTAACTTTTCCTTATTATTGACCTATTCCTTTGTTGAATTGAGTAGGAGTTCAAACCTACGTTATCATTTTTAAAACACAAAGTCCATAGAAAAAATTTTGCTCCATTTTGCCCATTTAAGAACTTAGCCCTGCCATTTACTAAAAACTATACAATATTTCAAGCCTTTAACTCATTTATTTCGAAAGTTATGATGTTAATGGACAGACAGACAGACAGACAGACTGACGGACGGACGGACATGCGGAAATCAAAATCTTTTGTCATCCCTAACACCCAGTTGTAGTTCATTTTTGTGTCCGACAATTGGTTCGATACGCTACAAACGGTATACTAAATCTAATATACTACTCTATTATATATCATATAGAGTATTAACCCTCATACTGTCCTTAAGAAAAATAACGTATGATGTCTTCGTGGGTCAAGAATGACCCATTATGACCCATTTATGACCCATGAAGACTACAGTGCTCTTCAATAGATTAAAATATGAACAAATAGATTATTGTTTTCGGTATTCAAAAGAAATTTGTTCACAGAGCCTACACCATACAAACATTGTTCATGTAGTTGAGAAGATACTTTTAATTAAAATCGAATTTGGGTCAGAAATGACCCGAGGACAGTATGAGGGTTAAATAGTGGTTCGGTTCCGAGATCGCGAACATTTTACAAAAATTGAGGGCAAAAAAGTTTTTAATTTTATTTTTGTTTTAATATTAACATGTGAGTATAATAATAGCAAAATAACAGATACATTTTGGTTTGACTATATTTTTTCTACACAAACCTCAAAACTGTATAGCAACTTATTTAAATTAATTCTCGCTTAATTAATTTTCTGCTTCGAGTGACGCCATTCGTATTTAATTGCAAGGATTTTGCTAATATTTGGGGTTGAAAGTTCTAATCTAATCCCTAATTTATAACCTATCAAATCGAAACACAATATCAAAAAAAAAATAAAAACTTTTTGTCGCAATGTCATTTCCAACTTCAAGAATGTTTAACCACGTTAAAGTGAATCCATGCAGAACGAGACTATGCAAATTTTTGTCCCAATTTGTTATTAAAAGAACTACTATTTTGGCAAATCCCAAACATATTCGAACGATAGTCTTGCGTGAAATAAACGTCTTTTAAACATAATCTCCTAAACAACATAGTACGAGAAAAATTATGCAAATATAATTGACCGTATTTTCCACATATCGTCAATCATTTATCAAAAAACTATGGTGAGATTAATGACATTCAATTTTTAGTTATGTTTAGAAACGTAAGACCATCACATGATAGCCAGCTGAGTATCCTAAGGATCACGAGAAAAACAAAAAATATTTTTCAGACAATACCTACCATTGTTTTTTTGACTTTTGACAAATGCATTTCGCACCTAAAAAGATTAATCGATTCATCAAATTTAATGGACAGTAAATCGTTTAGGTGTTACTATTTGACTATAAAAACTGATTTTTCGAAGTTATTTAAAGGCTAGATTTTGAGAAATTCCTTAAATCTCCACCGTGAAGAACAATTCAAATCGTTTTTGTGTTTTCTTCCGTCTTTATCTTTTTCGTCTCAAGTCTAGACACATCACATACGACCAGATATCGAATTTACGGAAAAACTTGAACTGATAAAACGCAATTTGCTGTCGACTGGAAACTTCTGCAAACATTCAATCGAAAGTTGTTCATTTTTTTCTTGTCTAAACCGCTGAAAGTTTTTTTTCTTTGTTGAAAATGTGAAAAATTGCTAGATTTCTATCGCGGCTGGCGGTTCCATAAAGTTACAAAGTATCCTGCGAAAATTGTTCAAATTACTTCTGACGGAGCATTTAAATTTATAGCCCGATTCTGATAGACTTCTTACTCGAAACGATACTCCTCCGAACAGCTTGGGACTTCGACGTACTCTGCCGCAATTGACATCACTTCTATTTTATATCAATTTTCTCATTAAACATAATTAAAATTAAGATTGCCAGACAATCGTTAAATACTCTTAATGGCGTGACTCTAAACTTCAAATATATTCAATTTCCTATTGAAATTTTTTAAAGCTGTTCCGATTGAATTTTCCTGTATGTAGACGGATGTAAAATAATTGCATTATGAACGATGTTTCGAGAAAATCACCAAAATTGGACCCATGAATTTGAACGTTCACAAACTCGACCTCCCATTTTACGAAAAAAAACGGCTGTGGTAAATTTTAAGACTCTAGCCTAATTACATCGCAAATTATCGTGTCTACGGACAGACAGACAGACATGCAAAAATCAACTCGGAATATTTCTAACATTATTGTTGATAAAGAAACTGGGAAAAGCAAATGTAACGCAAGTCGAGTCTGTTCGTGTGACATTTGTTGTGTCACCAAGTCTATCAAGTTGGAGTAAAAAAAATTCAACAGGATTAAACAAGTTAGCAATACTTACCATGTAACTAATTTAAAACACCTGAAAAATTTGTTTTAAAAAAATAACCTAAAAAATAATTTATTCCAATTATGATAACCTCTTTATTTATTTCTCAGATTTTCCATATTTTTGCTGAATACAAATCATATTATTATCTTAATCTAGTGAAGAAAAACGGTAAGAACCCTACAAATTATCTATTCAGATGCGAACGGTGCATTTACCCGTCTAGCGTCTGTTCTGTTGGTAGGTCTTTGATTCCCACTTGTAACGATTCATATTCTCTTCTCTACCTTGCGGTGGTCGAGATTTGGGCATAGCATTCCTACGTTGGGTGTAAGATTGTTCTCTCATCCAACCAGCTCCAACTGCCAACGCTGACTCCCCATACCCACGACGATCTCCACTACCAGACTCCACTCGACCAGATCGCCTTACCGAACTGTGGTCCCGGAATTTCGCATCGTGATCTCGACCTCCGTTTTCGCTGCGATCACCACCAGAACGTATCCTTGATGGTGGCGGCAAATTTTCCACGCGACGATAGCTACCTTCATGATATCTAGCTTCAGATGCTGGATCGCCGCGGTGTCTGGTATGTTCCGGTTCGCGGAACCCATCCTGATTACCTCTACGATACTCTGATCTTGTATTAGCCTCGCGATAGTCAAATTCAGCTTCGCGAGGTCTAGTCTCGTATCGACGCGCGTCTGAGACCCCCAAACTACTCGAATGGTAGGCATCGTCACGCCTTCTTCTCTCCGCGGACTCGTACACCTCTGGCTTCCGGCTACTAACTTGATAGTATCCGTCGTCGTACTTATCCCGACCGGAAATGGAAAATTGATCTGTGTATTTATCGACACTCGAATGATGGCCATTCGATTCATCGTAGCGTTTGCTTCTGTAGTCTGAACTAGGATACTCACTACGGGAAGCGTATTGAGATTTCGGCTCACGCTCCAATTGCCTACGATCGGTTATATGCGATTGGTGGACCTCGTCAATCCGAGACTTCTGTCGAAACAGCGAACTCTCATAGTCAGTTCGACGCTCTGTCGCGAATGGATTTCTGATGTTGACGACGGGCTCTCGATCTCTGCTCGAATAGTGATTGTTTGAGGCGTCTTTGTATCGTATTTTTTGGGCCCGGGGTTCTTCGGCGAAATCACTTTGTCTTCCAAGTGTTTCCCTTTGTGCACTCACTCTCGATCGTTTTCTTCTCACTTCAGTCCAACCGTCCGCCTTGTCCGCATAGATGGTGCGATGTGCGTCGTGCGCGTGATCAGAACTTTTAAACGTTCGATGGGACGATGTTCGTTCGACGCGTTCATCGTATTGATTTTGACCACGGAATTCATTCTTTGATTCCCGGCCTGCTGCACCAAGTCTGTAGATTTCATTGCGATATATCTCTCTCTCGATCCTATGGCCACGAGCAAATTCGAAACCTTGTGAAAAACAAAAAAATATATATTTAAAGATATTTCATATAAAATTTCACCGCATGCGAAAATTTTAAAGTGCCGCATAAAATTTATCTATAAAATCAGTCGTAGCGCGGTGGCTAGAAGGAATAAAAATTTATTCGCATAGAATGTTTCTTTGGTTGCTAGTTCGTGAGTAACCGTGGCATGTTCCAGGCTACTGACTGACAAATAGAGACACTACTAAAAACAGACAAAACTTTCACAAGGTTTATTTACTTACGTTTTATGGCCTGTTCTGGTGGCATTTCCAGTTCAGTAACCATATTACAACAAATTATGTAACCAGTTCTATTGACGCCATGGGTGCAGTGGACACCAATTAGTTTACCTAAAAAATAAAGAAAACGAAATTATTGCCAGAGAAATTTTATGAAAATTTTACTATAACAGATTTAGAAAAAAATGTGGAGGGGGTGGGGGTAATAGGATGGATTGGGTTTGATTTTAGTGTGTGTAGATTTTCCTTAAAATGTACTTGTTCTATAGTGTAAACGGGGTCAAAATTCCATAAGTGTTATGCCTACGTGCAAAGTTTTGAAACATTGACATTTTTTTTGCATATTCTTAATGTACATTTTAGTTCTCAAAATTTTAAGTTTGTCGGATGGAAATTCCCGAGTTCTGCGACTTTAAAGTCGAAGCCGAAAACCCGAAAATAGAGCATTTACAAAATGACTTGAAACTTTAACACGTTGGCTACCAGCCAAAAAAAAACGCTTACTCCGCTAGTATACACTGGGAAAAATGCAAAAATCATTTCTGTACTTTGTGAGTCACCGGTGACTCAAACTCTTATTTCACTTTTGCACACTGTGAGGCACCGGTGAACATCGAAACTATAGGAATGTATAGTAAGCTCAATTTAACGACTGCACTCAACCATGGAACTTGAGAAACTGACGGTAATGACAATAGTGTGTGTACACCGGTGACTCACATGGTAGCCAACGTGTTTTAATCGCAATATTTTCAAAACAACGTTTCGAAAATCGGTAACAGCGATTACTCAATAAACACACAACCGATTTCATTGAAATTTTGCATAATTATTACGCATTAGTTTATGTACTCCTGGCCCATCCAGGACAGCATTATGTAATGCGTAATTAATTTAAACTCATTTGTGTGATTTCCGATTCATGACCACGGACCCACAGCTGTCACCGCAAATCACCTCTAGAAGAAGGTCCTTTCGTAAGCTTACAAAAAAAAAGGGATTACAACTTTTTTTTCACATAAAAAAATCTGGAACATAGTTTAACATGCAAAAAGAGTCGAGCCAAACTAGTGTTCTTTAAACAGTATATAAATCGCCAAAAAAAACTTGTTCTGTTTAAGCCCTGCACGTAGGCATGACCCCTTCAAAAAATCGCAGATGAGGGTCTGGGATGAAAGGAAAACCTTAATTAAACGTATACCTATAAAGATCCTCACAATATTTAAGAGTTTTGTGTTCTAATTACCATTTGAGGATTTTTCTTTCCAAAGAAAAATTGACTTTTTGCATTACATTATGCCATACGGTTTCCAAGCGCCACAGAGACCAATCTCAAAACACAACAAAAGAAGAACCAAAACTTCTTCCCCAATGAAAATCTTTTCGAATTACACACAAATTAAATAACATCCACCGACTTTTCTTATCAGTTACTTAATCAAATCAACTTGGGATTATGCCCGCTCACGATCCATTAAACAATTTCTGTTTCCAATTTTAACATAATGTTGGGATTAATTTCGATTGCCAATCGAACAACTTCGCTATATTTGCAATTTTAAATCATAACCTCGCTGTAAATCACATAAATTTCATTCATTCAAGCGCTGAGAGCTGCATACAAAATAAATCCCGACTTTAAAATTCAGGATCGGATATTTATAAAAGATGGATAAAATGAATTAAACGGCCAGATCGGAAGAGATGAAAATCAACAAAACATCGACGATTTTGAGAATCCCATCATCAATGTTGAACATTTCATTGGCAGTTGTAAAAAATTGTATTCTGTGCGGATGGCGGCAAATTATCAACTCTAACCAATCCAAATAAAATCAAAAACTCAATTTCTCCGACATCTGAATGAAATTTATTGATTTGTAATTTCAATTTGTACATCAATTCCGGACAACCGGGATGCCGACGCTGCCAATTCTGGTATACGTTGTTCAACTCATCGCCGGGGAAGCGTTCATAAAATGTTGCTCGACTACGAATTTGTCCAGAGTCCATCAGACGCGGACATGAATTCTGGGGCGCGTGCTGTTTGTTCAACATGTAAATTGCGAACACAACAAGGAATCACTCTACTCCCATATTAGACTGTCTAGAAGAAATCCACAAGTTCTTAACTGGACATCAATGATTGCAATATGTTAGGTGAAAACCATGACCAAATGATTTTTTTTTTTCATCAAATGAATCCCTGCTAACATGTGGCCCACGCGTTTCTGTTCATCTAAGAAACTAAAGCGATGAACAGAAAATCCACAATCTGCGATCATGCATCTGAAAAGGTGCGCTTTTTTGAAGATCATTTCGTTTGTGTTATTTCTGTTCATTGCCTTAAATTTGAATCCCTTTGTTCTTATTGCCACAAAGCTAGCTGTCGGTGGCGACTAACTTCCAAGCGAATCACGAATGCTGTTAGATAAATTTTTTTTTCAAAAAAAAACGAATAATTGGAAGTTTCCAAGGCGCCCAGCGAACGTCTGATCATGATGTACACCGAGATTTGTGGCGGAATCTTCTTTTATCTGAGACGACGATTATGAACTAGAAATGTCGAGAGTATAACATGTGGCGTTCGAAATCTTCATCTCTAAAGTGGATTTTGCTATTTCCATGAAATGATGACACTTGATATCTGGATGGATCCGTGGATTCGCGAATCCTGTCTGACAGTTGTGTTACTTTCGTGGGCCAACAATTGTTTGTTTGCAAACAAGCTGTTAGCATTTGTTACAAATTTTATTATTGAACTAAGAAGAGACCAAAACCAGCACGCTGATAACATCGGTTTCTATTATTGGTCTAAATAATTATTACTAACAATTCGTGATTAGAAATTTAATATTGTGTTAAGTGGCGCCGACATTTCATGTCTTCTTCATTGAAGAAAAATTAAAAGTAATTCTAATAGAATAAAAGTTTATAAATAAATTTAGATGATGATTCATACATTCTGAATTATTATAGTCACGGTTTGTATTTTCCCTATGATACCAAATCAATGTAACGGCGAAACGTATTGACCAATTGCTACGAACTGGATCAAAAGTTGGTTTAGTGCTCATAATCTGTTTCAAACTATTTTTGGGTTTTGAGGCAAAATTTTTGTTCAAAAATGACGAAAAATCGTCACAGTTGGCCTCAATGGCTTTGTCCTTTGGGCCAACAAGCTCAATTAAAACACAACGGTCAACCCACAAATATTAACCCTTCAATGGTCCGGTGAGGTTTGACATGATATACCCATATCCCACCACAGAAACGAAAGATTAAAAAACCGCCATTTTGGCCACTTCTAGTCAACAGAACTTCACAAGATTGACCAATTAAATGATCAAACATGTGTGTGAAATTTCATTACTGCAGCTCAAGTAACGGACTTTTAAGATAACAAAATGGCGAATATCTTGATAACTAAAAGTTTTTTCAATTTCCTTGAATTGTATTTCTACACAAAACGCAACTCGATATCTCGCAATCTTCAATAACTCCAATTTTAAGTTAATCCACGTTTTGCACCACCCCAAAACCAAACCATTTTTTTTTTCTTTTCTATTTTAAATGTACTCACCATCATTCCTACTGTCACGACAAAATTCCCTCACGTAGCTATTAAACCTGTGAAAAACACGAAAAAAGTTAAATTGATTTTAAGAATGGTAAAATAATTTAGACATAATTTATTTATTCATCGCATAGAAATAAAACTAAATTTTTAAAATTGCTATAAAATCAAAAAGTAACGTTTTTCTCCACAAATCATAATCGAAACATAACGAATTGCTCTCAAATACGAATGAATTCCAATTTCATGCAACAAATCTAAAAATATTGCATTTTATAATTTAAAACTGGAATAAATTCCAAAAGATTTAACCCTTTACCGTTACTGATCGACCATTAAAATCCCATAAACCACTAACGCATTGCCTTCGAAAAAAATTCTCTTTTGGCCAGTCAAACTGTCCAAAGTACTTATCTCCGGACTCAATGCTATATACAAGAAAATTGCAAAGGGAATCGACTTCGTAAAAGGATCCCCTCAAAACGATATTTATTTATGTATCGACATTGCACACTCAATTAAATTTATTTATATTTAACGTTATCGCCATTAACAGATCCATAAATCAGAGCCAGGTCGATTTTATCAACCGAAGCAAAAGGTTAACCCTTTATGCTAAAAGTAAAGCAAAATCGATTTTTTTTTCTTATTCTGATTGCGAAATATTCGCCTGTTGGTTCTTTTCTTAGGTGTACAATGTACGGATTAAGGTGTTGCATTTATATACAATACTTTGCCATGATTTTATAATTTTTTTTATAAATAAAATAACAATCGGACAGTGTGAACTGATGGTAAGAAATAAAATCACTCAGGGTAGTCGTTTATCTTGTCCGATGTTGGTTTCGTGTCAATTTTTTATGCAGAAAGTCAAAGTGACGATGTCGCGGCGTTTCACGTTTACAAAGTGTATAACACCTTTGGATTTCACTTGAACTTCATTCGGTGATATCAAAGATCTCGGCGCCAGATGAAAATTTAATAAAAAAAAATATTGAACGATTTTGTTTGGGAATTTTTTCTTAGCGTTTTGATTTATTCGTTATGTTTTTATTCAACCCGTGTTGTATTTTTTGCAAATATTTGATTTACGGAAAAAGAAATTTTAGTAATTTGGATCTAAGTCATAAAAATCCGTATCATTTTTTTTACTTTTCTGTAAAATTCTAAAAATTTATCAGTTTTTTTAAAGTTTACAGAAACAACAACAAACTGAAATTCCTCGAAGGATGCGCCGCAGGAACACGATTTCAAGGAAAGAATGATTCTATTTTTTGTGGTTTTTCCCGTTTGTGGGTGCAAATAAATGCAACCAAAATTGCGATATAGCACGTCAACTAATTTTACAATTTAATTACTAGAATTTTTAATTACTAGATGAAATAACAAATACAGTATCGATTAAAACCCACCAAAATACTAATGGCATTTGTGAGCCAGTTGTTCCCGACCCCTCTGAATTGCATTTGCCTAAATATGACCCTGATCCGAACTTAGTTTAAAGCAGGCTTAGAAGTCCCTTTATTCAATAATGAAAACCATTTCGAAATCGTCAAATGAAGGTTTTTCAACAAATAATTGAAGGGATGGACAGAAACCACTTGAAACTCGCATTGTTTTAACACGTTGACTGCCGAATCAATTTTGCAAGTATTTAAAGGCAACTCCAATGCATGTAGACCAGGGGTGGCTTCATGTAACTTATTTTCCGTCGAATAATTAATCGAAGGAAATCTTTAGTCGACTAAAAAGAATTAAACAGACCGATATTCATTCTGGTGCACATGACATAAGGGTCTTTTTTGGGTAATTTGGGGTCGCTGAATCCAAATATGGCAGTAGTTTCACTGTAACAGCTCTGCTTTTTCCGATATGAAGGGTGACTCATAGGTTAGTTTAAATATTGATAATTTGGAAATCAACAATTCTGTTTTCCGTCATATCTGAAAAAATAGAGCCGGTACAGCCAAACTACTGCCAGATTCGGAATCAACGATCCCAAATTACCCAGAAAAGACTCTTATAGAGTATGCATCAGAATGAGTGTCGACCTGTTTAATCATTTTTGGTCGACTAAAGATTTCCTTCGAATAGTTAATCGAACGAAAATAAGTTACATGAAGCCACCCCTGTAGAATGTATATAGAATGTATGTATGAATGTATGTATGAATGCATGTATGAATGTATGCATGAATGTATACATGAATGTATGTAGAATGTAAACTTGGCTATTGAAAATGAAAGTCGGGGCTGTTCATAAAACTTAGTGTCATTTTCACTTGCTATTAAAAATTATAGCCACGGCAGTCAATGTGTTAAATAAACGAAACAGAACTTTATGTAAGTACTTCTTTCTTAAAAAATAGCATGACATGCATTCCTTTTTAAAGTAAATATGGGACACTAAGGGCTGCGCCCCGAACCGCTTCGCGGTTCACCCTCCATCCACAAGTCAGCCTTCGGCCTCCCCCCCTCTCCTCAGCCTGCGGCCACAAATCGTCCGCGGCCTCCGGCCGCGCGTCTAAGTTTCCATATCACTTTACCCCCTCCCCTTACTCCCCCTCCCCTTACTCCCCCTCCCCTTACTCACCCTCCCCTTACTCCCCCCACCACTCGGGCTACTTTTTAATGGGTCTATGTTGGGGCTGGACCCCCGACGAACATCTATCCCAAATTTCAGGCCAATCGGTTCAGTAGTTTCCCCGCAAAAGAGTAACATTGCGCAAAAACTAAGTTTCGAAACCACTTTACCCCCTCCCCTTACTCCCCCCACCCCTCGCGCTACTTTTCCGTATGCCTATGTTGGAACCAGAACTACCCCAGACACTCATGCCAAATTTCAAATCAATCGGTTCAGCCGTTTTTGCATGAAAGAGGAACAGACAGACAGACAGACACCAACACATTTTTATATATTAGTATGATGATAAAACAGAATCTTTGCAAACTTTTGGATTCTACTGCGATTTTCAGAAAATAAGGTTGACCGATTTTTAATTTTATAAATATTTTTACTCAAGAATCTAGTATAACCCCGCCCAAAGGGGCGCCTCATACACATCTTACTTTTCAGAGGTTACAAGGAAACGGCTATTTTTAATGAACGAAGGAATAATCTTCGAGAACTAACCTTTCTAGTTGCGAAAACTAGATGCAGAATTGCAAGATATAGAAGAGGAGGAGGTATTACATGCAGAAGCAAAATTTTAAATAATAGTGGACAAAACTCCGGAGATAACCTCTCTAATATTAAAAACCGGATTCAAATCCTTTTAAAATTACAGGAGATAGCAGGGGAAGAAATAGGAGGAATTTTGAAAAATAGCACTGTCCATGTTACCCTCTCAACCTATCGGTAAAGTTTCGTTAAAATTAAATTTTGTAATTTACCTTTCAAAAAAGGCATTTTTCTTTATTGCTTTTTCTCAAATTAATCAAATGAAATAAAATGCAATTCAAAATTTTTCGAGAAATCTTGTCAAATACCCCAATTTTCTTTATAATCCTAATAACTTGAAAATATGATTAACAACTTACTCTTTAACAAAATACTTGTCGGGAACAGTTTTTCCAGGGAGCATCAATTTCACATGGCGAACTCCACGCCTTTCAAAGGACTTTAGGAAAACATTTCAGTATTATTAAATTTATAAATCTAATTTTAAAATCGATTCCGATTAGCAATGCAACTTACATGCGGATCGTAATAACGATTGGTGTTCGTCAAGTCAATAACAAGACCCAAATTTGGAATCTCTTCCAGCAATTTAATCGCATCCAATCTGCAAAAATATCAAACAAAAATTTATTTTTATTGAAACAAAACATGAAAAAGAATATGAAGATAATAAAAAAGATTAATTCGTCTCGAATAGAACCCTTACTGTGTTAACACACAATAAGAACTGGACGTCTTATAAACATAAAAATGTAGCATTTTGCCAATCAAATTTCTTACCTCGTTTGTCTGTCGGTTATCCTACTATTGATTTCCTGCAAAAAAGAAGAGGAAAATGAAAATTATTAAAAAAAATCATACGACTATTAAAGAAAAATATTTTGAAAATATAAACGCTTTTGCTTAGGAGATAAATGGCCAATTTTTCGATCGAAAGAAGGCCTCGTATTTAATTTCCGGCGAAATTTTGTAGCCGATTGGAAAAATCGAAATTGAAAATCGTAAATCAAGGAAAAAGTCCAGACGTCTTCCTATGGAAAAACTAAATTATCTCAAGGGAAACTAAGCGAAAAAAATGTAACGAGACAATTTGATGTCCAGCCACAAAAGCAACAAGAATCGAAATCGACAGCGAAAATGGAGAAATTGCTCAATTCAATTACGAGATTTTTTTTTTCAGATATTCGAATACTACTTGTAGAGTGGAGAAGCCCAAAAAATACTCAATCAAGTAGAAAAGAAGCTTAGGCTCTATCAGAGTAGACTTATTACCCTTTGCTGGAAGGAGGCAAAGACATTTTGTCATGGGCATACGGATACAGCTAGGATAAAGTGGTCAGAAAAGCCACCCCTCCTTGCTTGATCTCATGTTATCCAAAATCAGGAGATGTGCAGCTGTTAAACTCTTTTTTCTTTTCTTATTTTTGACTACTCAAGAACTTTCTGGTTTATCCCTCTTCCAACTCAAACGTCCACCATTCCAACTCCAGCAACAAATCACAGTCAATTCAAATTCTTTCCAGCCGAAACGACCCCAAAGCCAAGAAGCAACAGGATGTCATCCGATGCAGAGACAGACATTACATTCAGGAAAATCCTTTTTCGATTAAAAAGATAACTCTAGAAAAAATCGACTCTGCCAAGGCAGAAGAAAAATCTATAAAATGAGGAAAAGTTTCTGGCAAACGAATGGAAAAATCCGGAAAATCGCTACAAAGTTCCAGCGGCGCTCAGCATTTTTTGGATGAAAAAATTTTCCCTCAGAAAAAAAACTAATTTTAAGGATTTAATGCGCTCTAGTAAATTCCGACCATGACCACGCCATCGTATAGCAGTATCGAAAGGAAAATAAATATTTTAATTATTGTTGCTTCCAAACAATATTTATACAACTAAAAAGGAATGCTAAATTTTTCAGGAAATATTTTAAAATTTTAAAGAAAAATAGTTGTAGTATTTAAATATTTAAAACGATGGATTTCGTTACAATTTAAACATATTTTTAGCCAAGATTAATGTTAATAGAAAGATATAGCAAGGTAAGATGGTTAAAATCTTTAAAACTCCCAAATTCAAGGTAAGATGATTAAAATCTCTAAAACTCCCAAAAATAGGCGAAGAAAATTCTAAAACGCCTGAGAGTAGACTTTTTCGCCTTAAATTAACCAAAAAATATTTTAGAAGCCTTAAATAGCAGAGAAAAAATCATTAATACTACCGAAAGCACAAAAAAAATTCTCTGAAATGTCAGAAAGTGGACAAAGATGTCTGAAATCGCTGAAAGTAGCAAAAAAAAACTTTTTCAACTGCCTGAAAGTATGCAAAACAATCTGTTAAGACCTGAAAATATAAAAAAAAAATCCCTGAAACTACAGAAAATATTGTACATTAAAACTATCTAAAATTCCAGAAATTAGGCAAAGAAAGCTTTCTAAGAAGCCTTAAAGTAAGCAAAGAAAACTCCTTAAAAAAATACCTTTGAAATTAGACAAAAAAAACCTCTAAAATCCTTTTCAATTAATAGAAAAACGAAAATCACGCAAAAAATCTTTTAAATCCCATCAAGTCGACAAAAACCTCCAACCGCCAGAAATTTGACGAAGATCCCCTGAAACGCCTGAAAGTAGGCAACAGTTTTTTCGCGAAAAAAAAATATTCCCCTTATAATACAAGAGAAAAAGAGGAAAAATAATATTTTTTGCAAAAAACTAAAGCCAAAAATTAAATTGATTAAAAGTGTTTTTTTTGATTTCCAACAATTTTCCATCGACAAAAGTGAACTAATTTAAATTTCAAACTGCTTAATGCACTACAAATTCAATTAAATTGAAATTTTTCAACGCAAATTTAGCCACCCAAAATTGTAAGAATCCACCATAAATTTGTTGTGGAAATTTCATAAAATTTGGGTGGCATTCCTGAAATTCTGCGAAAAAAATCAACGCTGGTGGGCAAACTTAAATCATCCGGAGGCTATCCTCCAAAAATCAATTTTTCGATAACAATTACCAGTGAAGGACATTAAGCGAAACTTCCTTGGCCACACCAAAACAACATCAAACAGACTTGTGGTGACTGGTGGACGCTTCCTCAATCACATCCCACTGCGGAGTGCCTAAAATCAGGAGCGCCAGTTGATTATTCTGCGTTACTACATTTAATTGTAGTCGATGGGCGCCCTTAGCCAAATTAATCATTTTATAAAAGTTAAACATCAAAATTCTCTCCTTCGAAAAGCGAGATAATGTTTTATACCTGACATTGACGCATCCCCCCAACAATGTTGTTATGGTGATCTTCAATGATCTTTCGAGACCTCTGCCGTGATCTTGCCTTAGCGTTTTTTTTAAACAAATAATGCATTTGCAATGCGGACAAGTAGTACGTCTTGGACGGAATCCCAGTCCAGTGGATTGAATCAATTTAGGTGGACAACTAATGGGCAACAGCAGAAGAGCCCCCCTCTCTTCCTCTATGCAACCCAACAGTGAACATCGGCCCTGTGGCGATCACTCATCGTCCGTCCTACCCGTCTATTAGTCATTTAAGCTAAGAGATTGATGGCACTTGCTGATTGCTATTTGCTCAGCCTGAATGATGGGATTATCATAGCCAATGAAGAAGGGAAATTATGTCGATCGCTTGTAATGAACTCGTTAAAATGTGTAATTTAGCTGGGAGCGGTTTTTGCGGGCTACACCTGACTTTATAGATTCTGATATGCCAAGATTTCTTACTTAATTTTTTATTCTCTTTGATATCAATTTACAGCATTTTTATTAAGCGCCAGTTTAAATACTTTGTGGTCTTTTGTCACAATTTTAATTTTTTTCGTGAATATTTTTAATAGAGAAGTGCGTTGGAAAATTTAAAATGAGAATTTTTGAATCTCGTATAAAATATATTTTCATTGCATTCGCTAATACTTAACTACACGAAATTTTGAGATATGGGAATTATATTGCAACAACCAACGAGTTTTTTATGGGCTATTTTTTTTACTCCAAATTTCTACATAATACTAGAATTTGGACCCGGCTTCGCCCGACTAAAAGCGTGAACAGAAAAAAAAACTTAGGAAAACTAAATTCAGTTGGTTAAAAATTAGGTAGCCTGCATGCTGTTCGTTAGTTTTTTCTCTTCGGAAAATGATTAACAAACTAACAAAAAATTCCAGCACTTGCATTCGGTATTACTTTACCCCCCTCCCCTTACTCCCCCACCTCTCGGGCTACTTTTTAATGGGTCTATGTTGGAGCTGGACCCCCGACGAACATCTATGCCAAATTTCAGGCCAATCGGTTCAGTAGTTTCCCCACGAAAGAGTAACATTAACCTCCTTACTCCCCCCTGACCCCCCCTCCACCAACCCACGCGTTTCACGCAAAAACGGCTGAACCGATTGACTTGAAATTTGGCATGAGTGTCTGTGGTAGTTCTGGTTCCAACATAGGCATACGGAAAGGTAGCACGAGGGGTGGGGGGAGTAAGGGGAGGGGTAAAGTGATTTCAAAACTTAGTTTTTGCGCTATGTTACCCTTTCGCGGGGAAACTACCGAGCCGATTGGCCTAAAGTTTAGCTCCAACATCGACCATAAAAAAAAATGAAAAAACTTAACCCGGCAACGACGGGTATGCAAGCAAGTTTATTTATAAACAACGTGAAAAGCGTTGGGGTTTTCCCCAGGGTTTTCACTTAAGCTATGTTTTTATTTTCTAGAGTTTTTGTATATAAAATTTGTCATTTCGTTACTGATCTGTTTAAGCCCCCGCGATGCATGCAAGAAAAAAACCAGCGGGACCATAACTGAGAGAACTATTTTAGTAGTTCTAGTCGCTATGTCACTTAAATAGTGTAAAAAAAATTATAAAATTTTAAAACCATAAATAAAACTCATTGTTTATATAAAAAAACAATTTTAGTTATAGTTCCGGTTCCCTATTATAAAATAGTTAGATTTTATTATTTTTTCTCTGTGTGTGCCAAAAATTAGAGTATAAAATTTTTACTGTGTATTCAAGAAGTATTAAAAATCAATTTCCCCGACAAACGAAATAAAAACAACAAAACTGAACTAATTAAAAGCTTACAAACACCAAAATTCGATTTGTTCAAATAAATTTCAACCCCCTTTATTTATTTATCGATTTCACCAGGTAGAATCAGAACCCGTTCTTATAGGTGATCATCGATTGGTGTTAATTCCACAGCTCTGCAATTATCAATCTTCGAGGAAATATCACTTTAGGACTCCGATTGCTGGCTATTGCCTCTGACCCTGAGAAGAAATCAAATTATTTTCTTTCTGCCAAACAACGACGAAAAAATAAATTTATCGCATCGTTTTTATTTACACCAAAACCTATCGAAGAAATTGATAAAAATCGCGTGAATCTTGGCGGCTGGCTGCTGACCGGTCAGCGAATTATAAGAAACGATTCGTAATCAAATATTTGTTTCTTCGATTTCCGCCCACCGAAAAAAAATTCTTCGGCAACTTATCTTTTAATTACAGGGCCGGTGTGAAGGGCAACACTTCATCTTTCCGTTTCTTGCCAAATTGATCTCTCTGGTCCAGTATGAGGATGATGCGAACGGCATCCATACGAGGATATTATGGCGGCATCAGCATTAAGGAGATAACTTTTCTGAAGACCAATAAACCCACTGAAAACAATCGTCTTGGCCTCCAATTGAATTAGCCACCCATCCCTGAACTCTGAAGTTGCGGTTTCTGATCGAAAGATTTTGATAAGAACCTCCGTTGGTCGTCTGCTGGCTGAACTCCTTTGAGTATCAATATGCAGTCTAAAATACATTTGGTAGAAGCGACTTGAAGACAAACAAAAATCCACAGATGAAGAAAGCAAGCCAAAATTCAACAAGAGGTATTTTTTTTTAACTCTATTGAAACAAAAGATTGCGATTGGTGTTTTTAAACGTTTTTCGAGATTTTGAAGAGTGTTGAACTGTTCTTCGTATGCAACAAATCTTAAATGGTGAATGGTTACCGAACGTTATTCGATTTTTAGCTATTAGCCTTCTATTATGATCGATCTTTGATCGCAACTTTCCTGTGGCCTTCAATCACTTTTCTAGTCATATTTGGTCCTAGAAGAGTGTTTAGTCCTGGAATATGATGATCCTATCACCGTCTGGTGAAAATTCGTTAACCGGAAGTGCCCAAAATGGCGGCTTTTCGGAAATGTCAAATTCCATGTGTGACAAAAATTGGAGACAATGAAATTTACCACACTTTCGTCTTTTATTAAAACTCGATATTTCAAACCATTAGAATTCTTTCAATGCAGAGGTAGAAAGTAGTCCAACTGGATTTTGATGTATAGATAAGTTATGTAAGATCATATTTTAAACACATTTCGTCTTAATAAATTTTTCAATTTGATGCAGTTTTCGAGAAAAAAGTATTCCATTTATATGGGGGAGGGAGGAAGCAGTGGTCCGATTAGATTTTGATGTATGGATGAGTTATGTAAAATCCTATTCTAAATACATTTTACCTTTATAAATTTTTCAATATAACTCACCGTGTTCGAGAAAATTGCAAAAAACTGTTTCGATCGGGGGAAGAAGGAATAGTCCAATTTTGCCGGTTCATGAACTTAGCCTAGACATTGACGAGAAACGTATATATACAAAATTTCAACTCAATCATTAGTCGGAAGAGGCGATGTGTGGAGAATACGGCGGGTGGGGTAGAACGTCCCAATTCAGGGTTTCCAGGTAGGTTTTAATGACATTAGCAACATGTGGCCGAGCGTTGTCGTCCTGCAAGATCACTTTGTCATGTCTATGCTTCGAATTGTGGCCGTTTTTCCTTCAATGATCGGCTCAAACGCATTAGTTGTGTTCGGTAACTTCTTCAATTTTACAAGTTTCTGCAATCATTCGACGCGGCAGATTTTTTTTTCGAATTGAAGGCAAAAAGCAAAACTTTCCGGAACTGACGCTTATTGGCTCAAATTTCAACATTTTCACGCACAAAAAAATTTATACGCACTTAGAAACGTTTGCGGCCCCCAAGATTTTGGGGATTCCTTATTCAGCTAAGAAAAATGCATCTCAACGGTTCATAAACTAACAGGCGAGGGGGAAAAGAAGAATTATAAAAAATCGTCTCAGTTACTCTCAAAACGACTTTTGACGCGTACAAAATTTCTTTAAAATCGTTGGGTAGTTCTTTGCACGAAGATGTGGCAAATAATCAAACAAACCTAAAACTTTTCTCTCACAACGCAAATATTCTTAAAAATTAAGAAAAAAACAATTTACGGCATCAAAAACGTTCTTAAAACTGGAGAAAAAATCTGATGTCCGATTTTTTAGAAAAAATCTGATGTCCGAGTAAGAAAAAAAAATACTTTAATCCATCTTTAACCTAAATTACGTACCTTTTTATTAGAGCGCAAAAGTTATAACTCAAATTTTGCGTTTCATTTTTAATTTGAAAACTAAATATTGTTCAGTGGAAATTATGGAAGTTCTGAATAAATAAATACCTAATTTTCAAGGCAACAAAATCCGCCGAAAAGGTTATGTTCTATTTCGGAAATCCATTAAAATTCCATAGATTTTTTCCCAAACTAAGAATTTGTGCTTCTCAAAGATCTTCTTCCTCTAACCAAATTAAGACGAGAATCCCAATGTCAACATAGGTACATAAATGAAAATATTTTCGTTATCTTATTTAAATTTTTCTTTTCTGTTTTTCATAAAAAATGACGCCGTCAACAAATCATATTCAAACATCGATTTCTTGGTACATTTAACAGAAGTTCTCATGTATACTCGGCAGCTATTTTGCAATTCATAACTTTTTTGGAAATATGTACTCTTTTTTTCCGACATACGAGGTGTATGTAGTTGGTAAAAGGTAACGTAAGATAAATCATAATAACCTCTGCTAATGACGACTGAGATTCAATATTAATGGCTGGCCGATGGTGGCGTCTTGTATTTTTGTGTCTGTCAAGTGTTTATTTTCATTTCGTTTACTACTAAAACTTCGTCGTCGTCTTTATTTCAGGTCTATTTTATTTTATTTTTGTGATCGGAGTGAACCTATGTTGACTTATTTAAGGTGCGCGCGCATACTTTTTCATGTTTGCCAATCATGTCGGTCAGTTTTAGGCGAAGATTACAAAAACCAGGCAGGCAGGCAAATTGTTTACTTTTAACACCGCAAGTTCAATGGGATTCCAAGCAATCGTCGCGAAATTTTTTTCATCTCATTTGGTATTATAGGCGCACCTAAATTTTTAGGAAATCATTAAAAAAAACTTAAATCCTTAAACCTGGCACGTGCAACTTATTTACGATACACATACATTCATGTGTAAATAATTGTGAATTTATGCAATAAAAATATCTGTGCACACAATTTAAAATATTTGTTATAATCAGAGCATGGAGTAAAATTTATATAGAATGTACCAACACCAGGTATGGCTCTCAGGGTTGTTATTATTTTCCCTGGCCCTACTGGTTTTTTTAAAAAAAGCCCACCTAAAAAAACCCCCAAACATTTCAAAATAATTGCACTAAAACACCATTAAAAAACCCAATAAAACCCATAATAAAACCCAAAAAAAAAACCAGCATAAAATATTTGGTTTCAATTGTCGATATTAGATAAAAATAAGTAGGGGAAGGTGGGGTATTCTGGACCGCATTTTCATTTTGGCTAAAAACTCGCAAAAAAATAACTTTTTCTGAAAATTTCAAAGCTTGAATTTGTAGTACGATAAATAACCTCTCTTTGGGTCACAGCGGTTTGGTCAAATTGTATTAAATTATACAAGTTTTATCAGTTGGCGCAAAAATGGCGTTTTTGCGATTTTGAAAAATCTCGGGGTATTGTGGACCACTTTGTAAATCGATTAAAAATGGAAAAATGTGATAGACAAACTTTTTTTTTTGATTCATATATTTATTATATAACAGACAAAGTGAAATGAAGTGAAAAATTGCAATGAAAATCAGTCCGAAACGCAATGTTCGCAAGTCCAGTAACTTGCAGTCATTCCGGAGCATCCCAAGTGAACAGCTCGGTCGCACACGTTGCAATGGATGGTATTTCGGCGGTTCATTTTTTTTGGCATATTTTTCTTACAAATTATGCAGAAATCGATGTATTCTTCCACCTCACAATAGGTTGAAGATGGTTGTTTCTTCTGTGATGTCTTCGATTTGACACGATCTTTTTGCTTTTTCGATTATGGTTTATCACCTTTTCTCTCCAATCTCTTTCGCTTCATATCAGCCTTCTCACGAAGGTCATTTACATCCTCTGGCGATGTCAAAACGGCCGATTTAGAAACTAGCTTGTATACCCGTCATTGCCGGGTTAAGCTTTTTGTCTAAATTTTAAAATACGAAGAAATCCGGAAAGAATTTAAAGACTTTTTAATGGGTCTATGTTGGGGCTGGACCCCCGACAAACATCTATGCCAAATTTCAGGCCAATCGGTTCAGTAGTTTCCCCGCGAAAGGGTAACATAGAGGGAAAACTAAGTTTCGAAATCACTTTACCCCCTCCCCTTACTTCTCCCACCCCTCGCGCTACTTTTTAATGGGTCTATGTTGGTGCTGGACCCGCGACGAACATCTATGCCAAATTTCAGGCCAATCGGTTCAGTAGTTTCCCCGCGAAAGAGTAACATAGCGCAAAAACTAAGTTTCGAAATCACTTTACCCCCTCCCCTTACTCCCCCCATCCCTCGCGCTACTTTTCCGTATGCCTATGTTGGAACCAGAACTACCACAGACACTCATGCCAAATTTCAAGTCAATCGGTTCAGCCGTTTTTGCGTGAAAGAGGAACAGACAGACAGACAGACAGACACCAACTCATTTTTATATATTAGTATGATTAGTATGATTAGTATGATGATTGCCGAAAATCTAATGCTGTGTTTTTGCATGAAAAAACACTTATATTCATCAAATACACGAAGTTTGCTTGTCAAATGTCAAGAATTGAGTGGTCCATAATTCCCCGACAAAAGTGGTCCACAATTCCCCGAACGCTCTTTTTTACAATATGGCAGCTATTAGTAACACAATGCAAACTTCATGCAAAATTTTTTGTCAGTGTCGAATGCTTAAGGCTCCGTGAATATTATCAATATATTTACTTGAGTTGATTCTCGAAAAATGTGGTTAAATTTAAGCGAAACACAAAGTGAAAAAAAAAATTTCGAAGTATCACTTTTCTATTTGCTATCGAAGCGAGGTGATAGTGCGTATACACAAGTCGAGTACTGTTAGGAAAATTAGCTTAACATGAGGCAAACTGATTACAGTTATTTGCAGCTACCAACCACTACTAGGGGAAACAAAATGACGCTGGTCCGCAATTCCCCGTGGTCCAGAATACCCCAGTTTCCCCTACTTTTTATTTAAAAAGTAAAAATTCCATCATTGGTGTCCACGAAATCCACTAGTAGAAAAATTGTTCTTGAGTGGAGTATTTAATAATAATTCAGGAACTTTTTCATAAGAAATAGACGTGTTTGCTCTTCTACTCTTTGTATTCGTGTCCAAATTTTAACGTTTTTAGCGGTAGTTTAGAAATTTTAATTTTACTGGTAAACTTAAACTTTTTTCATTAATTAAAAGAAGTGATGTGGTTACAAAGGATCATTAAAAATTGAAAAATTTATTAATATAATTTATGTTCTAAAAAATTGTGATTTTTATTACAGTAGAGACTCGGTAATTCGAACACTCGGTAATTCGAATACCACGCTAATTCGAACAACCAATTTTTTTATATTGGGTATCTTGTAATTCGAATTGTGGTTGATATTTTGGTCTCTGTAATTCGAACTTTTCTTGTCGAGCATGGAAATGGCTTGAATACATTAGGCATTAATTTTGGAACTTGAAAATATATTTTTTTTGCGACTAAGACTCTTTTAATAAACAAAATGTCCACCATAAAATGTATCCAGTCCAAAAAAGTAACAGAATGTCCACCATAAAAATCTCCGTGGTTCGAATTACGCCCATCATACACTTGAGCTAAGCTATGTGAGCGAGGCTAGCTATAGTTACATAGCCTAGCTGGGTTAGCTCACCTCGTCGCACACTTGAGCTAAGCTACGCGGCGATATTTTCGGTAAATGTATGCATTTTTCCACTTTATCTGCAGCCATTTTTAGATATAAATTATTTAACGCGATTGAAAATATTCCGCAAAAAAATTCAATTTTCACGTTTTCCTTACACTTTTATGTCCACAAAATACTACACTTTTGCAAACACCGATTCTACACTGTATAAGGCCGAAAATATTTATATGTGAGTGTCAGCGATGCCAGCGAAGTCGTTCGCGTAGTTGAGGTCTGAACTACGCGAGCGAGCTTAGTCCGCGTCGCCCATGACTACGCGATGTAGTTTCATAGTTTCGCTGAAGTGTGCGGTCACCAATGTAAATGCTAAGGATTTTACTTTCACCTACCTGAAAAATAAAACTACCTGCAACTGGTATTTCACTATTTGCATTCAATTTTTGTTTATTTGGGATATGTTTACGAGTCGGTGGCTAAGCATCCACTGACTCAATCAAATTACGCACACATGCATGCTGACATGCTACACGAGCGACTTCGTGTGTGTGCGTAAAAGAAGACGAGAAGAACACTTTTCGAGTGGCGACTTTTCCCCTCTTGCCGCACTCGTTTCTTTCCTAGAATTTGGTGAAGTTACGGCATGCTGATGACCGAAAGTTGCTCCGTGTACGCCCTCGCTAACGAACGATAACAGCTTTCTAATGCAAAAACGCGTTAAAATCGATTAAACTTCACTGGTAGAAATGTTTTATAATACACATGACCCAAACTAGCATTCAGCTGACGAATTACATTTCATACCAAAAAAAATTCTTGAAATTTTCACCACAAAAACCTTTAGGACTTTAAATTTTGATATCATCCGGGCTGACACAAACCCTTCCTTACACCACTGATGATTCTATGTTTGTCAAAAATACTGGTTTAAATAAATTCTTATCCGAAAATTACAGTTTTATCGACACCGAAAATATTGACCAATGATTGATACAAAATGGCAAGTTATCTGAAAAACCATGAAAATTTCCCATCCCCAAGGATATTGATCTCATTTCTAAATCGTGTCCGTCCCAGCGTGTAAAAAATATTTCGCCCTCAAAAATTCCATACAAATTCTCTTCCCGTTTAATTAATCATTTATTAGTTTCAGCAATTACCACTCTGCGACTTGTTTATTTATCTCCACCAAATTGATAAATTGAATCCTCCTCGGGCTGGCATTCGTTGGCGTACGAGTAGTATTTATTTATTCATCTCGGCATGATTATTGTTATGACTGTGACTGTGAAGGGTCCCAATTGCAGACAGCATCTTAGACTTTTGTTCCGACTCACATTTAAATCTCATCTCAAGTCGCAATGAGAGCTCAATGTGTGGGGCCGGGCCCGTCAAGACTCTTATAGCAAACGATCTCAAGACGACACGAATATACTTAAAAATATTGATCTTTCGAGATATGTTGAAGGGGGAATAAACGGACCGCAAATTACCTTCCCACGCTATGAAAGCCGGGATCGGTCGAGCAGCGGATAATCATAATATTCAATCCTGATTTGAGTTTTTTTTTTCACTTTGAAAGGAATTTGCTACCGGAAGGATTGGATTTTATCTATCAGCAGAAATGACAAGATAACTTCTTTGGTGCCAAGAAGTGTGCGAAAACATTTATTCGCTTGGGTGAGCGCGCATACTTTTTGCGGGATCTGGAATCAAATCGGATGCCCTCTTTTCACAATAAATCACCTGGCGACCACTTATTTTATGCGAAAATGAAAATTCTATCTATGACTTCTACATGCGGCGTGAGCGTATCGTATATCTACCACAGGGATAGTGTAACCCTTCAAGTGTTATCCTGACTGCGATAACACACTTTTCAAGATGTAGTGTACAACTAACGTGCTCCACATGTGTAAAGAAGCAAACGGTCGTATATCACCAAACTGGGTATAGTACGTGCAATTACAAACAACATTACCTGGAGACCAGGAGAAACAACAATCCGACTACTACTTGTTAGGTGACGATAAATTTCAAAAGTTTTCTTAGTTTATGGGGAACACGACAGCAAAGTCCCAGCAAGAAACTGTAGCGAAAAGGAGTTGCAAACCATGTTGCGACTCTCTGAAATGGGTGGGTGGAAATTGTTGGCGCCAAGCTAGCATAATTATATCACGGCGACAGGTATATTCGCAAAAATTGTAAAATCTACCTTACGTTACTTTTTTCTGGTATATTGCTGTTTTTTTTTGCTGGTTTTATGCAATTCGCGCTCGGTGGTGTTTATGCGAACAGTTGGCAGTTAGCCGTGCAATACTAAATATGGCATGACATCGCCCTTTTGTTTCTGGGTCACCAAAAGCCAGAGAATCGTCCAGGTTAAAGATTTTGTGGAACTTTAATACGAAAAACTTTACACGGTGAGAAATGTTGACGCTTGGGTGATAGTCAAAAGGGAAAATTCTAAAAATCTTTTACAATAGATGAGAATTTGCAAAAATTATAGAACGTATTTTATGAACATTCTTCGGTCTAAATCAAGTCAGCAGGGATCATCAGCGAAAGTAAAAATACAACTTAAAATTACCAAAGGATAAACAAGAGTTCTTTTTGAATTTGAATATGATCAATTGCTTAATTAGCATCAGAGCCAGCGGCATTGCCAGGAGAGCAGGGCCACGCAACGCGAATGCGAAGGAGGAGGGTGGAAACAGGTTTGAAACTCTAAAGGACTAAAAATTTATGTGTTGTCAGCGGCCTGACAATTATCTTGTCGTTTTCTGAAGCAAAACCTTACAATTCTCACGGAATATAAATGACCCGTAATCCAGGAATATTGTAGGTGCGATAACAGAGACGAAAATTATGGCGAAATCTTAGTTTGAGGAGGCTAGATCCCGTACTACGTTTTAGGCTATCCAAAGTCATTAACCAAGGCGAGAAATCGAATTCACACTCTTTGGAATCTTAACCTCCGTCCCCTACATTTTTCTGTGATTTCTGTGACTCCAAACTTTTAAACAGTCAAGGGATTTGCTTCATTACCAACAGAAAAATATAATTAACACGTTCACTGCCAGCTAGGAGTATACTGAGTATACTCGTAGTTGGCTGTGTATACGAGTATACGGTGGTGTTAAGACGCTTGTGCAAAAATGTCTTTTAACACGTTGACGGACAGTTGCGGCTATAGCCGTCAAGTTCAAGTTCACTATGTGACATGACGGCAATAGCCGTCCAATACGAAACGGTCGTTTTTAGACACTGCGGCTGTAGCAGCACAAATGTGCATTTACCAGCGTACAAGTAGAAGCCTAGTGTCAATTTTCGAATTTCACTTGTTTCTACTGTCGAATTTCACTTGTTCGAATTTCACTTGTTTCTACTGTCCGTCAACGTGTTAAAAAAAACCTTTTCGAAAACTCTTGAGTTTTGAAGAAATTTTTTAAAAAACCTATCGAAAACAATAGTTGAAAATATACAGTTTTATCAGATTTTATACTAGATCACAACATATTACAAAAGTAAATTGTTCCTCAAATTCTGTGCCAATTCAAAAATTTACACTCATTTCATACATTTGATAAAAAGTCCCAACAAAACTCATTTGTTCCTTGTTACACTCTCAGTCAGTTACACCCCTGGCGGCCAATTAGTGATTGTGACGATGTCTTTAAATGGAAAGTTTATGGAGTTTCTTCGATTTTCAATTTTATTACTGGATATGTTTGGTTTCATTTTTATTACATTGAGGTCGTGATTTCAGACACCTACTCATAATTGTTACATTTCCATTTAATCGTTATTTATGTTGCACTTTTCATTTTCTTAGGTCTCATTTTATTAAAGTCATCGAGGGAACGATGTTGCCGATTTTTGTTTCCTTTATTTTTCATACATAAAAGCAACATGATTTTTATTACGTAAAATCGAATTCAGTTAACGCGTCATTATTTTTGGTGAAAAATTCTGAGAAAAGTGCAAACATATTTAATTAAAAAAAAAACTTTATTGCGATTTTCAAATATTTTGCACTAAAACCGAACGTTGATCCGACTTATAATTTTTTATAATAACATATAAATATTTTATGTGAACAACTCATGACTAGGGATGCAACTTCGTTCATACAACATCGATATATCGAAAATCGATGTTTTTTTTAAGGCGACATCGATGTCAGAAAACATCGTCCTGAAAACATCGATACCTCGATGTTTTTCCGATGTTTTGTAAAAGTTACATTTAATAAATAATTTAGCCACCTGGTGGATGCTCTACTGTGGGTGGAGTGCACCCAGGTAGAATTAACACGGTTTTAATTCTTCTTATACGTTGAACCACCAAAAACCCGTTAGTTTTCGAGATATTCGCAAAAAACTATTTTTTTTGAAATACCGGCATATCTTCATAACGGAGTTCTAGTAAAAGACACAAATGTAGCAAATTTTATTGTCTCCAAGTTTTGTAATACATAAGACTACTGGAAAATGGTTAGTTTCGGAATAAATCGTAAAAAACCGCATAGTTTTTAAAAAGCCGCCGTTTTAGTTACTTCCGGTTAACGGATTTCCACATCAGGACCAAACTTCTCTGTAAAATTTCATGGCTAGCTCTGGTATTTTTTGCGAAATCTTGTAGAAAGATGAAACCGAAAATTGATAGCAAAGAAAATTTGAAACAAATCTTTAAGTAGAGTGGCTATATTAAATCAGCTAAAATTAGTTTCTCTACTAATTTTATGAAGAGTAATGTTCTAACATCGCGGACAACATCGATACTTCGATATATCGGCTTTTTCAACATCGATACCTCGAAATATCGACCTGTTCAACATCGAGGTTAAAACTCGATATTTTTTAACGAAACCTCGATGTTTCGCAAACATCGATATATCGTTGGCATCCCTACTCATGACTATCTTATACAAAATCAACTTTTTTGCACAATTTACACTATCATCCGATATTAATTTGCATAAAAACAATATTTCTTATTTTACAAAATCTGAAAAATCTCGATAACGGCAAAAGATATCGACTTACAGCGATATGCAAAAATGTAGAGAATTTTAATATCTTTAATAACGGTAAAAGATAGTGGGTAAAAGTAAAAGACAAAATTATGGCAAACATTATTCTCTTCAATTCATCCTACATAATGAGCCACAGAGAACCCGTTAGCTTCCGAGAAGGAGATGTCGGTTTATATTCTCCTTGAACTTTTGCAGGTTATAGTCCGGGAGGAACACATCGAATGGTAAATCGTTCCAGTCTTGTTGTTCGCGAAATGAAAGAACTCCTAAACTTAACTGTACGAAAACGGGGAGGCTCAAGGAAGAAGTTGTGCGCGGGTGCAGCTGCACAAGAGGGTCTAGGGAAAACATACCGTGGAAGAATAAGTTGGGAAATTTCGGTGGAAAATTTCCCATGGAAATATCTATAGATTTTGCTGAGCGACGATGCTCGTCAGACGGTAACAAATCTGTCAAAGACTTGTCTCCAATCAGTCGGATCGCAGGTTTTTGAATCCGGTTCAGCAGTTGCAGGACAGCTTTTGGTGTTCCAGCCCAAATTTTAGAATTGTACTCAAGTCTCGGTCGAATGTATGTTTAGTCGATTGGTCCGAAATATTTTTTACAGCGTCCCAGAAAGCCTAGGCACTGCAATGCTTCCTTAGCTCCTTTGGAGTATGATCGCTCCACTTGATGAATCTATTTCGCAATTTTATTCTCGTATATCAGAATTTTTTTCTGGATCTCGTAAACTTTATTCAGGTGCAACTTAAATTGTTTTTCTTAGAAAATTGGTGCAATAAATTGAAATTTTCGCTAAGTGAACAAAATTTCACTTAGCGAAAATTTCGGTGAATAAAAGGTGAATAAAATTTGCGAAATAAATTCTGATTAGAATTCGCGGAGACATTCAACAAAAAATCGCAAATGTAAATGGAACCGTTCAAACTATTTTGTGGTCGGATTTTAATGGCCTGCCAGTTTAGTTCATACAAAGTCTTGATATTATTTTATTTAAGGAAATGCAAAAATTCACATAAAATATTTATCTCAACGAAAGGTATTTAAAATACTGCCAGTAATTTGATTTCAATTGAGATTTTCTATTCTACTTAAAAACATTTTACGATAGGTGAGAAATTTCGCAAGTGTTTTAACAACGATCACCGCAAATATTTGAAATTGCTAAACACAAGCCAAGTTTTCAAATAACAAACAAAACTGACGCCAGAAAATCTACACCAGAAACCATCAAATATTCAGCTCCCCGAAGAAAAAAAAACTATTTTGGAAAAAAAAATTACCAAAAAACGATCCGGTAATTTAAAGTCAACATGGCATTTATGGTCTGGACACTTATTTACGAAGTCATTAGATGGCAATAAATTAAAATTCAATTAAAAACTTGAACATAATATGACGCGGAAAAAAATAGTGAGAAAAAAGAATTCGAGAAATCCACCAGCACACAGAATATATCCCAAGAATTTCATTATCCAGTGGTCCTCCCGCATTTGGTAATGTATCATAATTTTCGACAAAGTAAACAGAAACTCCATTTAATGTTTCTCTTTTATCGAATTATGGGAGGTCCTTTTCCCAATTATAACCGCATAGTCAAAGAAAATGTCCAAGAATTAACCAAACGCCATACCATGACCATGAGATTAACTTCATCGATAAGACGACACGACGTTCAGAGTTCATCCAGAAGAAAGTTATTTTGAAATTTATAAGTATAAGAAATGATATGAGAACATAATTTTATCCGTTATTATTATGATAGGGCAACGTACGATTTCGATTTCTTATAATGCTGATACCAACTTTAATTTGGTGGCGCATATATTTTTAATTGTGGCCATCACTAAATATCTATACGAAAATAGGACCCGCACATAATCGTACAAAATGTGACCACATTTTGTCCGCTATAGACAGCCGAACAAATATCCGAGTATTGTTATGATAAAAAAATATCAGTAGTTGTCAACACAAAACTTTCTTCTACAAAATCTACGACCCTGTGCAATTTACGCTAGAGCCCTGTCGCGTTGTCAACCTAAGACGACCTCCCAAAAAATTGTTGGTTCATCCAAAAATATCAAAAACGTACAAAATTTGAGATAACTTGAGAACGGTAAAAGATATCAATTTACGGTAACTGGCAAAAATGTAGAAAATGTTAACATCTTTAATTATTCTTTTAACTGATTTGTCGTAAAACCGTTAGTTTGCAAATTATTCGCAAAATATGATTTTTTACATATTAATGAAAATATCTCAATAACGGTAAAAGATAACGGATAACGGTAAGAAACAAAATTGTGCAGAATGCCATTCTCATTAATTCATTTCTTACATTCAGTCAGCAAAAACCCGTTAGTTTTCGAGATAATCGCAAAAAACTGTTTTTTTGGAAACAACGGTTTATCTCGATAACAGGTTGAGATATCGAATTGTAGCTAAGGACAAAAGTGTGGGAAATTTTATTTTCTCCAAGTTTTGTCATACTTAAGGCCACTAAAAAACGCGTAGTTTGGGAGTAAATCGAGAAAAACGAAATTGCGATTTTTGAAAAACCGCCATTTTGGATACTTCCGGTTAACGGATTTCCACCAAAAGTTGATAGGATCGTCCCATTTCAGGACCCGACATGCCTATAAAATTTCATGGCGCTAGCTCTATTAGTTTTTGAGAAATCTTGTACACAGACTGACAGACTGACAGACTGACAGACAGACTGACAGACAGAAAGACATTTTTTAAATATGACTCCAATCGACTCAGGAGTGATCGGGAAATGTTTTTTAGGCAAAATTAAGAGGTCGAAATTTTTCATGAATACAATACTTTATTATACTCCGTAGAAGAAAGTAAAAATGGCTGGCGTTTAGGTTGGGCCAATTTCATTCACTTTCAGGGGTGAAATGTAAACAAAACCGATATTCATATCAAAGGGGATGAAGAGAATAGACGACGAAGAAAGTAACCTAAACAATAGCGGAAAGTTATAGAATTCAACAAAGATGAAAAAGTAAAAATTGATTCCTTTCTAGATTCCGATGTCCGATATCAAAGGACATAAATTTTCTACCAAAATTGATGCCAACAAAGGTAGATAGTAAACACACGAACCTACAAACCAACGCAATGCAATCAACATATGCGACTACAAAAGAAATTCCGTCTAATTTTTGTTTCTTATCCGAAATTTCTTTCGATTTGAACTTTTCCTTTTGCAATAATTCTTCTCGTTTGTCCTTTTTGACAAAAAATTCAGTTTAGATGAGTTATGAGCGGGTAATTGATGGGATTTGTATAAAAATGGGATCACTGGGTCAAATAGGAGTGTGTATTCTAAATATTAAATTTTTATCAAAGGTAAAGTGGCTCAAATAGGAGTGTGGGCTCTAAATATTAAATTTTTACCAAAGGAGCAGTCCATAAAATGTTAACGGTAGGAGGAAGGGTGGGGGAGCAAAATTCTTGTTCTAATTCTCCGTACGTTGGTTGCAAATTTTCAAAAATTGTACAATCATACGAGAAAAAACGCAAACAATTCAATCAGGAAGTAAATGTTATTTCACAAAAATGTCGAGTACTGAAAAAAATCTCACGAATTTCAAAGAGCCACCAGGACAATCACCTGCCTTGTTACAACAATCCTTTTAATTTGAAAAATTCAAAGAGATTTTTTTTTTGTTGCCCTACAACTCCTAACGCCTCCACTTCAGAAATTTGTAACAATGAATTTCGTACATGGCAAATAATAGCCATTTAAATTAAGTCCATCTGGAAACGAATCTGAAGAAATTCTTCGAAAAATCAGAAATTCAATCGGCCTCGGTTGACATGAATGAAAAATTGTGGTGAAAACGTTTTGACCGTTGCCCTTAGGTCTACTTTGAATAACCAAAAGAAATTGATTGTCCTCGAGATTCTGCACGCCTTCAGATCACGTCCTCATGCAAGTTTCCGCTACACGTCTACAAAAACTACAATAAATACTAAATAAAAATGAAAGGAGCCAATGGCCAGGACAATACGACAATCCTTGCTTAGATAATTATCGTCATCTTTGGGGGAATTCATGTGGACAATTGTGCCTGGTTTGTGGATGGTCAACCTGGGTTTCTTTTTTTCTCATGGTTTATTCAGAAATTTTTGAAATTTTTAAATTTTTGGTGCTATGCCGTTGCTATCGTGATTCCCTTTTTGAATTTATTCGAATGCAACTGCACGGAATTTCTTTTAGCTTCCTGTGAAATCGTCTTGGGACCAGAATGAAATCCAAATACCCAAAAACGAAGACACATCGTGCGACTAAAGATCCTCATCGATGCTAATTGTTGTTTGCTGGAGAAATTGTTGTATTGCCTCCGGTTATGATCTGGATCTGGCCATTTGTCTGGAACTGTCGCTACGACAAAAATCATGGATGATCAAGGAGGTCTACGCACTCTGGGAATAATCAACAATAAAAATCGGACGATGGTCAAGGAAACAATCGACTTCATGCGGTGCAACACAACTGATTTATTGTTCACCTTTTTTCCCAGTTGTTAATTCGGACTTGAAATTTTCGGCAATTCCGGGATCATAAATGATTTGTTGGATATTCAAAAAAATAATAACAAAATACTCGTTGAATTTTAACAATTTTTTTCATTAAACTGATAAAAGAATTGTTTGAAAAACAAAAATTTGTAAATACAGTAGAATCCCGATAATTCGTATCCCGATAATTCGTATATCCCGCTAATTCGTATGAATTTGCTGGTCCATTGAAATACGAATTATCGGGATTCTACTGTATATCAATTTTTTGTCATTTTGACATTGTTAATTTATCAATTGTTTTTTTATTTATTTAAAAAACATCATTTGTAAGTTTATTTTTGTTGAAATAACAATTTTTTGTCAACAAAGATTTTCCTCCAATAATTTTTGTTCCAGTTGACAGTTTTTTTTGTTGATTTAACAATGATTTTATCCATATAACCATGGGCGTCCGCAGGTACGCCTTTTAAAAAAAATTGTTTTGTATAACCCTTAAATAAATGTGAAATTACAGTGAAAGCGTCGTGTACTGCGTTGCGTCAAAAGTTGTGCTTTCTTATCGAACCGCTCACGGCACGGCATTAAAAGACGCAATGCAAGAGTAAACCAACTTTCTAATTTCCGAGAAATTAAAAAAAAAAACTTTTTTTTTCATATATCTTAAGAATCGTTAGAGATACAGAAAAAACCGTCAAAACAAAAAAATGTGGAAAATTTTATATCCTTTAAATTCCCCAAAAGCGCATAGGTTTCGAGAAATTTTCAAAAAAATAAGTGGGAAGTAGAATATAATAAGTCAAAGAAAGATGCACCGCAGGAGAAATTACGGCCTAGTCACACCACCATAACAATTAGGTTCATGGCCCTTTTTCAGGAATTCAAATGTTTTTTATGGAAAAATCCCCAATTTGAGGCCGTTCCGTGTTTACTTACTTTCTGATCACACCAGCAATCTAGAGAAAATAATTCCAAATTCAAGAATTCCAAAATTAAACACTGGAATTTCCATTCGAGCATTTAGAAGGCGGCCCCATGAAAAGCGGAACAATTTAATAATTTATTTACTTCGCATTTGTTTGGACCCTCAATTATTCTCTTCGTGTAACCATTGGATGAGCATTTCAAATGTTCAATTGGGCGTTATATGCAGCTTTTTCACTTCTCTCCATCTTAATCTTCAGGAATCAACAATTTAGCTTTAAATCCCATTTTGGTGGGTTTATTTTTTTTTTTTTATCGCCCATCTAATTGGCGGCTCGGAAAACGTAATGGCAGCCCCAACAAATATCGAAATTAAATCGATTTTTTTTTTTTAAATTTACCTTTCCGCTACTTCGAAAGCACTCGGATTTTACGACAATTACTACTGAATCTCGAATTATGGATCGACACTTTATAATCTCCCTTCGGCGAAATTATTTTTCTCGTGACTGTTTTCCTGGACATTTTCATTAGTCTCAACGGTTTCAATGCGTGTAAATTATTTACTTTAGTCCAATTAAATGATTAAACTTTTATTGTCGAAGCAGAGACTTTCGGATTTCGTTCTTTAATTAAAAGTGCGTGACCAACAGACAAATCTGATGAACTAATTTTAAACGAACCAAAACAAAAGATGCAATTTGTGCAGTAAACAGGATTGAAAAATCGATGCTCCTGAAAATAATTGGTTGAATTCAGGTGAGCATTTGTTGAAGTGTAGGAAATTTATTCATTTCTCAGTGAATAATTTTAAAAATTAAATTCAGAAAAAACCATTACTGTTGGGTGATACTCGCATATTTTTTTATGTGGAAAACCGAATATGGTTAACATATTTTTTAGTCATGTATATCTCAAATGTTATTCTCAAATACACCGATTTTTAAATATTGTTCATTTACACTCAACGGAATTTCTCCAAAAGTAAAAATTGAGAATGAAAAAAATCCGCATTGAAGATCAATCGCATTTCATAATTCAAATAGAGTCAAACATTTTAGCAATGCTAGCCTTTTTGTAGACGTAACAAAGTTAAATTTCCCTTAAATTTAACACATCGCTCACTAAATCAAATAATGTCACAAATAAAAAAAAAATGGAAATCTGAACTATGAACGCCATTGTGATTAAAATCCAACGGTCCACATTTCTGTAATATCGGAACATCGATATCTCTTCTCAAATCAGAAAGATGGCGATAGTGCTATAAAACTTTCGTCGCTTTGCGCCAAAAATTTCTGGAAAAAAGACAAGTTTAGAGACAGATTTAGAACATACACTTATGCAGAGGCCATAGTCGTTTTACCTGCCGTCCACACTCAAATTTGAAAATCGAACAGCATTTTTAACCGACTTCCAAAAAGGAAAAGGTTCTCAATTCGACCTGAATGTTTTTTTTAATGTATGTTCACGCCTAACTTTTTACTGGGCTGACCGATTTTGGTCGTCCCAAAGAGAAAGTTCCTGGTTGGACCCCGCTGCAAGTTTCCCCCCCCCCCCCGTGGCGCTATGTTTTCATACCCCCTCCCCTGCTAGATTCTACATCGCTTGAGATATCGAGTTGAAATTTTTTGCGTTGTGTTCAGTACAGCACAATAAAGGTTCTTTTATATATTTCCCCCGTGTTAACCTACCCCCTCAAACTCCCTCTCTGCTAGATTCTACATCGCTTGAGATATCGAGCTGAAATTCTTTGTATTGTGTTCAGTACAATATATGGAAGATTCTTTTATATATTTCCCCTCTGCGGACTTATCCCCTCAAACCCTTTGTAGTTTTACCTATATTAAAAATTGAAACTAAAAAACGTTCGAAATAAAAAAAAAAATTTTAAAAAATAAAACCGACTTTAAAATAAAAACTAAAAAGAAAAAAAAGCACTAAAAAGAAAAAAATAATTTAAAACTATGTCCATTAATAGCATATTTAAAATTCGGCTTTTTGGGAGTGGCGTTAACTTTGCAACTAAAAAAAATTACATACTTTTTAACCCTTAGGGTTAATCGTGCTGTTGCTGCCACTAAGAACTAAGATCGCCTCCAAAAATTGTTATCAAACAGATTTACTATAGACACAGCTCTTAGATGCACCAAAGCTAAGTTCTTTTATGCCCCAAATTGGATTCCCTATTTTTAAGCAATCGCTATAAGAAAAGCCCACTGTCTCATATGTTATTATTTTTTGTAGAAATGTATCTTATTCTTTGTCTCCATGTACAAACTGATTTTGTGCGAAACTTGACAATAGAAATTTTACAACGATTTTATTTAGTGTAAATTTAACGGTGGAAATATGTTTTATGTTAAATTTAAAGAATTTTTTATGAAAACAAGGCTTTTAATGTATGACAACGTAAAGATCACTGTACAATTGCAAAGTCAACTCACCCGTGTTGTAAATTAAAAATATTTTAGTACTTTTTAATTATCGATTATTATTCCTTTCTGTACTTGATAATCAATTCTTGATTGCGATTCATTTAAAGAAAAAATCCACTATTTTCTATTTTAAACAAGACTCTGATATCATAATTAATAAAAAAACGTAATTTAAAAGATCACCTGAATATATAATTTAGTACGAAATATAAATTTAATTAGTTTTATATAAGAACTGCTGTAATTTTAGGTAATAAAACGTTTCAGACATCTATTTTTACATTTTGTGAATAAATTTCCGCTTAGCCGACTAGGAGTAGATTGTAACCCACTTTAAAGGTGACTTAATTTCATAACTCAATCAATTTATACGATCCAACCATCTAAAATCATAAAAACTATCGCAAATTTTTCTATAATTTTCTGTATTCATTCGTACAATCATTGCAACTAAGTAAATATTAGAATTTACGTATAGAGTAAAAATTTTGTTCAACCAAAACTGCTGATGAAAATTTAAAAAAACGAAAAAGAGTCTCAAGTAAAACTCGACATTGAAGTCATCGGGTCGATGAGATGAAAAGTTGTTAGCGCGGTTAAAACCGTTTGAATTTTATAATTTTTCAATTTTTTTTTTCGGTACTTGCCAGGCGAAACGCGTCTAATAAAATCACAACAAGTACCAGAAAATGACATCAATGTCAGAAATTCCCTCATTTAGTCATAACTTTGCCAATAATAACACATCGCAGACCCGATCGAAGGAAATTTCACTATTCTCGAGACTGCAAGCAATGGAAATCTCGCGATGCGATGCTGATGACAATTTCGAAAGGTAAAACATCGATTTTGATGTGAAATCCAACAGGTAGCCAGGCCTCAAAACCCGATCCACCCTTCGTTTCCCCGTCGACATCAGTAATTAACACAAAATCTACAATTTTATGGATCGCAATGAACGAATTTGACCGCAACGATTACAGCATCGCACCGAGTTCTTGTATTTTGCTGTTTTTACCATGAAAGTCAACGAAAAAAACACCATTTGAATTCATATGATTTTTTCATGTGCTTCTTTTTCATCACATTCGAATGGAAATTACTTCCTAGTTGAAACAAAATTACAGTTAAATGATGCAATTAGAGTGGAAATATCCAGACAAATGGGTTGATAATTGGAATTTCAAAAAAATTCTGCCCAGCAGTTTTCAGTTTATAAGGCTTTCCTTTAATGCAGTTCAAATGGCTTAATTTCATCAGAGAAAAAAATTCTACAGGAAAAAAAATTGGGTCAATCGATTTTGGGCCAATTTTTCACAAAGGATGTTTTTGTAAGAGATGACAGTCGTTTTAAAAAATTACTGTAACATTCGTAAGTAATCGGCGAATATTTCGATACGTATAAAAATATTTAGTAACTGGATTAACCCCGGATTAACGTATGCTGTACCGAAAACATATTTTTTTTTCCGGCGTAGCAAAAGCTAAATACTAAAAAAAAAGAATTTAAAAATTCCAAAAATATGCAATTTGTCTCACAGTGAGCTCTCAAAATATAAAAACAATAAAATATATCAGTTGTGGTCAACACAAAACTTTCTTCTACAAAATCTACGACCCTGTGCAATTTACGCTAGAGCCCTGTCGCGTTGTCAACCTAAGACGACCTCCCAATAAATTATTTGTTCATCCAAAAATATCAAAAACGTACAAAATTTGAGATAACTTGAGAACTGTAAAAGATATCAATTTACGGTAAATGGCAAAAATGTAGAAAATGTTAACATCTTTAATTATTCTTTTAACTGATTTGTCGAAAAACTGTTAGTTTGCAAATTATTCGCAAAATATGATTTTTTACATATTAATGAAAATATCTCAATAACGGTAAAAGATAACGGATAACGGTAAAAGACAAAATTGTGCAGAATGCCATTCTCATTAATTCACTAGTCAGCAAAAACCCGTTAGTTTTCGAGATAATCGCAAAAAACTGTTTTTTTGGAAATGACGGTTTATCTCGATAACAAGTTGAGATATCGAGTTACAGCTAAAGACAAAAGTGTGGGAAATTTTATTTTCTCCAAGTTTTGTCATACTTAAGGCCACTAAAAAGCGTGTAGTTTGGGAGTAAATCGAGAAAAACGAAATTGCGATTTTTGAAAAACCGCCATTTTGGGTACTTCCGGTTAACGGATTTCCACCAAAAGTTGATAGGATCGTCCCATTTCAGGACCCAATATGCCTATAAAATTTCATGGCGCTAGCTCTATTAGTTTTTGAGAAATCTTGTACACAGACTGACAGACTGACAGACAGACTGACAGACTGACAGACTGACAGACTGACAGACTGACAGACTGACAGACTGACAGACTGACAGACTGACAGACTGACAGACTGACAGACTGACAGACTGACAGACTGACAGACTGACAGACTGACAGACTGACAGACTGACAGACTGACAGACTGACAGACTGACAGACTGACAGACTGACAGACTGACAGACTGACAGACTGACAGACTGACAGACTGACAGACTGACAGACTGACAGACTGACAGACTGACAGACTGACAGACTGACAGACTGACAGACTGACAGACTGACAGACTGACAGACTGACAGACTGACAGACTGACAGACTGACAGACTGACAGACTGACAGACTGACAGACTGACAGACTGACAGACTGACAGACTGACAGACTGACAGACTGACAGACTGACAGACTGACAGACTGACAGACTGACAGACTGACAGACTGACAGACTGACAGACTGACAGACTGACAGACTGACAGACTGACAGACTGACAGACTGACAGACTGACAGACTGACAGACTGACAGACTGACAGACTGACAGACTGACAGACTGACAGACTGACAGACTGACAGACTGACAGACTGACAGACTGACAGACTGACAGACTGACAGACTGACAGACTGACAGACTGACAGACTGACAGACTGACAGACTGACAGACTGACAGACTGACAGACTGACAGACTGACAGACTGACAGACTGACAGACTGACAGACTGACAGACTGACAGACTGACAGACTGACAGACTGACAGACTGACAGACTGACAGACTGACAGACTGACAGACTGACAGACTGACAGACTGACAGACTGACAGACTGACAGACTGACAGACTGACAGACTGACAGACTGACAGACAGACTGACAGACAGACTGACAGACAGACTGACAGACAGACTGACAGACAGACTGAAAGACATTTTTTTAATATGACTCCAATCGACTCAGGAGTGATCGGGAAATGTTTTTTAGGCAAAATTAAGAGGTCGAAATTTTTCATGAATACAATACTTTATTATACTCCGTAGAAGAAAGTAAAAATACAAGAGATTTTCTTAAAATAATTTTATCAACTGTCGGAAATAGCGCATTGTTTATTAAAAACGTTTTTTCACCTGCAGCTCATTTAATAGTGAAATTTTCGACTGTAGAATACTTCTTCCTAAAAGTTTTTCCTGCGGCTCGTTTTGTTTTGTGTTCTAAACAATTGAGACAAATTTAAAGGTTTTGCCTCGGACGCCACCTAATCTTTGCCAGGCCCTGCTATTAGAACGAATTGTTGAACGCTTTTCGATTAATTTCGAACCAACAAATCGTTCCCGCCCCTCCCAAAGTTCCCGGATTTCTGAAAAAAAATTTGGTCACCCTAGGAATATTTTTAACGTCATTTGTAAATGTGATCTTCCTTGTAAGCGACTATTCATAAAATACGTCACACAGTTAGGGGGAGAAGGGTATCTGCGGTAGCGTGACGGCGTTACCGCCGTATCGCAAAAAACCGCAACTAGACGGGAGGCAAGATCCGAAAAAGCAAAAATTTGTATAACGAATTCTATGAAAATTTCCTTATGTAAGACTAACGAATTCTTTGAACATTTCTTTATGTAATTCCCGTTATTCCCACTCACTCGTAATTTTGATTTTTTACCAAGAAAATTGATGAATCGTACAAATCTTGTAATTTCATTGTAAACCTTCAAAACAATTGTGGCCTGTCAACTACATTTTCTTTGTGTCTAATTTGACTCATCGATGACATGAAATTTCCCATCGCATTAGTTTTATGTGATTCCGTGTGTGGGCGTTTTTCAAGTACAATCACTACGACGGCAACTTTATGATATTTCTAGAAAAATTGCTTTTTTTCTTATTTTCTTAAAAAAATAAATTGAAATTTAATTTACAAGTCGAAATGATAAATTAGTACTAAGAATTAAGTTTTTTATTCCTTAATTCTTAGTACATTGAAACCTCGATACCGTATACCCTCAGTACTGTATACCCCTCAATAGTGTATACCCCACAGAGAAAGTGTCAGGAGAAGGCAATGGGGGCGAAACAGCAGAAACTTCTTAAGCAACAAACAATAACTTCTTACCTTGCTAAATAACTTTGTAAATTAAATGTATAAACGAGTAAAACATTAAAAAATGTATTTTCTGTTTTTTATAATTAAAACCATGACAATATTTTCTTCTCTTATAATACCCCTCAATATTGTATACCCCTCGATACTGTTTGATATCGGTATACAGTATCGAGGTTTCAATGTACTAATTTATCATTTCGTCTTGCAAATTAAATTTTAAAAATTAAATTTTAGACATGACAAAAAAGAATCGTTTCCATTCCAGAAAACGACAAAAAACATTTTTTTAAATTTTTTTTTCATTTTTTTTTCATTTTTTTTTTCATTTTTTTTCATTTTTTTTTTAGTTTTATTTATAGTGTCAGTCAGAGCTTAGGGGAAGACCCTTTAATGCCGAAGCACAGCTCAGGGTGGTAGGAAAAATGAAAGGAGATGTCGGTTTAGGTTCTCCTGGAACTTCTGCGGGTTATAGTCCGGTGGGAACACATTGGATGGTAAATCATTCCAAAGTCTTGTTGTTCACGGAATGAAGGAACTCCTAAACTTTACTGTACGAAAACGGGGAGGCAACGATCGACGATTGATTAGCACTTTTTTTTATTGCCAACTTTCTTAAAAACATTTTTACATTTTAAATGTTTTTTTTTTAATTTTATTACTTGACGATTAGTAAATTTTATAAAATTTAATTTCCATTCATTTTCCTGCCCATATTTTCTAAAATCAAATTATAAGTTACATGAATTATATTTGAATTCAATAAAAAAGTCTTGTTTCGATACGTCATTGTAGCTGAAATAATTAAAAAAAACGGTTTCGGACCTAACTCTACTTTTTCTAAGTGATGTGAGTCTCATATAACGCTATTTTGTATTACGCGGTTTTTCAGGAACCTAACTGTATCTCAAAACATAACAAAAGCTATAATTGCCAATCTGGCAATTATTGAAAACCAGTATGGTGATATTCGTATCAAAATTCGAACAGTTGTATCAAAATTCCACTTTGAAGTCAAACTTTCCAATAAGATTTTTTTAAATTTATTCCAATCGGATTTTGATGTATGGAAGTTTTATGTAGAATCATATCCTAAATAACTTTTGTTCTTGCACTATTTTGATCAAATTCACCGTTTTCGGTCGTAATGGTCCATTTTTATCCATGAACGAACTTAGCCTCACATTTTACGAAAAACGGATCTGCGCAAAATTTCAAGTCTGTAGCTCAATCCGTGCGCCCGCAATCCGCGCCACAGACAGACAGACAGACGGACAGACATGCAAAAATTAGTTATTTTTATCATTCTAAACACACTGGTGTAATTCATTTTTGTGTGTGATGACGGGATCTTGGCGTTACAAACGGTAAGGCAAAGTTAGTATACCCTTTGGTTTCACCATACGGATATAAAAAAATTACGACCATTCGAAGAAATCACTTAAAGATTTTTTTTAAATATCTGATGTGACTTAACACATGACTTTCTTTGGAAAATTTACGTTTGTGTTTAAATTACACTATAAACCCGACAAATAAAATATTAGTTTATATAAAAATATGAATTTTGTTTGTACAAGATCTGAAATATCTCGATAATGGTAAAAGATTTCGATTTACGGTAAAAGGCAATCTAGGAAAGTTTAATATCTTACTTTTTACTTTTTATACCCGTATGGTGAAACCAAAGGGTATATTAACTTTGCCTTACCGTTTGTAACGCCAAGATCCCGTCATCGCACAAAAAAATGAATTACACCAGTGTGTTTAGAATGATAAAAATATTTAATTTCTGCATGTCCGTCCGTCTGTCCGTCTGTCCGTCTGTCTGTCTGTCCGTCTGTCTGTCTGTCTGTGGCGCGGATTGCGGGCGCACGGATTGAGCTAGAGACTTGAAAGTTTGCACAGATTCGTTTTTCGTAAAATGCGAGGCTAAGTTCGTTAATGGGCAAAAATGGACCATTAGGGGGGGTACCCCCCATACGAACGAAAACGCTTTTTGCGAATATCTCAAAAACGGTGCATCTTATCAAAAAAGTCCAAGAACAAAAGTTTTTTGGGATATGATTCTACATAAAACTCCCATACATGAAAATCCGATTGGAATAAATTTTAAAAAATCTTATTGGGAAGTTTGACTTCAAATTGGAATTTTGGTATAACTGTTCGAATTTTGATACGAATATCACCATACGGGTCTCCAATGATTGCCAGATTGGCAATTATAGCTTTTGTTATGTTTTTAAAAAAACTTACTTTTTTGAAAGCCCATTTTTTGCTGATTGTCTCTATGAGATTAATTAATGAGAATGGCATTTTTTTTTAATTGCCATTCTCATTAATTCATCTCATACAGACAACCAGCAAAAAATTGCCTTTAAAAAAAGTAACGATTTTTTTAAAAACCGACATATCTCGATAACAGCTTGATTTTAGTTACTTCCAGTTAACAAATTTCCACCAAAAGAATCTTCCCATTGTAGGGCCAAACGTCCCTGTAAAATTTCAAGGCTCTATCTCTATTAGTTTTTTGGGAAATCTTGCACACAGACTGGCAAGATTTCAAGAGACAGAAATACATTTTGGTAATAATGCTCCAATCTACTTAGGAGTGCTCAAGAACTTTTTTTAAGAAAAATTAAGAAGTCGAAAATTTTCATGAATTTTAGAACCTGTTGTAAGAGATTAATCTTTGGGCACAAAACCTACATTGCCAGGTCTTGCACCACCTAGTTATGCAAGCTAAAGAAGACAATAGCCACATTTGGCTTGTTTTAAACTGCAATCTCGATATGTTGAAAAGTGTCCTAAATTAAAAACGCTGGACACCAAAGCTCCCATAAGTTTCATCCGATTGCCTTTTATTTTGACTTAACAATTTACCAATTTCGTTATCTAGAATAGTAACACTACTATCTGGATTAACTCACTTAAAAAACTTTTTTTTTATTCGGACATATTTAAATTGCTTAATCATAGATAATTAGTTGCAATCTAATTTACAAATTTTTTTTAAACTCACCTCTCGCAATGGTACTTTGAAAGCTATGAATCTAGTTCCCTTGATAGGTTCACCAATTGGTTTATATTCCAGCCACCTGAAAGAAAATATTTTCATTACTATAACTATAACTTAAAGGTTCAACTTCCAAAATATTTCGTGCTTGAAAATAGTAAAAAAAGGCTTTACAAAATAATGTTTTAACCCTCTAGCCGGAATGCCCGCCTTAAGGCGGGCTTCAGGGAATTCGCTTGTTTATAACGGGTAACAATTTTAATCGCCGGAAATCGCCGGAACGCCTTACACTGACTTTTGTAAGTTATCGCTTTACATGTTGGAAAAAATTTAGCCCTGTACGTTGTCTTGGTTACGGTCTGTCGCAAGTTGAAAGTCATATTTTAGTGAATTTTTCTCGGAAATATTCCGGTTAGAGGGTTAACATATGAAAATCTAAATTCAATTAATATCTTAAAATTGTCGTGTAATTTAGAATCTCGTTAATAAGCTCAATACGCAGATCAAGTAAATAAGCCTCAAACTGTACAAATCCACACCCATCAAAAATTCAAATGCTCATCAAAAACCCGCCATGACGAGCGACACCTAGCGTCCAACACGCGTTGAGAAAAATAGTCGATTCAAATTTTCTTCCGATGCGAAACGGTTTTCCACCATAATCCTTCATCAAAAGACTCACTATCCCTTGCAAAACACATCACACCTCCTCGATTGCGGGATTTTCTCAGGGCTTTTCGTGATTAATGGGGATATTCGGCATGAACTTTTTTCTCCAATAAAACATGTTGGACGCCAAAAATTAAAATTTTCCCCGCATCCTTTCAAAAGAACTCAATTTCCTAAAAACAAAATAGACGCCGCAACTTTCACAAAAAACACTTTGCCCCTTTTGTAACGAACTTACGAGAAATAATGCTAAAATTTCGGATTAAATTTTTACCTATCGGGGACAGCCTCCTTTCCCATGCTGTTTTCTTCTTAATATAGAGCACTAAAACACAATTCCAAATTGTAATTCACTTCTTCAGTAGACCGCCTTTTGTTTTATCGCCTTCAAAAGTCGGAAATTATATTAAACAAAATTTTATGAAGAATTCACGTCAAACCATTGACAGAAACAGAAACGTCAGATTACGTCTTTCCCCACTAAGTATGTTAACTTTTCTGTACTTCAGGTAGTACCTAGCTGGGTTCGAGGCCAAAAACCCGCAGCATTGCCCGAGCAGATTTTATAAAATGAAAGAACTCGCAGGTAATTCCATAAAATCGATGAATTTTCAATTGCGATTAATTTTTATGAAAGAATAAAATGGACAAAAACAACACAATTTTCAGTAAAATTTATTATGGATCATACAAAAATTAATTGGATCTTCACAGTTGAATTTCTAGCAATCAAAAGTTATTCCGTTGGCTCTTGTTTAAAAATTACCCCATAGAAAAAAAACTAAAACTGAAATACTTTTTTGGTTAAAATTTTGGGAAATGTATGGAAAACTCCACGTAAAAATAATTACAAAATACATATCGAACTTTCTTTTAACATAATCCACGAAATATTAAGGAAAAATAGTTTGAAAAGCAAGAGTTTTAAAGAAAATACATATTTTAAATTTGAAACTAAAATATATCTAAAAAAAACTAAACAAATATTACTTTATAACTATTTAAAAAATAGTCGTTAAAAAAAATTGCTACAAATCTCACATTTTTACTCGTATTGGATAAAATACTGAAATTACGGCTCCAACAAATGATTGATTGTTAACAAAATCAAATATATAATATATTTCTACTTCTATATAAAAACAACTTAAACTAATTTATTTCTCTACCACAGTCTTCTTCACGTAATATGAAGAATTCAATTCACAGGGAATAGTTTCACCACTGTGTAATTATATCTAATAAATATTTTTTTTAATATTTGGGTTACGTTTTACATTTAGAGTCCTCTTCTATTGCTGCCTTAGTACATTTTTCTCGAGCGCTTCTATTCTTATGATTATTTCCCACATGCCTTTTTAAAGCCGCCACTAGCGGAAAATTCTGATCGCAATATTCACAAGGAAACTTTTTTGTCACTGAATGCGTTTTCTTGTGCTGAATTACTTGACTGGACGTTGCAAAAGTTCTCGCACATTTACCGCATTTGTAGGGTTTTTCGCCCGTATGCGTGCGCAAGTGAATTTTTATGTATTGCCTAGCGAAACATTTATTACAGTACGAACAACGAAATGGCCGCAACCGACCAGTATGGGTTCTCGTATGTAGAGAGAGTGACGATGAACTCGCAAACGATTTATCACAGTCCTGGCATTTGTAGGGTTTTTCACCGGAATGCATTCTCATGTGGAGACACAGATTCGATGATTGGATGAAACACTTTCCACAAACCGAACATTTATAGGGTTTTTCGCCGGTATGCGTTCGTACGTGAGTTCTCAGCGTGCTGGGATGTGTAAATCTGAAATGAGAAAGAAGTAAAGTTCTGTCGGTTCCACACTTTCATCGAATGCGGGCCACGGTTACAGCTTGGGCGCTTTATCATAAATTGAATTATGTTGTGTATCTTTATTCAGGTTAAACTTCGGTTTTACAAAATATAAAATATGCACAATAGCGTTAAACGAAAACACATTATTCAATTTACAAAAAAGCGATGATTCGCCGGCATTCGGCGAGATTGTGGACCGGTAATAGGTGTTTATTTTAGCTTTGAGCTGCTCATCTTTGTTCCAGACAATAACTCAAATGTACAAATGTACTTGCAAACAACAAAATTTTGAAATTTTACCTCCTTCCACAAGTTTTGCAGCTATAACTTTTCTCCGACAAATGAGTTTTCATGTGCGAATTCAGCAGCCTCGAATCAACAAATGATTTGCCGCATGTATCACATTTCCAGGGTTTTTCGCCAGTATGCGTTCGCAGATGCACTGAAAGCGAATGTGAATCGTAATACTTTTTACTACAGAATCTACATGCGTGTTTCCGCTCGCGAGTCTCCCCTGAATGCAAGCGGAAGTGTCGCGTGAGTGATCCCATTTCAGGAAATCCCTTGCCACACTCGTCGCATTTGTAAGGTTTGTCCTCGAAGTGAGTGGGAAGATGACGTTTCAATTTCATTAGACCTCAAATTGAACAACAGTTCATTAAAAAATACAAAATATCTGGGTTAAGCACCGTTTACATCTGACACTTTATCCCGCGAATTTTATTCTGTAACTTTAAATTCACGTCTCCAAGCGTTTACATTACGAAATTTATTCCAGAAAGACGCAGGAACCGGATTTTCTTTCATTCAAAATCGACGAAATAAATTCAAATATTGACAACTTTTGCTAAGTGAATTTATTCTGCGATAAATGAACCAAATTGGCGGAATTAATTCTGAATAAAGTTCGCGGAGAAATTCAAGAACAAATCGCAAATGTAAACGGGGCCTTATAAAAGGTTTTTTTTTTTTACTTGGAAAAATCTTCTCGCATTTCCGACAAATGAATTTTCCATCCGATGTTGAATGAATCGAACTATGAACAAATAAATCTGCCTCAACAACGAACTTCGCCTCGCAATCTTGGCATTGATGTGAGTTTGTTAAGTTTTCGTTGTCCGGCTGTATCTGACGATGGCATCGAATGTGCGAATCTAAACTAGTTGTAGTTTTAAATTTCTTACGGCACAAATTGCATGTAAACTTATTGTTTTCGAGATGAGATTTCATGTGGCGAATAAATTTTGGATGTGCTGAAATTTAAAAAAAGTGGTTTTGCCACTTAAACTCTACTTGAAAATTCAAAAATAAAAAATATTTTAAAAAATTCTAAAAATATGCGATGTGTTATAAGAATAAAAGAAATAACAAGAGATTTTCTTGAAATTCTTTTATGAACTATTGAAAATTGGGTGGGGTAGGGTAACAAATATACGGAACAAATATAGCATACAAGAATATTCGTTTGCAAATCTCCATTTTCTTTTGATTTCCTTAAAAATGTATGACAAGGTTTACAGTATTTAGATTTTTTTTTCTTATCCCCTTTTCGCATACAAATATACCAATTTTTTGCATATTTCTCCAAAATAAAAAAAGTGCTTATTCTATGCCAAAAATCCAATTGAAGTAAAAAACTTTTCCCGCTCGAAGATCTTGTACAAAAAGTAATAATTTAAAAATACTTAACCAATAAATCACACTTACAGCGGAAAGTTTTAGTACACAACGAACACGAAAATTGTTGGTTTAAATTGCTATCTTCAACCGATTTGGAAGTTTTTGCAATCACTTTGTGATTACTATTATCATCTACAACGTTGATTTGATACTCGCGTAAAGTGGACAGACTATCCTCGTCTGAATTCAGTGATCCAGGCATAACTGAATCTTGCTCTGCAACCTCCGCAATGCCACAATTTGAAGCCTCATCTAGAGTTAGAGATAGATCCGTTGGAATTAATGGTTCTTCCATTAAAGGTGAGAATAAAAACGATTGATCGATAGAATTTGTCACCAAATCAACTGGAGATGATTCGATGCTGGAAAACATTTTAAAATTAAAGAAGGTGTGTTACAAATTTTGATGTATTTTTACTTAATTTTCAACTGCTCCAATGCAGACTCCTCGAAAGAAATTATCTTTGCGCATTGCGGGAATAGAAGCCGCCTTAGCACAACTTCCGAGTTCTCAATTTGGTTTATGAACTCAACACTTTTTGATAGTTTAGTGGAGCACTCCAGGCAGACATTGCCAGGCAAGCCATCATCCGGTGAGACCTAAAGTCGAAAGAAGTGCAATTTCCGGTCGTATAGTTTGAGTCAACTTGTGAATAATATGAATTCCGTACCTCTGCAGATGATGACAAAATAGGTAGAAGAACGGAAAGGCAGTCTGCTTCATCGAACAGGGACTTCATATCCTCTTTAACGGCCAAACAAAATCTGCAAATCTTTGATAGTTTATCCAGCATATTTTCATTACTTGAGATCAACTCAAGAACGATAGGATCCACTACAATAGTTTCGGTTATTGTTTCTACATTATCCGCATTATCAAGAGGAACCGGTTTTTCACTTATATTTACTATTACTTCCGGTAAATCGGCCGAAATTACAGACATTTTTTGTTAAAATTCAAGAGCGAAACCGAAATCAAAACAATTTTTTCGCTCAATTGTGACGTTTCTAGGATCCGCTATGATTCGATGAAAAGATAAGGGCGTTACACAGTTGCGGCGAAAAATTTTAAAAATTCGAAAATTTATATATATAATAATATTTATTGCAGTCAGCACTCAGGCTGGTATAAGCAAAATATTTACATATCTTTAATACATTTATGACATATTGAAAATTCTACAAACATAAATAATTTTAGAAAATTTAAATAGATTTTTTAGAATATAATACTAATACTATAAATATAAATAAACATAAACTTAATATTTACAACTAATACAAAACTCATGATGTTAAAAACATTTTTTTACAAGATTTACAAATTTTTTTATTTTTTTTGTTGTTTTTATCTTATTTGGTATATTATTGTATATCTTTATTGACTCGTGTAATATGCTTTTGTGTTTCCTGTTAGTCCTAGCCTTTGGTGTACGTAGTCGGTTGTTACCTCTTGTGCCTTGATTGTGTGTTGCCCGCAGCTTATCAATGTTGAAGTTGTGTTTGTGTGTGTTGTTGACGACATTAAACATAAATTTAGCCCGCTGAATTTTAATAATTTTGTCCAATTTTACATTGCCCGTTTTAGTGTAGACTTCCTCGGTTGGCGTGCGTATATTCAGTCCGTTAATTTTTTTTAGTGCCTTTGTCATAAGTCTCTTTACCGATTTTAATAGATCATTCGAACACTGTGCCCATGTTATAACATTGTATCTGATTACCGATAGTATGTGTGTATGTGTGCATAAGTCTCTTTACCGATTTTAATAGATCATTCGAACACTGTGCCCATGTTATAACATTGTATCTGATTACCGATAGTATGTGTGCATTATAGATTATATTTTTTGTTTTTTTATTGAAATCTTTGAATCGGCCCAATACCCCTATCATCGGTGCTAATCTTTTTCTTATGTTTGAGATATGCGATGTCCAGTTTAATTTTTCGTCAATAATTAAGCCCAAGTATTTAGTCGATGTTACCCTTTTTATTTGTTGATCGTTGATTTCTATATGTATGTTGATATTCGGTTTGTTCTTTTGCTTGAAGAGTAAGAACTCAGTCTTTTTTTCGTTAATTGTGAGTTTATTTTGAAGCGTCCATTGTTTGTAATTATATAAACCTTCTTTTAATTTATTTTCAATTTCCTTTTTACATTTACCATAGTACAATATCAGAGTATCATCAGCATACGCTATGTATTTATCTCCAATTTTGGCATTTTGTAGGTTGTTGACATATAGAATGTATAAGAGTGGTCCAAGAATTGATCCCTGCGGAACTCCTGTGTCCATAAATACATTGTCACTTTTTGTATTGTCCAGTTTAAGAACATTTCGTCTTCTAGTTAAATAGCTTTTTATTAGTTGTCCTGCTTCGCCTCTAACTCCTATTTCCTCAAGTCTCCCAAGTAATATATCATGGTTAACCGTGTCGAAAGCTTTTTTTAAGTCAACGAAAAGTCCAAGTGTATATAGCCCTTTATCAAGTTTGTCATTAATGAACTCCATTGCATCTATTGTAGCTGCTTCAGTACTGCTTTGTTTCTGAAAACCATATTGTTGTCTGTCTAGGATTTTATATTTAAGTACAAAGTCGTATATTCTAGAGTGTATTGCTTTCTCAAATAGTTTTCCCACCGAAGATAAAAGTGTAATAGGCCTATAATTACTTGGGTTGGTCTTTTCTCCACCTTTAAAGATTGGAACAACAATTCCATGCTTAAATATCTCTGGGAAACAGCTTTCTTGAAACATTTTGTTTATTAGCTCCACTAAGATTGGAGAGATTATATACTTTAGTTGTTTTAAGTCTTTATTTGTTATCCCGTCTTCTCCTGGAGAGCTTTTATTTTGCAGATCTTCAATCCATTTAATAACTTCCTTTTCACGAACAGGTCGTAGAAAAATCGAGTTGTCAATTATAATATTTGGAATCAGTTTTGTCGCTTTATTTTTGTCCATTTCTGCTAATTTTTTTCCTACTTCTGCAAAGTATATGTTCAGTTTATTTGCAATTGCTGTCTGATTTGTTACTTCTATTCCATCGATACTCATTTTTGAAATATTTTTCTTATCCTTTTCTTCTTTTTTTGGGTTTTTTAATATTTCATTTATTTTCTTCCATAATTTTTTGTTGTCTGCTCCAGCCCATAATATTTGTTTTTCAATATATTTATTGCGTTTTTTAAATTAAAAAAAAAACTTGGAAAATTTACTAACGCGTTATTTAGATATCGTGACATAGCATTTGAACGACCCATTTTATTTTTCAAGGAAATTTGATACATGTTATAAGATTTCTGCAAATTCTACAAGTTTTTATTACGTAATCTTTCGGGATGAGTTCTTTTATTATATCAAAGCACTCTGAACGCTCTGATCGGCCCACCATCAGTTCTTTTATTTGCTCGAAGTTCTTCGAGAACTCTGAACTGTGTCCCATAATTCGTTTGCTCAAAAGTTTAAGCAAAAAATTTTGCTCGGTCGTCGTTACCCATCAAGAAAATCTAGGTAACCTTGGTTTTTGGAAAAGCTATGCATTTTTAAGGAAAATGAATGAAACACGTCACCTGAGCCTTCACGGCTTGTGACAAATGTTCCGGGAGCCTATTTAGTAAAACTCACTAGTGAGAATTCTGACATTTTTTTTTAAATAATCGCTATTCAGATCACTTTGATTGTTTAGTGTCATGGGAACTAGGTCGTCAGAGGCAACATGAGGCGTTAAAAGCTAGAGTGGACCAACCCACATAATCGAGTTTTTGAAGCTTTTTCACTTTTGTACTATTATTTACTGTAAATTTTTGGAAAAAAAATTTGTGTGGACTTTATTACTCAATGTTGAAATGTTCTTTTGTGCACCCAAACATTTTTATCTAGAAACTCACTCGCAATAGTGATTCAAACACGAAAAAATTCACGATTTCGACATGTGGGTTAGTCCGTTATTGCGCTGAAGCCTCACATCAGAGTGAGTAATATCTAGAGAAACTATAATACAGAGAGTGAACATTAGCTGTTCTATTGAGCGGGACTCTAATAAGAACAGTCTATTAGACCTGTTAGAACAGCTTTTTCTTCAGCTAAGAACATGGCCGAATTATACAAGGTCTGCTGGTTATTTTTTGACAGCCACCATTTTGCTACGTCATCGGCAAGAAATTCTTTGTAATGTTGATTGTGCGTACGGAGTTGTTTAGCTAGATGTTAGCTAGAGTTGAGAATTAGGGAAAATTCCCATTTAGTCTTATAAGAATTTCTTGCCGATGACGTCAGAGCCAAGAGAGACTGAGCTGTCAAGCAGACCTTGTATAATTCGGCCATGAGCTAAGAACAGTCTGTAAGCAATTTTCATTTTATTAAAACAACTACAACTTTCCAGCTTTTATTGATACCTCAGACATGAGGTCTTTACTTATATTAACCGATTTCGGTCATTTTGGCAATTACTTGTAACAATGAATCAAATTTTTAAAGTGTTTCGCGCTTGTTTTTTAGCTCGGTAGCTCGGTGGCCGTTTTTACACAGTGGAACCATTGTCCACTTTCTAAATTATAGGCTCTCTACATCAAAGTGGGTGATATTAAACGGTAAAATAGGAATCTGCCACGTTTGACACGTCACAGTGCAAGTTGTCATTTCTCGTCTTGCCGAAAACTTTCACCTTATCGTATTTTTCGTACCGAATCGAACGCAACTAGAAGCACTATCGGTAGTGATATTTTGGAAATAGTCCACAAATAAATCGAAATGGGTCAACAGAAAACACAAAAGTTGGGAACGTCGGGCTTCACAAAGGAAGAGGAACTTCTGCTCCAGGATTTTAGCCGAAATGTGAGCACGAAGTCGTCCGCACTTTTTTACGGAAATGCCTTCATCGTCTCTGCTATCCCAATATGTAAGTACATTTGACACGCAGGCAAGTTGCCTTGTTATCTCCTCTGAAATTCATTTCCAATCGATTTTTGCCAATTTTAGGGCTCTTCTGGCGCATCCACAGCATGGAACTCATCTCCAGCGCAGTGTTCTTCGTTGTTGTCACCTGCCTCAGCACATATTTGATGGCAATGGCATACAAAAACACGAAATTTTCGCTGAAACACAAAGTTGCCGTTAAACGGGAGGAGGCTGTTACCCGGGAGGTAATGAAGCAGCTCTCAGATGATAAGAAAATGACCCGCAAGGAGAAGGATGAACGTGTCTTGTGGAAGAAGAACGAAGTGGCCGATTATGAAGCCACCACTTTCTCGATTTTCTACAATAACGCTTTGTTCCTTGCAATTATCATTCTCACCAGTTTCTTCATCTTGAGGACTGCATCTCCGGCTGTTAATTACATTCTTTCTGTTAGTTTAGCCAGCGGTCTTCTTGCTTTGCTATCCACTGGCAAGAGCTCCTAAGAGACTCAATTATGAGATTCCAATGTAATTTATTAATAACCAATTGTATTTTGTTCAATTATTGCTGATAATTGACAGCAATTTGAACTAAGATCAACTGAATAATTTCTGTTTTTGAGAAATAAACATTTTTTAAATTTGGAATGTAGTTTTTAAGTTTTGACTAGTGCTGGGCGGTGTTGGTCAGATTAGAAATGCAGCCTTGGGATTAAATTATAATTGGGCCATTGAAAACGAGACGGGGTTGGTTGCATATAGTCATTTTACAAGCTAAACTCAACTAACAGCCTTACTCTAGCTACGGTCACTAGTCACAACTCGGTCACAAGAGCCTCAAATTCTATGGACTTGTGACTTAAGTATCACAACGCCAGAATACGGCTGTAAGTGAAAAATGTTGGTTTCGAGAAAATTGAGTTTGAACATTTAAAATAAAACATTTAAAGTTTTCAATGAATGTTTCTGGATTTTAGTTACAAAATAAAAACATAAGAAAAGCTACAATTGCCAGGGCAGACAAAATGTTTATTTAAAAAAAAATTTATTTGTATAAAAGAGGGGGAAAGGAGTAGTCCGATTGAATTTTGATGTATGGATAAGTTATGTAAAATCCTGTTCTAAACACATTTTACCTTTATAAATTTTTCAATATGACCCACCGTTTCCGAGAAAATTGCAAAAATCTATTTTTTTACTTTTTAATGAGCATATATCAATAACGGTCAAATATAGCAGATAACGGTGAAAGATAAAATTGTGGAAAATATTATTCCCTTCAATTGTACAACGTCTTTGCCCCTTATTGAAGGTTAGAAATAGACTCAGCATGCTAAAATCTATAGGAATTACCTATTAAAAACAAGAAAATTTGTGAAAAACGTTTTATGGAAAATTGCTTGAAAACCGGGAAACCAAGGGCTAGGCTAACGCGAAGACGAGGTATTTTATTTTAATATACGATAAATTTATCTTGAAAGCATAGCGAAATTGTTCTATTTATACACCCAAGAGTCTGATTCTAGTTTAGGAGCAATTTTTGCGGATCAGACGTAATTTTCGCCGAATATTGCACTACTTAAAAGGTCGGGTTTTTGGAAATGCTAGATTTGACTTCTAAAGACTGTTTAATACATTCTATATACTTGCTTCAGGACTAAGTATTTTCTGTGTTTACAAATTTTATCAGTATTTTGTGTATTTTGTTGATAAGATGAGCCAATATTAAAAAGCATTTTTTTTAAATAACCATGTTTTATTTTTATAAATACAAAATATCGTAATTGCTAAATTCTTACTACCTACTACCAGTTCTTACTATCAGTCTCGCTAGGATAGTCTACAGTTATATCCGTCGTGATTAAGGATGCCGATACAGATGAATTTGAAAACCTGCCCAAACTTGGCTGGCCGCTCATTCGCTTCCTTTCCCTTAGGATGTTTTTGTATGGTGCAATCGCAGCTTTTAATTCCTTACCGATTGAACTGCTTCTTTTACTATCATGATCGATGGTTCTAATAAAATCAACACCTTTTTCAATCATATATATGGCGCCTTTGATATTCTCGGTTGTGAACAGATTAATCTCTTCATCTTCTTCGGGATCTTCATCTTCCTCTGGCTGTTGTTCTTTTTACGGCACACATTCGTTACATCCCTCAAGACTATTAGCTGGCAATTCAGAATCATTTAGTTTTTCTATGAAATCATTGAAACATTCTACAAATTCAGTGGCCCCTACTTTATCATTGTTTTCTTCTTCCCCGCCACACTTGATCCTATCCAAATCATATCTATGTTTGAATTTTTCAAACCAGCCCTTACTGGCGACAAATTTTACAGATTTCGTCTTGTCCACATCTTCTTCTTTTTGATTTTTATCATTTTCCTCTTTCAAATTGTCAAAAATTGATAGAGCCTTGTTTTGAATACTGCGTGTGTCTACGCTAACATGATTTCTGTAGCATTCTTTTATCCACTCAATTAATAACTTTTCCATTTTCACCATAATAGCACTTCTAGCGTATTTCACTACCCTACAACTTGTTGGTGTGGATTCTTTTACGGCTTTTTTAATAGCGGCAGCATTTTTCCTAATTGTTCGAATTGTGGCTTCATGCAGCTCATACAATTGAGCAACTCTGGTAATTTTTGCACCCGTTTCAATGGCCTGAATAATTTTCAATTTCACTGCTAAACTAATCTGTGTTCTTCGCCTTTTCTGATTGGTTTTATTTGATATTTGGATTTTCGGTTTCATCAAGATTTTTGCATCCATGGGGTTTCTGCTCTATTTATGCTACTATCGCCACAATTTTCTTTACTAAATTATGCTTAAACCCTGGGGGCTCCCGAATTGTTGTTTACAATTTATTGACAGCAAAATTCATTCGACTTAACCTAAAACTGTCAAAATATAATACAATAAGCACTTAGGGTGACCAGATCTCCGATTTTGACCCGGAGTCTCTGGGTTTCAACCCCTAATCTCCGGACTCCGAGTTTTGTAACAAAATCTCCGGGTAACGCCAAATGTTTAATAAAATTAATATTATTTGTTTTATTGAATTATTTTTGTTTTGTTTTACTGATTTATTTTATTTTTTTTTTATTTTTTGTTTTTAAACACAAAAACGAATTAAACACTTTTAATATTACTTGTTTTGGTTTTTTATAATCATGTTTATATGTAACTATTTATTTCATGTGTTCTGGTAGGCTGAGAAATGTGTTATGCTATCACAAACGACGGATGGTTCTATGGGAGTTGCTGTCCAGATTATTCCAATATTTTAGAGTTAAATACTATTACTTTTCGCCACATCAATTTTTTTTCTACCACGACCAATTTCCTGGTTTACAGAAATAGGAATCTGATCAACCTAGTCGCACTACTGAAAGCGCGAATTACAAAAAATCTGAAAAATCAAATTGTTAAATTAAAATGTTACCGTTATTGCTTCATGGATATTTTTTTTTAAATGTCATGAAATGAATTTTAGTCTTGTACCAAAATATTGACTTTATTCACTGAAAGGATTTTGATTTGAAGAAATGGATTGAAATTTTACCCTTTTACAAGTTTTTTAGTTCTTAAAAAAGATTAGTTGTAGAAAATAATAAAAAAATACTTTCTCATCGAAAAAAAACTTTCTGCTCGAAAAAAAAACAAACATTTTTAGATCACAGTTTCATGAAAATTCTTTTTTAATTACATTTCAGTTGATTGTTTTTTCGTGGAATGAAGGATGCTCAGAAATTTGAAAACATGTAATATCGGTTATAGACTTGAGTAATTTTTCTTTGACTTCTTTAGCATATTGTGTCCTACAGTAAATCTTGAGAATTTTCTCTTCGTAAGATTGCCTGACGAAATTTTTAATTGATGGCATTTTCGTAATTTGCAGGAGTGTCTAAAAACAAATTGAGAAAAAATTTGGTACTTTATGGAAATTGATGAAACCCAAATTTTTTAATCCTTTCTACTCAAAAATTAGTACTGAATTTTTATCCGATTCAGCTAAAAATGTCGTATAGATCAATTCTGTACCTCGGGGGTATAGAACGCTTTTAAAGCTCGATCCAGACTACACGATGTACGGGGTACGAGGTTGGCACGTACCCCGAACATCGAGTGTTTGGATGGGAAATTTGCACATGGTTTCACCTAGTGACTAAAATCAGAAGCTGTTTGATTATCCTCGTACGTGGTAACCGCGTACACGAATGAGCAAAACCCTGTGCAGTGTGGATGCAGTTCCATGTACGAGGAAACCAAAAACCTCGTATCTCGTACCCCGTACATCGTGTAGTCTGGATCGAGCTTTACACAGTCGTATTTAACTTTTTTTTTATTTGCCCGGAGGTATAGAACACATTTTCAATAACATCAAGTCCACCCTTATTTACAGGAATACTAAATAAAAGTGGGCTTGTTCAAACTGCTGTCCTGTAAAGTTAGGGAAATGGACATAGTATTCTATACCTCCGAGGTACAGAATTACAAATTACAAAACATTTAAAACTTTTGATGCGGCATACCACCTGGATTGGAAGAATTTAAAGAAAAACTCTATTAACAAACAATACCTGAAGACAATAAATTTGCAATTGATCTGTTTCCTTTCTATATGCGTGTCGGATTAAAATTATAGGCAAATCCCAAAAATCTCGGCATATCCTAATGGATTTCCTACTAAAAGTTGAATTTTGTAGTCCCAAAGCGGCGTACTCCAAAGATTGTAAATCAGTTTCGTTGTTCTTCAGTATTTCATATAATACTTTTACAATATCGTGTTCATCACATTTTTCTTGTGCCTGCTTGCAATTTAATATGAAAGCGAAGCATTTTATCATAAACCATTTCGGTTTTTCCGTTTCGATAATTTTTTTATAAAAGTATTCAAAAAGTTCTTCTTTTATAGCCAACAAAGGATTTTGATCAATTAAATTGGCTAAGGCTTCGTAAAAACTTTCCACAGGTTGAATGTCGGTTTGTAAAGTTTTAACGAAATATTTAATATAACCGTGCGAAATCATATGATTTGCAACTGCATTAAAAAGTTGTTAAAAATATCAAAACAAATTAAAAACACATAATTAATACCTTTTGAATGAGATGTGGTTGTGTTTAATAATTCTGCAATTGCTTTGCTCAAACAGTCTCCGCCATTATACAATTTAAAAATATTTTCTATCATATTTTCAGTGGACAAAATAGTTTCGGCGCCAATGCAATGATGTGCAATAATTTCTATATTTAAATTATAAAATAACATTTATTTAAAAACATAACAAAAGCTATAATTGCCAATCTGGCAATTATTGAAAACCCGTATGGTGATATTCGTATCAAAATTCGAACAGTTGTACCAAAATTCCACTTTGAAGTCAAACTTTCCAATAAGATTTTTTAAAATTTATTCCAATCGGATTTTGATATATGGAAGTTTTATGTAGAATCATATCCTAAATAACTTTTGTTCTTGGACTTTTTTGATGAGATGCACCGTTTTTGCGATATTTACAAAAAACGTTTGCGTTCGTATGGGGGGTACCCCCCCTAATGATCCATTTTTGCCCATTAACGAACTTAGCCTCGCATTTTACAAAAAACGGATCTGTGCAAAATTTCAAGTCTCTAGCTCACGCCTGCAATCCGCGCCACAGACGGACGGACGGACGGACAGACAGACGGACAAACGGACAGACAGACGGACGAACATGCAGAAATTAATTATTTTTACCATTCTAAACACACTGGTGTAATTCATTTTTGTGTGTGATGACGGGATCTTGGCGTTACAAACGGTAAAGCAAAGTTAATATACCCTTTGGTTTCACCATACGGGTATAAAAATGTTTTTTTCATAAATTACCAAGATTTTTTATAATGCTTTCCAATGCTTCATTCATCTTGTTGCAAATATAACTTTCCAAAATTTCTCCAAAACTTTAAAAAAAATGTATTATTAGTTTATTTTAGAAATCGAAAACATTATTGTAACGTAATGATTTTCCATATATTTTTTGGGCTTTTCTCAAAAACACGATATACCGTTATGGAAATTTAGGATTTGAAAGAAAAAAATGAAAATGATTTTATGTACAAACATAAAACTTTCCTCAGTAGAGACTCGGTAATTCGAACACTCGGTAATTCGAAAACCACGCTAATTCCAACAACCATTTTTTTTATATTGGGTATCTTGTAATTCAAATTGTGGTTGACATATTGATCTCTGTAATTCGAACTTTTCTTGTCAAGCATGGAAATAGCTTGAATACGATAACTAAGACGTTTAGCAGCAACATTTTCGTTGTGGTATGTATTGTCGTAACTGTACAGACATTATTTTGCAGTCAAAATTTCAAGTTTCTTTTAAAAAAATTGAATGGTGTCATGTAGGTGTATATGTTTTAACTGCAGGAACATTATTACTCAATTTTAACTAGTATTTTTTTGCCATTAAAACTGGTTTATTAAACAAAATGTCCACCATAAAAAAGTATCCAGTAATTCGAAAATCTCCGTGGTTCGAATTACTTCCGGTTTCTATTGATTCGAATTACCGAATCTCTACTGTATTTAGTTTTGGAAAAAATATGTAAAAAATTGTATTTTTTCAAATGTCTTCAGAGCCGTTAAAGATACGTAAAAACCGTTAAATGAAAAAATGCATAGTTTTCGAAAGATTTGCAAAAAACGGAATTTTTTCAAAACAATTGTATGGGAGGTACCCGTTATAGCCACCGGTACTCTTCTAAAACTCGATAGAAAACAACGATTTTTGTAAAACTTGTCTACAAAAAATTTCAAGTCGCTACGTCGACTGGTTTTCGAGTTATTTAAGACTAGCTTGCATACCCGTCGTTGCCGGGTTAAGTTTTTTGTCTAAGTTTTAGAATATGAAGAAAACCGGAAAGAACTTAAAAACTTTTTAATCTATGCCAAATTTCAGGCCAATCGGTTCAGTAGTTTCCCCGCGAAAGAGTAACATAGCGCAAAAACCTCCCCTTACTACCCCCACCTCTCGGGCTACCTTTTAATGGGTCTATGTTGGGGCTGGACCCCCGACGAACATCTATGCCAAATTTCAGGCCAATCGGTTCCGTAGTTTCCCCGCGAAAGAGTAACATAACGCAAAAGCTAAGTTTCGAAATCACTTTACCCCCTCCCCTTACTCCCACCACCCCTCGCGGTACTTTTCCGTATGCCTATGTTGGAACCAGAACTACAACAGACACTCATGCCAAATTTCAAGTCAATCGATTCAGCCGTTTTTGCGTAAAAGAGGAACAGACAGACAAACAGACAGACAGACACCAACTCATTTTTATATATTAGTATGATAGATACAACGGATAGAGCGACGGACAGACAGATGCACGGATATCCTCATAATTTTGCCTGAAATGGATTTTGTACTGTTCCGAAATTTTCTATCAGTCGCGGTTTTCGAGTCGATTTCCGTCACGAATACAATACTTTCCGTGTATAGAAGAGTAAAGTAAAAATCTGTACGCTATGCAAAAACAAGTCATCGCTACAAATATTTTAGAAATATTTTTTATTCATGAAAAACTTGTTTTGTTTTTCCCCATTTTTTGCTGAGCCTTTGATTGACATGACTATTCCGATATTTAGGAAAAAAAACTTACAAGAAACAATAGGGCAAATTTTCGTCTGTGATTTTTCGTCTATGTAAATCACCTTTCCGATTACTTTAATGCTTAGAAATTGGATATATGATTCATACGGGATTTTATTTTGGCATTAACGTTTTTCGTTTACCTCTTAACGATGTCCAAATGAATAATAGCTCTGCGGCACTTGAAAGAATCTTTCAGCAGTTCTAAAAGATAGTTCAAAGCCCGAATCTGAATCTCTTTATCATGACTGCAAATTTCTTTAATTAATTTTGGTAGACCAAGATCTCCATATGCGATTTTATATTTAGTTGGATCAATACTCAAATATTCACAACTTTGGTCAGTTGAAAGTGATTCATATTCCACACAATTCTTCTTTATTTTTGCTTGTTGAACACATTTTAAAGCTAAAAATATTTTTTTTATGAACAAAAACTAATTTATAAATAAAATAGTAAGCATTTAACCGATATCAATATTTCTATTAAGTATTTCTGGATCGATTTCTGGAAATAATGAATGGAGATAAGAATTCTTTCGACGAGCTAGTGATTTCCACATTTTAATGAATAGTTCTATAAAAATTTTATACAAAATGGCTTTTCAAATGGTAAACTTTGTTTTTTTTTTTTGTACAGTATTTTGTAAGGTTCAAATTTGAAAACTTTTGTCGAAATAAAGGAAAATTCAAGTAGTTTATGGATATCCATACAATACGTCACCCTATATTTTGTCTCTTCAAACACCGTCCCTCCCCCTCTCCCTCCTCTTTTACAGATTTATTTTATGAAATTCAATACCGCCGTCAAACTACCTCTCTCCCTTTTCCCTTAATGTGTGACAAATTTCATGGACAGCCCCATACTAAAATTGGAAAAGTTCGGGTTACACCAATGCTAATGGAACTGAATCACAGACGAAGGATGAATAAATCAGTGTCATCTGGAGGGAGGAATGACACAAGAGACAAGCGAGATCTCCAACTGGATGAGACATCAAATATCGCTTCTAAACTCAATGTCAAAAATAAAAAAGTCGCTTCTACTTTGAATATTTTAAAAATTTAACTCAACAATAAAATGGCTTTAAAAAGATTTTTCGCATCGAAATTCCCAGAAATATTTGTTTCTTCTACTTAAAAGATAAGATAGGGATGGGAAACGTTATCGTAACGTAACGAAATAATGATTTCCCGGTTTTTTCCTCAAAATTGCGTTATAACGTTATTGAAATTTAATTCCGTTACAATAACGAAAAACGTAATGAAAACCGAAAAAAAATTATTGTGTTTTTTCGTTATTTATTTATTTTTGCTTTATTTTATTTTTTATTATTTTTTTGTGAAAAGTTCATCAACCCACAGACCTCATCTGCCGAAAATATTATTAAAAATATTGAGGAGGTATTTTTAATCCTTTTTTGTTCCTAAATCGGACTTTACTTTGGCCAGGAAACACGAAAAAGAAAATCTTTCAAGTAACTTTTTTGATATCGAAAATATTTTTTTGGTATATCCAGAAGTAGAGTGAATCTGGCGAAAGCAAAGTCCGACTCAGAATCAGCGACGTTAAAATAGCCTAAAATTCAATATCTTTGATATTGACATAAAAAATGTCGTTTTTCTTGGACAAATTTTTTTAATGAACAAAACTTTCGTACGCTTTTTAAGTTTTTATACCCGAATGGTGAAACCAAAGGTATATTAGATTTGCCTTATCGTTTGTAACGCCAAGATCCCGTCATCACACAAAAAAATGAATTACACCAGTGTGTTTAGAATGATAAAAATAATTAATTTTTGCATGTCCGTCCGTCCGTCTGTCCATCCGTCTGTCCGTCTGTGGCGCAGATGACGGGCGCACGGATTGAGCTAGAGACTTGAAATTTTACGCAGATTCATTTTTCGTAAAATTCAAGGCTAAGTAAATGGACCATTAGGGGGGTACCCCCCATACGAACGAAAACGTTTTTTGCGAATATCTCAAAAACGGTGCATCTTATCAAAGAAGTGCAAGAACAAAAGTTATTTAGGATATGATTCTAAAAAAAAATTTCCATACATCAAAATCCGATTGGAAAAAATTAAAAAAAAAATCTAATTAGAAAGTTTGATTTCAAACTGGAATTTTGATACAACTGTTCGCCGTTCACTTAAATTACTATACGGGTATTCAATAAATGCCAGATTGGCAATTATAGCTTTTGTTATGTTTTAATATTTAGTTGGAAAACCGTTGTTATCAATAATGGCTTGGCAGCTGCGGGGCATACACTCTATAAGCTTTTCACAAATGCTTTGATTCCCATGCGTCTTTTGTTAAATCAAGAAGACTTGCGAAATTTCCAATCTTTCGCAAGCTAGCTTTCTTTTTAACACAAGTTCTCAATAGGATTGAGATCCGGGCTACAAGAAGCCCAGTCCAATACTTTTTTCAAATATTATCAACATAATGTCGATTACAAGTGCTTATCGAGTGAGTGCACACAGAAATACAACAAGAAACTGCGGATAAGATAAACAATGTGAAAAAAATATTTTCATTTCAATTTTCTTTTAAATACATTAATCAAAATAATAATACTGCTATCAAATATGAAATATGTTTATCTCAGTGCTTTTTGGAACGTCTGATTTGATATAAAAACCGAAAATTTTCTAAGAACTCCACAGTCGAGATATAGTTGTTCACGAACATTTTCTGAAAAAGTAAAAGCTGAAATGTATATTTTTGTTATTTTCTTACCTTTTTTAATTTTAATTTTAAATAATGAAGTGTTTGCAAGAGTTTACTCAAGAGATCAATTAATGCAGGAGCTTCGGCGCTTAAATGTACCGAATTCGGAGATTGCAGACTGGGTGTGTATTGCAGAACATGAAAGTAGTTTCGATACGATGGCGATCAATAGGCACAACACGAATGGATCCTGGGATTGGGGAATTTTCCAAATCAATGATCGTTACTGGTGCCGAGCGGACGGAAAATCCTCACATAATTTATGCAACATCGATTGTAGAGAATTTCTAACTGATTCAATCGACAAAATCATGAGATGTGCACAAAAAATTAAAAATCAACAAGGATTTGGAGCTTGGGTCGCATGGAAAAATCATTGTCAAAATCAGCCTCAAGTATATTCCTTGTGGGCAATAGAGTACGCTTTTAAGGACTTTCTTTAATTTATAAAATTGCAAAAAATTGACACATTTTGCCACGTATAAATTTTGTTATTCGCATAATGTTTATTTGTCTTATTTTATTTGTTTGGTTGTGATAATAAAAATCTTTTGTAGAAGGAGAAAACGTCTAAATTTGTTTGGTTGCCTCTAAAAATCACCGAATGCGGTAAGGCAACGGACTTGGTGTGTCATAGCTCTTAGTGATTGATATTGCTATAAATAAATAATGCGAGCTTCAAACTTAAATTATGGTCTCCGAAATAATCACAATCTATCTTTATCGCTCCATAAACCGAGGGAGTTCCCACTGAAAAATAAAGTTCTTCTTCCCCAAAGTAAACAAAACGAATTTTATCAAGAAACTCATTTAGCAGATGTTCGTAGACTTTAAGCCGCTTCGATTAGCATGACTTTTTCTACATTTAGTACAAATTAGGAACACAAAATAAATAAAAATAAGTCGGTACTTTTTTTTGCGAAAATGTTATCTTCACTGATTATTTGTATGACACCCAAATTCGCATATAAATATTTCGGCGGACATGGGATTCGGCACAGTTTTATTATTGATTTCTCAAAATGAAGACATTCGCGTGTGTTTTTCTGGCTATCGTAGCGTTAATGGCAGGAGAAGCATCTGCAAAAATATTCACCCGCGCCACACTAATTCAGGAGTTGAGACGCCTCGGAGTACCTGATGCAGAATTGAATACTTGGGCGTGTATCGGACAATGGGAAAGTAGTTTCGACACATCGGCAATTAACAAAAGGAACACAAATGGATCTTGGGATTGGGGTCTTTTCCAGATAAACGACAAAATTTGGTGTCAGGCTCCCGGCAAAGCATCGCATAATATTTGCAACGTATCCTGTAGCGAATTAGTCACGGACTCCATTGTTGAAACTGTGAAATGTGCGAGAACTGTGAAACGCCAACAAGGATGGAAAGCCTGGGTGGCATGGAAGAAGCACTGCCGCTGAAATGTATTATGAATGGCTAAAAAATCGTTTTTTTCTTCATATACTTATGTTTTAAGATAAGTTTCATCATTAAAAACAACATGAGTTAAAAATATAAAAGTATTTTCATTTTAAAATTTTGTTTTTCTGGTTTTTTTAAAGTGGTGAATTTATGAAATCGCTATTGAAAAAATAATTATTTTTTATAAAAAAATTGTTTTATGTCATGCTGAATTCCCCTTTCACCCTACCCCCTCTTCTGCTATCTTCTAATCCAGAGATGTCCAACATCCAGACCGCAAGGCTTTCAAATCTAGCCTGTGACATCGTGAAAAATAAATCTAATTATACTCTCTAGAACTTTTGTTCGGAAAACTTTGCGCTCTAAATAAAGGTTGTTCCAATGGTTTGGACCGATGTTAACAGAAAATATAACAATGTTGTTTGTTATTTTTTTTTACTTCTTTATTGAATCATCTTATTTGGCTCATGGCAGTTAAAGGTGACAGATAATACCGCTCAAATGTTCACCAAGGATTCGGCGGCACACCTCCACTCGATGGTCAACATTTTTGATAACATCTCTACATGATTGCTCCTCGATTCCCCGAATATGCCTTATTATCTTATCCTTCAGCTGTTGAATTGTTGTTGGCTTGTTGGCATAGACCTTACTTTTGAGATAACCCCAAAGGAAGAAGTCCAAAGGCGTCAAATCGACCGATCTTGGTAGTAAATTCTGTGGTCACAAGGAAAAACTGCTTAAGTCGAAAAAGCGTGTTTTGAGTAATTTGGGTTTAAAGTTTTGATTATTTCTTTTTTGAAAGCAAAACTGACTTAGATTATATGGTTTTTGCTCTGCCATTCCTCATAGGGGTACAGCATGAAAACCAAACTTTGACAGAATATAGAACTGGATAAGGAGAATTCAAATATGCCCCAACCTTTAAAACTACATAACTCGACTTAAGCGGTTTTTCCTTGTGACCACAGAATTGAATTCGCCAATTGAATCACGAAGTGCGCGAAATCCATTTTTGATTTTAGTAATATTAACTAATAGCATTTACGAGTAGTATTAACTAATAGCATTTACGAATACCTAACAGTTAATTTCCTAAAACGTAAGTGTGATCTAATAAATTAAAATGCAAAATTATCGTGTTATCAAATTTTTAAAAAATCGTGGTACCCTAGTTTTTGTCTTAATTCATACAAGGTAAAGGTAATTTTTTACTAATTGCTACTTTTATCTACTAAAGAAAATCTAATCAAATGCTACTTTCCGACCTTAGCATCATTACCTAAATATATTTTTTCGTTTAATTTTATATATTTCGACATTTCACATTTAATTATGCGGAATTATTGGAATTTTTAACCCAATAATCTAATTTTGTGCAAAACGAAACATCTGTTTTATTCAAATAAAACAAACAAGCTAGAAAAAAACTTTTCTTTTTTGGAAAAAATGTGATTATTTTCAAGTAGGGGCACATGATAAATATCACATAAATTGATCTTTCAATTTCAGTTGAAAGAAAATTCACTAACTCAATCTATCAAAATGAAAATTTGTATCTTTGTGGTTATTTCAATTTTCTTTTTGGATATTCCAGAAGTCACTGCAAGGAATTTTACTGACAGGACTTTTATGAGTCAATTGATCCGTTTCCGAATACCACGCAATGAAATGAAAAGCTGGCTATGCATCGCCAAGTATGAGAGTTGCCTTCGGGATAAAGTGGTAAACCTATCAGTCGAAGACGATGGAACCAATGATTGGGGAATTTTCCAAATTAATGATAAAACTTGGTGCCAAGCTCCCGGACAAAAATCCCAAAACAAGTGTAACGTATCTTGCAACAAATTTTTGAGCTCTTTTGATGCAAGCATGAGATGCGCAATAAAAATTAAAAAACAGAAAGGATTTGAAGCGTGGAATTCCTACACAGATAATTGCAAAAGTGAAATATCATAAATATTATAATTGAATGGTTGTACGATTTTTTGTAATTTTTTTCATTATCATAATTATTAAATAAAACTATTTTAATACCAGCTACAGTGAGATATTTTGAAAATAAAAATTATGTTGAAGGTTTTCAAAGGAAAATAAAAATTACCACACTGAGAGAAATCAAGTAAAAATTTTAAGCCTGCCGCGAAACTATTTTAGCTAGTGTCAGCTAAGTTCCCCTATATTAGATGTATGTTTACCTACAGATGACTTATGTCAACTTGAAGCAAGTGAAGTTCGCCTGGAATAGTAGAATACGTTTGCCTCAGGCACGGATTGGGACGATGTAAGAGATTGTAATTTTTAGCATGCCTATAGGCGGTGAACAGTTTCCTCAGCACAGGTAAACATTAGAATTGCACAAGGAAAACTAAAAAAATGGCGAAAAAATATTGGTTGGCTGCCATATTGAATGTGTTCCATGGTTATTATTGTTTTGTTCATCTTCGATGTAGTAAAATATTAATTCCGATTCTTTAGGAATGTTCCATTTCCCAAATATTTCACGCTAGTTTAACTGTTCACAGTTAATGGCGTAATTACTCTCTGCGGGAACAATATTTGTTCCGCCCTAGTTAGGCGGACTATTTCAACTAATGTGAACAGGGTCCAAAATCACAATTTAGGACTTCGCGAAAGCTGAGTTTCGAATTTGGATAATTTTAGGAATATTTGAACCGAACGAGCTCAAAATCCTAATACAACGTGGAAAAAACCCCCCGAAAAAAGTAGTAACTGTATAAAACACATCTACAAGTCGTTCACGAAAAATTTCTGAGTAATTTTTCGAATTATATAACAAAAATACAGAAAAAAAAGATCTCAAACCATTAAATGAAAGGGTAAATTGAATGTCCGCTAATAGTGCTGTCCACGCATGTGAAACAAACAGCTGGCAGATTATATGCTAAAATATGTAACCTTCCCTGTAATTACCCAGCAACGTGTAGTGAATCCTTTTCTCTCTGTTCTGTCACTCCAATTAATCTCCTCATATGACAAAATACATATATACCTTTAGATATTTGTTTTTATTTGATTGTCCTAATAGCAGGTGATTTACATTTCTGTACTCGGGCGCCTCTGTTCATCATTTCCGCTTTTTTACACTTCCCTATGACAGTCAATCATTTTCCTTGTTTTTATGGGTTATACATTTTTTCCAGTGGTGATAAATTCATTCTATCGAAAATAGCTGACAACCGAATGTCTACTCGCAATGCCACAGTTAAATAATATCCACGTAAGAGAATCAAAATCGTGGAATCCCCGTAAATTACATTCAGGTAATTCATGAATATCACGCATCTATGCTATACTAAAAATGTGGAGTAATATTTTGATGGATTGTCATATTAGTGTCTACACGTGTTTTCCCATAAATTTACTATTTTTGATTGAAAGTAGAGATGATCGCGTATCGTTCAATTGTAGCTAAGATAGCAAAAATTGTACTATAAGTTTTATCTTTTGCCTTTAAAAAATGTCCATTTAGGCAGTCTCCAATTCAAACGAAATCAATGCGGTTGAAAAAAAAAAACAGATTTAGTCAAGATGAGCATTCGGTGTAATTAATGGCGCTGAAATAGGCATTCGGTGCGTTGAAGGGCCTCTAAATGGGCATCCGGTGTTCTTAAAGGCACCAAGTTGGTCATTCGGTGAAGTTAGGGGCGTCAAAATAGGCATTCAACTCCTTTGGGGATATCAAAACGGTTTAACGTTCTCAGATTGGTTATTAGGTTAGTCAAGGACTCGAATTTTTACTTTCCTCTTCTATAGAAGGAAAATATTCTATTCATAACGGAGACAGACTCGAGAAAATTTCTGATCAGTACGAAATCCGTTTCAGGCAAAATTTTGAGAATACCCGTGTATCTGTATGTCGGTCTGTCCGTTGTACGTATCTTAAGTATCTTAAATAACTCGAAAATCCCCGTTGACCTAACGACTTGAAATTTTTCACAAATGAGTTTTACAAAAATTGTAGTTTTCTATCAACTTTTGGAAAAGTAACGGTAGCTATAACGGGTATCTCCCACACAATTCTTTTTAAATACCGTTTTTTGAAAATTTATAGAAACTTATGCACTTTTGGTAAAAATGAATATGACAAAATTTAAAGGATATAAAATTTTCTACTTTTTTGCTTTAATGGTTTTTTTGGTTCTCAAAATATTTGAAAAAAATCAGTTTTTTCAAGATCTCTCGAAAACTATGTACTTTAATCAAAAAATCCATACAACAAAATTTGGAGAAAATAAAATTGTCGACATTTTTTGCTTTAATTGTTTATACATATCTCTAACGGCTCTCAACATATTTCAAACAAATTATATTATTTGAAAATTCCTAGTTTTTTTCTAAATTTTTCGAAAACTATGCGGTATTATGAAAAAATGCATATAATCAAATTCAAGGGAAATAAAATTTCCTGCATTTTCCCCTTAACGGTTTTTATCAGGGACGGGAAACGAAATAAAAAATCGTAACGTTATTCATTTCGTTACGTAACGAAATTGAACTTTTATTTCGTTACGTTATTTCGTTTTGTAACGATAAAAAATTTCATTTCGACGTATAACGTTATATTTCGTTACACATCGACATTTTCGTCAATATCAAAGATATAGAATTTTAGGCTATTTTGACGTCGCTGATTCTGAGTCGCACTTAGCTTTCGCGAAATTCACTCTACTTCTGTAGTTACTAAAAAGAAAATATTTTCGATACCAAAAAAGTTGCTTGAAAGATTTCCTTTTTCGTATCTCCAGAAATAGAGGGAATCGGGCCAAAACAAAATCCGATTTATGTAAGGGCCACATCTATCAGTTTTCCATCAGTCGCAACTGTTACGGTACTCGTCAGTTTTCCATCAGTTTTTTACATCCAGTTAAGCGTTCACATCTATCAGTTGCGACTGACAGTTTTTTGTGAAAATTTTCCATTTATTTTGATTGTAGAGATAATAAAGAGAGAGTGTGTGTACACAGAAAATAAAATGTATGTAAATATTACGAAAACGTTTGTTAATATAACGAAACCATTTGTCCCCCATGGGCCGACAACATATTTTGTTAATGGCACGATGTCAATTTTGTTAAGTTTTTGTATTTTTGTATTTTGTTTTCGCAAATATTTTGTAAATATTACAAATATTTTGTAAATATTACAAATATTTTGTAAATATTACAAAAACAAATCTCTCTTGTTGATATGGAATCTCTTTCTGTTTCTTGCTTAGTGTGTGTTCATAGAATTTAATATATGCAACTAACGAGCGGAAATTGTTTTAGTGTGATGACTTCAAAAATTAAGAGATGCGTGTTTGTTTCTGATAGTTTCTATATTGAATATTCGTATGGAGGAAATGATTTATGACGGCCAATATGATGCGAAATGAAAATAATTTATTTTGAATGATTTTTCTTACAAAAACTTCGAACGAATGAATTCTTTCGGCGAATGTTGTTGTGTTTCCTCGAAAAAATACTATTCCCGTTTAGTATTTTTCGAAAATGGGAAAAAATTATTGAAATCTGAAAAAAATGGGCATAAAAAATATTTCAAAAAAGCATTTCAACTAATGTCTAAACTAAGAAATGCTTTCCCAAAACTGATTTTTTGCATCAGTTTTATGAAAAATTATTGGAATCGCTTTAAAATCGAGTTTTTAGAACTGACGAATCGACTAACAAAATCGTCGCCATTTTTTCGTCATGCACAAGTGTGGCGCAGTTCTACTAGTAGTCTAATTACCTGCTGCAGGCATCCAAACATTAACAGCAGGGAATTGGATGCTTACAGCGGCTAATGAGACCACTAATAGAAAAGCTTGTGTATCGTAATGACGCCATGATGCAAATCAGATTTGACAAAATGTACTTCGTAATATTAACAAATTTTAGTAACTATACGAAAAAATATTCGTTAATTTTTTCGTAGTATATACAAAACTTCAGTAATATTTACGAATTTTTTTTTGTTAGGCCTAACAAAACCCATTTTGTAAATAATACGACATTATTTTTTTCTGTGTATGCATTATTATAGCATTAAGTTCAAAAAATAATGTTTGGTTATATTCTAATGCGATACGACTGACGCGACTGACGCGAACGTTCAAACCAATCAGTTTCCCATCAATTTCCCAAAAACTGATGGAAAACTGATAGATGTGACCCCTACCTTAGAATCAAAATACGATTAAAAATACTACTCCAATATTTTTAATTATATTTTATGCAGGTGGTAGGTCTGTGGGGTTATACTTGAGGAACTTTTGTGGAAAATTTCACAAAAATATAATACTGAACAAAACAACGAAAAATTAATAAATAACGAAAAAACGTAATACTTTTTTTCGTTTTTCGTTACGTTTTTCGTAACGGAATTAAATTTCTATAACGTTATAACGTAATTTTGAATAAATAGCCCGAAAATCATTTCGTTATTTCGTTATTTTGTTACGTTACGATAACGTTTCCCATCCCTGGTTTTTACGTATCTTTAACGGTTCTCAAGATATTTGTAAAAATATTTTTTTTTATTATTTTTCATATTATTTTTTTTTTACTTTTTAATATTGCAGGCAAAAGTTTTGTGTTGATCACAACTGATATTTTTTCAAAGATTTCGTAACAGTTCCCGACATCTTGTTTCACTAAATTAGACGAAAGGAAATGATTCCAATTACGCGATTTTCAGTACAAGTGTTTTTTGGGAATAAGTATGAGCGCTTCAATACTGTATTATCATCAAAAAAAATTTATAGGATTATAAAGTTTGATTAAAACTCTTCAATAAAAACTATTTATAAAACCAACCAAAATATCTAATAATAAAATTTAATTGTATCTATTAAAAATGTTATTAAATATCTTTGCCCTGTAGTAAAGTTTCTAAGGGGGTGTATAAAAAAATTGGGCTATCGGCTAAATTATAACTTTTCTATCTATCTTTCATTGGAATTTCTTTATTGTTTTATGCGCACCTCTAATATGAAAGAATGACGACAAATGGTGTTGTGCTGGAAGCACGCAAATCATAACTTTACATATTGATTATCAAAGCAATCATTAAAAAATCATATCGCATGCAAAAAATGAGAGTTCTTGGCTGAGTTTTATTACCAGAACCATGATTTTGTGTCTTTTATTTCACACGGTATATTAGTATTTTTTCCCTGATTTTCCTTTTTTCTTTCTTTTTTTTCAATAATTTTCCCGTCTTACTATAGAATCGTGTAGAAAATGGGAATGTAACGATGTTATGGGCAATTGTTCAGCATAACAAAATTATGCGAATGTAATAACAACTTTGTTGTAAGTTGTAATAAAAATCAAGCGATCAATAAAACTGCGGAAAATTATGTTTGGTGGTAGAGAAAGTTACAAAAGTTTTTTTTTAAATAGTTCTTATGAAAAATTTGCTCATTGAGTCTCAATTTTGTTTTTTTATAAAATCATAATCTGTAAATATTGATACATGCTGATAGACAAATAATTGCTTATTAAATCTTTATGTACTCTATATGATATATCATATAGAAGTATATTAGATTTAATATCCCGTTTGTAACGCATCGAACCAATCATCGGACACAAAAATGAACTACACCAGGGTGTTTGGGTTACAAGATTTTGATTTCCGCATTTCAGTCTGTCTGTCTGTATGTCCGTCTGTCCGTGAACACCATAACTTTCGAAAGGATTGAGCTATTTTGTATAGTTACATTTCTTGTAAATGGCAAGGCTAAATTCTTGAACTGGGGTGCGTTCCTTTATTAGCCGTGGTTAACCGTTGTTAACCGCGGTAAAGAGAAATGCGTTCTTAAATGCCTACGGTTAACGCTCAGTAAACTTTACTGCCGTTCCTAAATGCCAAAGTTAAGCTGTCAAAGTTACTTTTCTCAACTCTGCTCGAGAGCTGAGTTGGAGAAAGTTAACTTTAATTGTAATTAAAGAACACGATGAAGTTAACCGAGACGGTTACAACTGTCAATTCATCTCGTAGTGTCGAATGAGTTTTATGCAGAATAATGGAGGATTTTATTGTGGTCCTTGTAAATGAAAAATACGACATGCTTTGATCATTTGTTGGTCCGACATATTTTTAATGTATTGTTAAAAATACATCTATGCTGTCAAAGTTAACCAAATCGCGTTCTTTTAATCAGAGTTAACGTCTGTAAAATTTCAACTTTGGCAATCAGCTGTTCTAACTTTGACAAACCCAACCTTTACTTTACTCGGGAATAAAGGAACGCACCCCAGGCAAAATCTTTCCCCCTCTTCCATAAAAACGGAACATTTTTTTACAATTTCCTAGAAAACGGTGAGTCGTATTGAAAAAATTATAGAGGTAAAATGTGTTTAAAACATGATTTTACATAACTTATCTATACACCAAAATCCAGTTGGATTACTCCATCCCCCTCCGCCATACAAATGGAATACTTTTTTTTCTATTTTCTCCAAAACGGTCGAAAAATTTATGAAGACGAAATGTGTTTAAAATATAACTTTAAATAACCGTTCCATACATCAAAATCTAATCAGACCAGTGGCCTATTTCACCAAACTACAAATTACAATTGCAAATTTGTACTGAAACAAAATAAGCCAAGAATTTACAAGTTTTGTTAAAAATCACTTGCAAAAAAACTTGTAAATACAAATTTGTAAGTTGGTGAAATAGGCCACAGATCTTCCCCGCTTCCACACAAGTAGATTTATTTTATAAAAATTGAGTAAAAGTCGTGGACTTGCGAGCCGCGCAATTGGCTGCCTGCAGGAAAATTTCGCCTATACTAAGCGCTACGTTCACCTACATTAGGAAAAGTAAAAATCTGCCTAACAGTGGCGGAAGAAATTCGAAAATTCAACCTGCAGCAAGTAAAGTAGGGCTTAAAGAGCTGCATGGGTTGACCTGAGATAGGTATTTCGAGGATGTATGTAATGTCATTTACGCGATGATTCCGTCTGCTTGCTACAGGCTAGAGTTGACTTGCTAAAAAGTTGACTTGGATCAGCTTTATTATTTTTCTGAGTGGGTCTTCATATAGAGTATTCGATAATGGCCCCATAGCAATTGTAGCTTTTCTTATGCTTAAACATTCATTCTCTAGAATTCATCTAAAAAATATTGTATTTGATAACTTCTCAATGAGAAACCAGTTTTTTACAACTACTGAATAGAATGTGCAATCATAATAGCACTAAATAAAATGCAGTAAAGCTCAAGTTCAGTTCAAGTAAAGCAGCTCACGTGTTATCTTCGTTGAGCAATTCAAATAGTACAAGTATAAGTTGCATTTACGTTTCAAATGGAATTATTACAAATATTTAGTCAAAACAAAACAACTAGAATTTTAATTTTTCTAACACTTATTGTTGGTTGCAGTTCTTGCCAAAATGTTACAAGCTCTCGTAAGTTTTTTTTATTTGGTAATTGAATTCTCAATACATAAAAAAGTTGAGTAATTTTATTAGTTTTGCACTGGATTGGGATCTTTAACTCTCTCCGTGTTTTTGTCGAATATATTCGACATTTTAGCTCTTGATCAATTATTTTTGCCACGGAGAGGGTTAAAGGTTATTTATAATTTTATAATTAAAATATAAAAAAGTTATTCAACAAACCGGGATTTTTGTTCATAAGATTTGTTTTTGCTCCTAAGTCATTGCTATTAAGTTGCTATCGCTTAGCATTTGCCCATCAGGGTCCCCATCGCCTGAGGGCCCCTAAGTAAAATTAATGCTGTCATGAAAGATCGAAATTGAAATCTGGAGCCTTGTTTTTATAGTAAATCTAACTATTTTGTGATGGAAAATCGTGACTATTACTAAAATAGTTAATTTCAATTACAAAAACATTCAAAATTGCATACTTTTATAATAAATTTAACTATTTAGTAGTAAAATTTACTATTTTTGATTAAATTGACTATTTTTATAATTGGAATTAGCTATTTTAGTAATAAACATAACAAAAGCTATAGTCCGCGCCACAGACGGACATGCTAAATTCAACTTTTTTTTATCATTCTAAACAGACTGGTGTAATTCATTTTTTTGTGTGATGACGGGATCTTGGCGTTACAAACGGTAAGGCAAATCTAATATACCCTTTGGTTTCACCATACGGGTATAAAAATACTTACATCTCTGTCCAAATACGTATGCTGATTGACATGCATTTTCGAATTTAACGGGCGAAACCGCCACTCCAGCCTCTCAGGATCCAAATTCAATTTACATTCAAACAGGACTTCATCACCGAGTGGTGCCACGATCGATTCGGGCGATCGTTCCATAAAAACTCCCAGTGACGTCGCCGACGATCGGGACGTCTGACATTTTAATGCTAGTGCGAGAATTATAACTAAACAGTCGTACAACAGTCTATGGATGTGATGTGTCCGTAACGCAGACATCGCTTCGTACTCTCACCCTATGATGACTGCGTGATGATCACCTCGAAGAAATTGGCAGGTACCGGCTTTCAGGTTGACTCAAGAAATTATCTCTGCAAAAGGAAGAGAGAAACACACGTTATAGAAGCGAAAATAAATTATTAAATTTATGTGATACATTCATTAGCAGCGGTTAGATAGAAATTCGCTGTCTTCTTCGTTTTTACTTCAGAAATGAATAAAAATCTAATGTTTATCTTAATCCCGGACCAATTTTTGAATAAATTTTCACGAAATTTAGTCATTTCATTAAATTCTGATTCGAATTTCTTACGTTGATGATGGCGAGGCGTAGCCAATTTGAAAATTGAATCTGAGGTGGAGTTTCAGGCGACAGAAATCTTTGCTTGGCCATCTCCTCGTTATTCATAGATATTTTAATAGCAATCAACTTTCCACTTTTTAACAAATCATTGGCCGCATATATAGAAATCACCTCCTCACCCCCAGATTATCGTCGTTGAATTGAATTCATCATTTGTTGAAATCGACACAAAACATTCATCATTTGGGTTTCAATTAGCAGTCGATCTCACATAATAACGATCACACCTTCTCCGCTTCTGCACCTTCTCAGGCCTCCACCGAGAAACGAAGTGAAGTGAAGCTCACCAGGGTTATGACCTTATCATCGCACCTTGAAGTCGGACTATTTATTAAAATTGATCGGTAAGCGAAACCAACCAACCAACCACCATCCCATCAGATCGATCGCGAAATCACCACCAAAACCCAATAATGAAACACGATCGTGTGTGTATGTCGATTTTTTGACTCACCTGCCTAAATCCACTTAACAACCTGAGATTCAATTCTTATTCAGGTTCTCTTTTGATTACCTCACAAGATCAATTTTTGTTACCAGCCACCGACAATCGATCATCGTCCTCCTAACCGAACTGGACAGAGTTGATCGTCATTCTTGGGATATTCTTGAAAATATTCGGAGAATAGTCTTCACCGATTGATAGTTGAAAGGGGAGGAATACAAATATTCAAATTAATTACAGTTATTGCCATCAGTTTGGATCCTTGGATTAAATTATTTCGATATGAGGATCAGTGATATTTTACGACAAATTGTTGAAACTACTGGAATTTTGAACGATTGTCTTTTAATCTGGATTGTCTGGATAATCAGTTTTTTCCATTTTTTTTTAATATTCTTGTGAATAAAAAACAGAGATGCAAACCAACAATTTTCTGAGTGTTGTTCGGTTTTGGTTCAAGGCTGGATTGGATTTCTGGTTTTGGTTTCTAAAATTTGATAATTTTGATTCTAGTTTTCTTTTTTGTAATTTAAAAAAAATCGGTTCTGGTTTTGGTTCCCCAAAATTTCAATGATTCAGTGGTTTTTGGATTTCCTGGCCTGGGGAGATAGAAAATTTCCTATCAGTACGAAAATTATGAAGATGTCCGTGCATCTGTCTACCTATCCGTTTAAGTAATTTGAGAACGCGTTGGGTATCTTAAATAACTTGAGAACGCGTTGAGTTAGCGACTTGAAATTTTTTGTAAACAAGTTTTACGAGTCGTACTCTTCTATCAACTTTTGGAAAAGCGACGTTAGCTATAACGGGTACCTCCCATACAATTTTTGTCCAAAAATACAGATATTTTGAAAATTACTCGAAACCTATGCGCTTTTGGGAAAAATGAATATAACAAAATTTAAAGGATATTAAATTTTCGACATTTTTTGCTTTAACGGTTTTTACGTATCTCTAATGGTTCTCAATATATTTAAAAAAAAATTACGTTTTTTGAAAATTTCTCAGAAATTATGCGCTTTTGTGAAAAAAAAAACCAAAAAATAAACGGTTTTTACGAATCGTTAGCAGTTCTTGAGATATTTGAAAAAAGAATATTATTACTTTCTTCTACGGAGTATAATGAAGTATTGTATTCATGAAAAATTTCAACTTCTTATTTTGCCTAAAAAACATTTCCCGATCACTCCTGAGTCGATTGGAGTCATATTAAAAAAATTTCTTTCTGTCTGTCAGTCTGTCTGTCAGTCTGTGTACAAGATTTCTCAAAAACTAATAGAGCTTGCGCCATGAAATTTTATAGGCATGTTGGGTCCTGAAATGGAACGATCCTATCAACTTTTGGTGGAAATCCGTTAACCGGAAGTATCCAAAATGGCGGTTTTTCAAAAATCGCAATTTCGTTTTTCTCGATTTACTCCCAAACTACGAGTTTGATATCTCAACCTGTTATCGAGATAAACCGTTATTTAAAAAAAAAAACAGTTTTTTGCGATTATCTCGAAAACTAACGGGTTTTTGCTGACTGAATGTATGAAGTGAATTAATGAGAATGGCATTCTGCACAATTTTGTTTCTTACCGTTATCCGTTATCTTTTACCGTTATTGAGATATTTTCATTAATATGTAAAACATCATATTTTTGCGAATAATTTGCAAACTAACGGTTTTTCGACAAATTAATTTAACCCTAATCAGCTCAGGCTAATTTTGTCCTTAATCCACGCAGGCGGTGTCTGAAAGACACCATGCCGGAAAAATAGAATAATTTAATAAAAAAAAATTTTTTTGAGTTTGCATTTTTTAATTCAGTTAATAATATTTATTTATTTGTATATACATTATTCGTACTTTTTATAATTGTAGCATAAAATTGATTTTTAAGAATTTTCGTTACAAACATTTTTCTTGGATTCGCACTTATCTGCTTCAAAGCGCGACCTTAGAAATGGGGACACAGGAAGCAACGTTTTCTCTTTTGGGAAGTGCTAGAGTTATTATCGCCTACTACAGTCCGATATTTTGCGAAATAGAAGCAAAGTGATACCAAAATAACCTTTCTTTGCTGGTAAAACCGTTACGGTGTCTTTGAGGGGTAAATTTCATAAAAGCGAAATATTATTGTTGTAGTAAAAAAAATTAATTTTTTTTTTCGTTTTTAAATAGTATTGGCTTAAAAAAACAAAGTCAAGGAGCATGAATGCAACAACTTTTTTAACATTCGTAACAATCACTCTCAAAACTGCATCGGTGTCTCAAAGACACCGCGAATGCGGATTAGGGTTAAGGAAGAATTGGAGATGTTAAAATTTTTTACATTTTTGCCATTTACCGTAAATTGATATCTTTTACAGTTCTCAAGTTATCTCAAATTTTGTATGTTTTTGATATTTTTGAATAAACCAAGAATTTATTGGGAGGTCGTCTTAGGTTGACAACGCGACAGGGCTCTAGCGTAAATTGCGCAGGGTCGTAGATTTTGTAGAAGAAAGTTTTGTGTTGACCACAACTGATATTTTTATTTGGTAATTGAATTCTCAATACATAAAAAAGTTGAGTAATTTTATTAGTTTACAGTCAAAAGAAAACAAAAAGAAATTTAATTTTTTTAAAAACAATAAGAACTTTAATTTTTCTAGCACTTATTGTTGGTTGCAGTTCCTGCGAAAATGTTACTAGCTCTCGTAAGTTTTTTTACTTGGTAATTGAATTCTCAATACATAAAAAAGTTGAGTAATTTTATTAGTTTACATTTACAATTTTTTCGTGAATTTCTCCGCGAATTTTATTCATCTATCGCAGAATAAATTCACTTAGCAAAATTTTATTCGGACGGTTTTATATGAAAAAAATCGAGTTAGTGTAAACGGATATGCCGCATGAATTTTTGTGGAGGAATAAAATTCGCGGAGTAAAGTGTCAGGTGTGAAGGGCGCATTAAAGGTAATCTTTAATTTCATAATTAACACGTTCATAATTAAAAAGTCAATTCAGATTTTTAACTGCGTTGCCATATGGCATCAAAATACCGAATGGGTTAAAATATAAAATGTTATTCAACCAACCGGAACTTTTGTTTATTGGGATTTTCCATCAAAATATGATGCGGGATTATTATTTTCAATAATATTTATGTTAGATCTGATTAAAGTACAATAAGATTTATTTCTGCCCCAAACCATTGCCCGGGGCTTCCACCGCCTGAGGACCCCTAAGTAAAATTAATGTTGTCATGAAAGATCAAAAGTGAAATCTGACATTCAAAATTGCATACCTACCTTCATAATAAATTTAACTATTTAGTAGTAAAATTTACTATTTTGTGATTTAATTGGCTATTTTTATAATTGGAATTCGCTATTTTAGTAATAATCACGATTCCTCGCTACAAAATATTTAAATTAACATGCTTAAATGCAATATGTATATTTCACCTTTAATATGTCAAAACTTTCACCTGCGGCGTATTATTTTTCTTGCTCAGCCTTGGGGGCAGGCCTCATACAACCTGAAAATTTTATAGAAATTCTCTTGGACGCGGTGCATAATATAAAAAAATGTACTGATGTGTACAGCACATGACTTTCTTATACCAAATCTACGTTCCTGCGCAATTTTCAACCCGAATAAAATAGTAGTTTACATAAAAATATTAAGTTTTCTTTTATATCTCGATAACAGTAAAAAGTCTCAATTTACTGTAAAAGGCAAAAATGTGAAGAATTTTAATACCTATAATTCTTTTGTCAATTGGGTTTAAAAAAAAAGAGTTGGTTTGGAAAAATTCGCAATTTTTTTTTTGCATTTTAATTAAAATATCTCAATAACGGTAAAAGATAGCGAATAACAGTGAAGTAAAAAATTGTGGGAAATATTTTTTTATTCAGATGATCTCATACATTGAACCATGGAAAACCAGTTTGTTTTCAGCGAGAAAAGCGTAAAATCCGAGTTTTTTTAAATAACGATATATCTCGATAACGGTTTGAGATATCGAGTTTTTGTAAAAGATCAAAGTGTAGGAAATTTTACTGTCTACTGCAAAACGCTTAGTTTCGGTGAAAATTACGAAAAAACAAATTGGGATTTTTAAAAAGCCGTCATTTTAACTACTTTGGGTTCAAGGATTTCCACCAAAAGGTGATAGGATCGTCCCATTACAGGAACAAATTTTATAGCTCTAGTAGTAGTTTTTAAGAAATCCTGTACACAGGCACACTGAAAGACAGAAATATTTTTTAATGCTCCAATCAACTTGATAGTGCTCGAGAAATGAATTGCTTCACTCTATGGCATTTTTTGTGATAGATTTTATTATTTTAGGCTCATCACCGTCGTTACCAGTGATTACAAACTGTGGCGTAGTCATTAGACCGGATCCAGAACCACTTAAAGAAACTCCTCTGCAAATCGGGGATTGGCCATGGTTAGCTACAATTTATCGAGAAGAATATTGGCAAATTAAAAAAATTTGCTTGGGAACATTAATATCTCCAAAAGCAATCCTGACAACGGGAACTTGTGTGTTAAGGGGGAGAAGAATATTACGTCTTAATGAAATCGTGGTGAGGTTAGGTCAAACAAATCTAACCGATTGGAATGTTCGCACCGTAATTTCACCAGCAGTGAAAAAAATCATCCTGGATACAACATTTCGCTTAAACGTTGCAATTATTGAGCTACAAGATAATATTCAGTTAGTATTTAATTTAGAATGCTTTATACTTTAAACTTAAACGTCTAAAAAAAATTTTAATTATTGAAATTGTATTAAAGTTGACGTCTTATAGTATATTATGATATAAAATATAGGAGTATATTAGATTGACTATACCTTTTGTAACGCATCTACACCAATGTGTTTGGGATGACAAAGGATTTTGATTTCCGCATGTCCGTCCATCTGTCCGTGATCACCATAACCTGCGAAAGGATTGAGCTAGCGCGATATTACACACGGCAACTTTCGGGCTTATTTAAGCCGGCAACTTTTGGGCTTAAAAAGCCAATGTGCTTACACTTGTGGCTTAAATAAGCCAATCCTGTTTGCATATGCTACACAAGTTTACATGGGTGTGTGTGTGGACTCAAACCATTGAAATTGCTGCTGCTCATATACTTCCCAAGATCTTTACCTGCTGACGGTCAGAACGAAAATGATTTCTGCCTACTACTTTTCCCAAACCGGTTCACACGCTTTGCATGTATGCAGATTGTCGATAAGCCATGATTTCGAGTGGCAACTTTTCCCTCCTCAGTCGTTTCTCCCAAAAATCGGCTTAAGTAAGCCCGAAAGTTGCCGTGTGTAATATCGCGCCTAGAGGCTTGAGATTTACAGTTACGTTTCTAGTAAATAGCAAAAGGCTAAGTTCTTAAACCGACCATTCCTTTCCCCCTCCAACATACAAATGAAATAGTTTTTTTACAATTTGATCGAAAACGCAGAGTCGTATTAAAAAATTCATAAAGGTAAAATATGTTTATTCAAATGGAATATTTTTTTCCTATTTTCTCGAAAACGGTGCATAGTGCCGAAAAATTTATAAAAACGAAATGTGTTTAGAGTATGATTTTACATAATCGCTCCATACATCAAAATCCAATCCAATTCTTTCCCCTCTTCCCCCTCAAATGATTTTTTAAAATAAAAACTTTGTCTGTCCTCATATAGAGTATTGCACGATTGTCCCCTGGCAAGTGTAGTTTTTGTTATGTTATTACAACCAATTTACATTTTTTGTGTATTTTTTAGACTCACAGATTTTGTCAAACCGGCATGTTTATGGAGTGGTGGCAGCGATTTGACTGAAGGAGAACTTGGATTTGTAGCGCGATGGAAATCAGACATAGGTATATTAATAGCTTCGAGTTCCTCGATAACCCAAATGTTTTCTGTACGCTTCAAGTTCGAGTTATCGGGGTTCGAATGTAAAAGTTTGAACTTTTGTTTCTTAAAAATATTTACAAGGATGAAAAAGAAAATTCGGACTCAAATTTAAGGGGCTGTCCACAAAATACTTGTAAATCGTATCATTTGATAATGACCTTAAAAAAATTTTTTTTCCCTAATTGCAGCTTATCGGACATCGGCAAAAATAATCAATAATGAAACTTGCTCAAGAGAATATGACGACCCGACGAACTTTTGCGCTGGTGATAAAAACGGGATGGGTCCATGTAGTTCAGATAAGGGTACTGGTCTGTTAATAAGACAAAATGGACGATGGGCGATTCGGGGAATTCTAACAAACGGATTTAATTTTGATCCTGACGATGAAAACTGCGACTTGGATACATATCTTCTGTATATAGATGTTGCAAAAGTTTACGATTGGATACAAGCAAACCTACCGAATTCGTAAGAAATATTAATATAATACCAATTTAATAAAATGATAATAAAAATCTCCCTAGAATCGCGGGCATCGATTTATTACAATCTGCAGCGGAAGTCTGCGGTAAAACCGATCACAAGGATATTGAACCACTAAAGGAAACCTCATTAACGTTTGGTGAATGGCCTTGGATGGCCTCCTTGTATCGGCGTACCGCGAATACATTGAGATTTTCATGTATGGGAACATTAATAACTTCGAAAACTGTTTTAACAGCCGCCCCTTGCCTCGTTACATCCTTTGAACCCACATCAGTCGAAATTGTAGTTCGATTGGGACAAGCGAATTATTACGATGCAGATCCGACAACAGTAATAACGTCATCTATTGAGTACTACGAAATTCATTCGGATTCATCAGGAGAAGTTGAGGATATTGCTATACTTGTGCTTACAAAGAAAATAAGGTAAGAAACCAAGTAAAGTCAGGTAAAGGGCTGCCCATAAGCATGATACGTATTCCCTACAAGATAGCACCGGTCGGGTTTTTCCATCTGGGGTGTGATTATGGAATATAGGAGTAAGATTTTTATTCAATACTAGCAGACCCTACGTTGGCAGCAAAAAGTTTTTTGTATAAATTTCTTACATATGGATTTAGAATGCCAGAAAATCAACTTAAAAAAACTTAAAAATTAACGTAATCCTTACAGGACCTTTCGTTAGTGTTATTGAAACTGAAACACCGGATTCGTAATCAGCGACCCCAAAGACCCCTTAATGCCAATTTTTCCGGAGAAAAATGGGAAAAAGGATATTTGCGTTATCCTTACAGGACTTTCCGTTTCGAATTTTAAATCTAACATAGCTAAAAACCTGCTCCTGGCAACGCAGATCATTTTGCAAAAAACCGCGTCTAAATCGGTCCAGTAGTTTTTGAGTTTTGTAATCTCAAACGGACAGACAGCAGACAAACATCCATTTTTATATATATAGATGAGGAAAAGCAAATACTACCATTTTAAAAGTTAGCTCTCAGTGGATAACAGTGGCGTCACGTGAACAAATAAAGCATTCTGTATAAATACTGTCTAAATCTGTAAAATAAAATTCTGGCTAAACTAATTGGATCGAGCGAAATTATTGTAAATCGAACTGTTTCCAAATATCGAAATAGAGGTCCTTCAAATCCTGAACTTGTGAAGAAGGTTAACCTTCATCCGTCCCTCAAAAAAAATCACACTAAAGTTCCTCGGGTCTTTTTTGACCCATAAAGGTTTAGTGTATACAAAAATCAAAAAACGAGTTTTTTTTATATTTTTCGAAATTTTTACAACATACAACAACATATGATAACCCAAAAGATTTATATATTGTTCTAATGAACTCTCCCCGAAAATAGCGGTCAAAAAACTTCATACAAAAATTGAGAAATATGGCAGTTGAGTTTTTCCCAATTGACATCCAACAAAATCGGTTTCTTATACCCGAGAACTCACCCCGTTCGGTCAAAGATTTTAGATCCGTATTCTAGATATAGTTTACAAACACTAACTAATATAATATAATATGACTAAATTAAACATTTCTTATACGAATAACTGCCTTGGGTCATTTTAGACCCGAAGGTCTTTAGTGTGACTATTTTTGTAGCAGTGTAACGGGTAATCGGAAGTTGCCAAATTTTTGCATACTGCTAGTTTACAATAAATAAGGCAAAGTAAAAAAATTTCAGGCTCGTCGTATTATAAATACTTTTAAAGGTACAAGGAAACTAATTTCTGTTTGGGTCAAATTAGACCCGAGGGACGGAAGAAGGTTAAGAGACTATTCAAACAGGCGCCAAAGGTACGAGATATGACCACTAAAGCAAGAACTTCGAAGTCCACGGGGGACATAATTAAGAAAATTTTTGGGCTACAAAATTTAACATACAAAATCTAACAAATACCAGATCGTGCTTAGCAAAGGGAAAAGGAGGCCCGGAATAAAGTTCGAAAAGTGTATGAGTCGTACCTCGTACCTGACGACGCCTATTACCTTTTTTTATAGTCACTCTGGATCTGATTTTTTTTTTTTGACCCGGTTTGACTATACCAAAACCACTGAAATCCATAACCTCAATATTGTACCGAAGTCAATCCTCCAATCGAAAGATATTGGTCGCTTATGAAAAGATAGCTTATACTTAGAATTTTGAAACTCAACTATCAAAATATCAGTCATTAGAGAGGATCCAATTCCAGATTCACAATCAGCAACCCGAAATTACTGAAATATCAAATATACGAAATTAATTGTCGGCCTGCGTTATTTACATTTTCCAGTTTAATTTTTATCACTCCTGTGAAATGTGTTGACATATGAGAATCTGTAGAGAATATTGATTTATTTATTTTTTACAGATTTACATACCATATTCGACCGGCTTGTTTATGGTCTGGTAATATTAATTCGGTGGAAGAAGAATATGGTCTTATTGTTGGATGGGGTTCAGATGAAGGTAAGATTAAATATAATTAACATATCTGACAATTTGGAATTTTTCCAGTTAGAAATTTTTTGACAAATCTTTCGTTTTGCCTCTTATTTACAGTCAAATTTATTTTAAGTCTTATTTAAACTCAAAGAATTAATTTTTTTACCGAGTCATTTTGCACGTGAAAACACTTAAAACGCGATTAGCAAAAAAATTTTACAAGTAAACCTTGCGAAATGTAACTCTCAGATCTTGATGAAATTTACATATGCAAAAGAATGTTGAAAAATTTTAGACCCGTGTTTTTTTTATCCGCAATCATCCATGTTTAGAGTCCCTTTTAACCGCCATAAAAGTACACAATTTTTCGATTTTTCAACTTTTTTAATAGAAATAGTGGTGCCATGGGAACAAACCAAAAACCTTTCGTCCAGTATAATAAAATTTGTTCCGATTAGAGCACTATTTCTGCAAAAAAAAAATGAAAAATTGCATAGTTTTAGGAAGGTTAAAAAAGGGTGATTGCGAATAAAAAATAGTACGTGTCCCTTATTCTTCGACTTTGTTTCATATGCAAGTTTCATCAAGATCTGAGAGAGGGTTTACTTCCGCTTAACGGATTTCCGACAAAAGTTGATAGGATCGTCCCATTCCAAATTTCATGTCTCTAGCTTTATTAGTTTTTGAGAAATCTTGTACACAGGCTGACAGACAGAAAGACATTTTTGTAATAATGCTTCAATGGACTCAGGAGTGCCCGCAAAATGTTTTTTATGCAAAATTAAGAAGTCGAAATTTTTCATGAATACAATACTTTATTATACTTCGTAAAGAAAGTAAAAATTTTCTCTTTTCATTAAACATTTAAACCATTTTTTATTTCTCGTATTTATTATTCTCATTCGTTTTACGCCTTAAAATTTTAAATACATGAATATTACATAATATAAATAAAAATTACATATATTTTAGTGTTTAAAAATTCATTTATTTTCCATTAGGACGTTGGCAATAATTTCTCCATGCAACCCAGGCACTAAAACCTTGAGCGTTTTTGATTTTTCGTGCACATCTCAAAATTTTGTAGGTCGAATCACTTAGAAGCTCATTACAATTAATGTTGCATAAATTATGTGAGAATTTTCCGTTTGATTGGCACCAGTAACGATCATTAATTTGGAAAATTCCCCAATCCCAGGATCCATCCGAATTGACTCTATTTACTGCCCTTGTATTAAAATGACTTTCGTATTTCGCAATGCATGTCCAGTCTGCAATTTCTGAATTAGGAATGCGCAAGCGGTGAAGTTCCTGGATAAAACTCCGTCTGGTGAAAACTTTTCCCAGTGTTTGATCATTTAAAACCAAGAGAGAAATTAAAATACCAAAAACAAACATTTCCGGTGTAACAATTTATTAAACTTTATAGTAGGTACTGAAAAGTGTTTGTTAAAGAGTATTTCTCAACTGCGAAATCATTTTGAAATTTTTGATTTATATATCACAGTAACTGTTCCAAGCGATTCTGAATTACGATGTAAATTTATTCTTTTTAAACAAAAGGTGTATAAACATTTATATTTCGAAAAACCAATGATTCATTTGATATGGCGAAGATATTACCTTTCAAATTTTCACTTTTGCAACAAATAGAGCGATGACCTATCGAATTCCCATTTTAGATCACGCAGAATTTCCAAGTTGGAACGAAATTCCAGAAAGATTAGTTCTAGATTGAAAAGACAGATTAGTCAAATAAGCAATGAAAACATCATTAAAAACTCTTATCTCATGGATGGCAAACGAAAAAAACGTTATGTAACGAAATTCAAATTTTTTTTTCGTTACGTCTTTTTCGTGTTTCCAGAAATAAAGTGAATCTGGCCAAAATAAAGTCCGATTTAGGAACAAAAAAGGATTAAAAATACCTCCTCAATATTTTTAATTATATTTTATACAGGTAGTCTGTGCGGCTATATTTGATTAACTTTTCGCAAAAAAATAATAAAAAATTAAATAAAGCAAAAATAAATAAATAACTAAATTGCTACAACGATATAACGCAATTTTGAGGAATTAACCGGAAAATCATTATTTCGTTACGTTACGATAACGTTTCCCATCCCTATCTTATCTTTTAAGTAGAAGAAACAAATATTTCTGGGAATTTCGATGCGAAAAACCTTTTTAGAGCCATTTTATTGTTGAGTTAAATTTTTAAAATAATCAAAATAGAAGCGATTTTTTAAATTTTTGATGTTATTGTTTACATTTAGTACAGAAGCGATATTTAATGTCGCATCTCTCGCTCGCTCCTTGCGTCATTCGTCCCTTGAAGAATGACAAACTAGCACACTATCAATAAATATACATTTTTGTAATAACGCTCCAATCGACTCTGGAGTATTCGGAAAATTGTTTTTAGGCAAAATTAAGAGGTCGAAATCTTTCATGAATACAAAACTTTATTATCATACTAATATATAAAAATGAGTTGGTGTCTGTCTGTCTGTTCCTCTTTCACGCAAAAACGGCTGAACCGATGGACTTGAAATTTGGCATGAATGTCTGAGGTAGTTCTGGTTCCAACGGAAAAGTAGTGCGAGGGGTGGGGGGAGTAAGGGTAGGAGGTAAAGTGATTTCGAAACTTAGTTTTTGCGCTATGTTACTCTTTTGCGGGGAAACTACTGAACCGATGGATCTGAAATTTGGCATAGATGTTCGTCGGGGGTCCAGCCCCAACATAGACCCATTAAAAAGTAGCCCGTGAGATGGGGAATAAGGGGGGGGGGGGGGGGGGTAAAATAATCTCGAAACTTAGTTTTTGCGCTATGTTACTCTTTCGCGGGGAAACTACTGAACCGATTGTCCTGAAATTTGGCATAGATGTTCGTCGGGGGTCCAGCCCCATGCATGCTGTTCGTTAGAGACAAAACTAAAGAACAGCATGCAGGCTACCTAATTTTTAACCAACTGAATTTAGTTTTCCTAAGTTTTTTTCTGTTCACGCTTTTAGCCGGGCGAAGCCGGGTCCAAATTCTAGTACTTAATATAAGAAAGTAAAACATTAAAAACTTTGGTCGTCGGAAAAGTTTCTGGTCTCATTCACAGCCCTCACGTAATCTCATAATTGACAAGAAAAAATTAAGTTTTGCAATGTATTTCATACTTTTTAAAAAATAAATAAATTTTTGATATAGTTCGAGTGCCTATCCGGACATCAGCAAAAATATTGAATGACACAGCTTGTCTAGGAGTATATCCCAATCTTGACTTAAACACGACTTTTTGTGCTGCTGACCGAAATAGTTTGGGTCCTTGTGATTTTTCCACTGGCGGTGGTCTTTTGGTGAAAAGGGACAATATTTGGATGATTCGTGGAACTATGCTTGCTGGAATTGAATGTACTTCAATGGAACTAGATATTTGTGCAGACGTTGCGAAAATGACTGACTGGATTAAAACAGTGCATTCTAAAATCAAAGACTCAGATTCTTCGTGAGTATTTTGTTTTTTGTTAAGCATACATATACTAATTACGGTTGTTATTTTTTTTATTTCAAACAGTTTATTGTTTACATCAATTACATCAAACAAATCAGGCGATATTTGTGGTCAAGTTAATTCAAATTTCAATTTCACCCAATTGGCTTTTGGAGGTTTCGAAATCCAAAGAGGAATTTGGCCATGGCTGGTAGCCATATACAAAAATCGCAACAGTATTCCAACTTACCAATGTGGCGGAACGTTAATTACAAACAAATTCATTTTGTCTGCGGCGCATTGTTTTTATGATAGATTTGGAGAACTACAAAGTGATCATATTTTAGTTTATTTGGGATTACATGAGTTAAGCAAGAAAAATGATTCCGGAGTTATTTCTCCACCCATTAAAGATATCAGTATTCATAAAGATTTCAACACAGGAAGAGAAATAAGCGATGCTGATGTTGCTATAATTACATTATCTGAGCCGATTAGGTAAAATTGCCAAAATTAAAAAAAAATCCTTTCAATTTTGAATAAGTAATTAAAAGTTTCACAGAATACATTCGGCCTGCTTGTATTTGGGCATCTTCGGAAATTTCTTATGATCAAATTGGGTATATTGTAGGCTGGGGTCGCTATGAAGATGCAGATGTTTCCGAAAAGCCCCGCCAGGTTTTTGCCCGCATTGTCGATACGGAAGAGTGCTTTCGATCAAACGACGCTTTCCAACAAATTGCTTCCAGGAGGAGTTTCTGTGCCGGTAATCGAGATCTCACTGGACCTTGCAAAGGAGATTCTGGCAGTGGTTTACTCGTTGAATCCAACGGTAGATGGTTCGTCCGAGGGATCGTTTCAACTTCACTATCGCATCCTTTATCGAATATTTGCGATTTACGAGAGTTTGCTGTCTACAGTGATGTCAATAAATTTACAGACTGGATACGAAATATTACTAACCACTGAATTAGCAAGAAAGATTAAAAAGAATATTATAAATATAGGTTTTAATATATAAAATAGAAATTCGTGCGATTTTAATAAATATACAAGATTTTTTAGAAGAAAAAATAATGTAGATAAAACAAAGATTGTAATAAATTTTATTTACTATACTATAAACAATTAGATATTTTATTGAATTTTTAAAAAATGTGTTTATTTATTTTTATCTTACAACTGGTTCGGCAAAACCGGTTCCACAATTTTTTGATAAATAATAACCAACTCTAACTGTGGTCGAAATTGCAAGAAAATTTTAGACCTTTCCACCAAAACATGTCCGTAAAATATCAGTTGTGATCAACACCAAACTTTTGTCTGCAATATTTAGTTTCGGAAAAAATATGTAAAAAATAATATTTTCTTAAATATCTTGGGAATCGTTAAAGATACGTAATAAAAAAAATGCGGAAAATTAAATTTTCTTTGAATTTCGTAACGCGAATTTTTTCTCAAAACCGCGTAGTTTCCCAGAAATTTTCAAAAAACTTAATTTGTTTTCCAAATATTTTGAGAACCGTTAGAGATACAAAAAAGCCGTTAAACCAAAAATGTAGAAAATATTCTATCCTTTAAATTTTGTCGTATTCATTTTTCCTGAAAGCGCATAGTTTTCGATAAATTTTCAAAAAACGGTATTTAAAATAAATTGTATAGGAGGTACCCGTTATAGTTACCGTTACTTTGCCAAAAGTTAATAGAAAACTACGATTTTCGCAAAATTAATTTGCAAAAAATTTCAAGACGTTAGCTCAACGCGTTCTCGAGTTATTTAAGATACGTAAAACGGACAGACCGACAGACAAATGCACGGACATCCTCATAATTTAGCTTGAAACGGATTTCGTACTGAGCAGAAAGTTTCTTCTGCCCCATTCTCGAGTCAGTCTCCGCCATGAATACAGGTATTTCTCGAGTTACGCGGTACTTGAGTTACGCGAATTTCGAGTTACGCGGGAAAACATTGCGGCAGTACTCGAGTTACGCGGTGCGATTTTGGAGCAATTTTTATTTAAAAAGAAAATATTGTAATTAAAGATGAATGTTATTATATAAAAAAGATAATAGGTATGTATTGTTTTGCACTAATCCTGAGTCTCCACTTATGCGGTTTCGACTTACAGTGAACCAATTAACCGCGTAACTCGAGAGATACCTGTACAACACTTTTCCTCTATAGCAGAGCAAAGTAAAAACCCACAAAAAGCTTCGAAAAACGTTAGTACGTCTTTCTATAATTGTCCCCAGACCTTAGCCAATTTGTGAGCGATACATAAAAAATTGGTAAAACATGAAAAAATAGCAAGTACAAATTTTGATTCTTTATTCCCGGGCAAATAAAACAAGTTTTTGTAAATTCGACCACAATATTTCACCTAAACTACAATTCTAGGAAATTCTTTTTGTTCATTTTCTTTAAATCGTGAATGTTAAAAAATGTTTGATTTCTTTCATCACATCTTAATATTTCATGCTTGATAATTTCCCACGAGAAACTAGTTTTTTGCCGCTATCAAATAGCGAAAAACCGATGCGTCATGTTAATAACACTGAATAAAATACAGAAGAAAATACGCTCAGTTAAAGTGAGGCAGCCCACGTGTTATCTTCGTTGATTTATTAAATATATTAAATAGCATCTCGGGTTCAAATAGAATTGCAAATGTTTTGTCAAGAAACAGTAAAGAAATTCATTTTTCTAGCATTTATTATCGGTTACAGTTCCTGTCAAAATGGTTCAAATTCTAGTAAGTTGATTATATTTTTTTATTGATAATAAGGAAATCTTCTATCCACCAGAAAATGGAGATTTTTTTATTCTATTAATGTGAGGTTGGGTTTTTAACCTTTAACAACCTTTAATAAGTACCGAAGTAACGTTTAGCGGACGGTAATATTTATTCATGCTTATTCACAAAAGCTATTATTGCTTGTTAATACCCATAACAATTGTTTAAATAGAAATCGGTATTCACATTTCACTTTGCTTGCTATGAACTTTCGATAATATTGTTAAGCTAAAAATTGTCAAATAAAACCGTATTCAGAGTGCACTATTGCTTGTTAGAAATGGTTAAAAGTGTTGTTACGATAACAAAAATAAATTTTAGTTGTTTGGGAAGAAATATTTTTTTTTTCAATCAAAAAAATTGATTTTATAATTCCAATTATGGACATTGTGGCGGAAGAAGAACGGTAAGATAAAAGGATGCGATTTAAAGCCATGAATTATCCATTGATACAGTAAAACACACTTAAATGCAACACGCTTAAATGCAAAGCTCGTGTAATTGCACGCAAAATTTGTGCCTGGAGGATTTTAAAGCATTTTTCATATGAATATATACGGATAAATTAAACACGCTTAATTGCAATACTTGCTTAAATGCAACCATTTTCATACTGCAAAAGTATAAATTACATGAAATTTTACACGCTTAAATGCACATGTGCAAAAATAAAATGTAATCACACCAAAAAAATGTGATTTTTGTTATTTTTATGTGATAAAATGAATTCTTAATTAGGTTCTTTGTTTTTGTGTAGCCTAATTGAATTTAAATGTTTATTCCAGAAATATTAAAGTGGCATGTTTATATTTGACTCGCATAATTGCACATTAATGTGTATTACTCCGTGCTTCCGTGCTACGGATAAATGCAAAACACGGATAAATGCACATAAAATTCTGCGAAGTTCGATGTGCATTTAAGCGTGTTCTACTGTATTGCTTTTTTAAAGACATATGTTGGATTACCACTTGGATTACCAAGTCAACTTCTTCGCGATACCAGCGATCCGTTTTCCATATAAGAAAACAGTTTCAAAAAATATTATTGTCTCCCCGCAATGCAATACAACAATCCGCCAATGCAATACAACAATCACCGAATGCAATACAACTGCAACTATTAAAATAATTCACAAAACTGTTGCCATAACAACACAACGAACATTTTTAACGAAACTTTTTAACAAGCAAAATTGTGATTACCATTTTCTTTATGGATTGCTATGAAATTTATTGTTACTTAACAATATTGTTAACTAACAATAAATTTGTGAATAAGCATGATTGTCTACTAAAATGACAAAAAATTAAAATGTTTAATGATTTGTTGATTACTAGCACAATCCTTCTACCTTTTTTATGTTTTTTTTCAAATATCGGAACAGTACATGACTTTCTTATACAAAATCTACGTCCCTGCTTTTAGTTTATATAAAAATATGAATTTTTATTATACAAAATTTCACATATTTCGATACCGGTAAAACAATCGATTTACGGTAAAAGGCAAAAAGGTAGAGAATTTTAATATCTTTAATTCTTCTTCTAACAAAAAACCGTTAGTTTACAAGAAATTCGCAAAAATCCATTTTTTTACTTCTAAATGAAAACATCTCAATAACAGTAAAAGATAACAAATAGCGTTAAAATACAAAATTATAAAGAATGTCATTCTCATTAATTGATCTAATCAACCAGCGAAAAACTACTATTTCTCGAGATAATCGTAAGAAACTGAATTTTTTGAAACACCATGATCTCGATAACGCAGTTCTAGTAAAAACAAAAATGTAGGAAATTTTATTGTCTCCGACTTTTGTTATGCCTAAACTACTGAAAAAGGAGTAAATTTCGAAAAACAAAATCACGATTTTAAAAAAAAACTGCTTTCTTGGTTACTTCCGGTTAACGGATTTATACCAAAAGTTGATATGATCGTCCCCTGGCTATAAAATATCTGTAAGACTTCCTGCATCTAGCTCTATTAGTTTTTGAGAAATTTTGTGCATAGACTAACAAATTGACAGGAAATGTTTTCTGGGAAACATTCTGAGATCGAAATGTTTCATGAATACAACATTTCATTACACAGTCAAACCTGTATAAGCCGGACCCTGTATAAGCCGGAAACCTGCCTTAGGCGGACAGTTTTAAAAGTCCCGTGATTTTGAAGACGATTTCCATACAAAATTAACCTGGATAAGCCGGACCTGCCTAACGCGAACCCGGACATCATTTTTTCTGTATAAGCCGGATAATTTTTTTTTTCAAATACACCCAACTCTTTTTTTACACGGTCTTTTTTTACACGATTTTGAAATAACACGGTCCACAAAAAGAAAAAAAAAAATTTTTTTCCACGAATTTTTTGTTCTAACACGAAGTCTAAAGAAAATTTTTTTACATGTAGTTACAAAAATAAAATATAATTGGGGAAATTTTTATAGCCGATTTTATATGTGTCTATTTAAAATTGCATTAAGCACATTATTGAGTTATTGGGCACATTCAGTGAACGTTAATAATGAACCATACTCTTCATTGGGTTCAAACTCGTCAGATGTGTTAGACATCTCTAGTAATGGAAGTGATTTTTGTCAAGTCAGTAATAAACGTTCACGCTTAATATCAAGTAGCGATGAATAATCTAAATAATATTTTTATTTCTATTCTAATTTGGTTTTTTTATAATTGAGGCGTTAAAAGCTAGAGTGAACCAAGCCACATAATCGAGTTTTTAAAGCTTTTCCACTTTTGTACTATTATTAACTGTAAATTTTTGGAAAAAAAAATTCTGTGGACTTTATTACTCAATGTTGAAATGTTCTTTTGTGCAACCAAACATTTTTATCTAAAAACTCACTCGCAATAGTGATTCAAACACAAAAAAATTCACGATTTCGACATGTGGGTTGGTCCACTCTAGCTTTTAACGCCTCAATTATGGACTAATGATTCTCTTTTTTACTTATTTTATCGTATGTATATATATTTTTTTTAATAATAAAAATTAATATTAGTTTTATTTTGTTTTTCTTTATAATTTATTATATTTTTTTTGCACGGTTTTTAGGACAACATATAGCTTTTTTTTCATCTTACACGGTTTTTTAAAGCTGTGGAACACATCCTCAATTTTAATATGTGCTGCATATCTTTTTTTACACGATTTTTTTTTACACGATTTTCGTTGGAACGTATCTACCGTGTAAAAAAAGAGTTGGGTGTACTTCTGGCCTTCCTGATTGTGTTGACAGCCAACGATTAGTGATTTCTACCAACTATAGGTTGGTGTAGTTCGTAGAAATCAATGACACATATGCAATAGGGTGTTTAATTTTGTTAGGCAAAAAATAAAATCTAAAATTTTTGGAGACTTTGCTTACGCCCGAGTCTCAGTGATGAAAAATATATATGTATATGCCAAATTTTAAGAAGATTGGATAATATTTAGGGGTTGCAAACTTTGATCACTTTTCGTCAAACTACCTAGTCTAGCCATAAATACTGACACAAGGAAAAATTGATGCCAAATGAGAACGCATTGGTATTTTTCAAAACTTTTTTTTTATATTTATTGGGCCACACAACAGCCACAAATCATAGAACACTTTATTCGAAAATACCGCCATTTGATTTAACAACACGCCTTTAACGATGGAGCCAACAGGGCTGCAAAATACACGCTCGATCTATTTGAAAGTTATCCAATGTTTTTGTTGAAATCCTTCTTCAAGGACTCAATATTTTGTTGTCTTTTTTGGCAAATCATGCTCACTACAGTCCAACGGGTCTATAGTTCAACGACTTAAGGTCTGAACTTCCGGGGGGCGGACTTTTGGAGGCATGAAGTTATGAAAATTGTTTTTGAGCCTTTTTTGTGAAAAAGAAGCGCAAACGGCAGCCAAAGTTGCTCAAGAAACTGTTTAAAATGTATAGTTAGGCATGTAAACGAAAACTTATTCAAAAATGGGGACTGGAATTTTGCACAGGATTCATTTCTGGCTCAAAAAGCCAAATGACCACAAAAAATGCTTCAAAATCAAATTTATGATTTCATTAGAAGCGAAGAGTGGCCCTCCATAAGTCCATAACTCAACGTGTTGGACTATAAACTATGATCTACTTTAGAGAATATGGTTTGGAAACCTTCCAGATTACCAGAAATTATGCCACTCTTCCAGGTAATGAAAACATGTCTGCTCAGACATTTTCATTGGCTAGAAAAATCGAAAAAAAAAATTGCTTTCAACAAAAGCCGGCAAACTAAAATTTCCGAATTTTTCAATATGTAGTTTTGTGATTTCTGTATGATCATAGCTTTTCCTATAATTTGTTCACCAAATATGCTTTGAAAGCAATTTTTATTTCTTTTGTTTTTATTTTCGGAAAATTTGTTTTTTTTAGTATCGAAATTACATTTACAGTATCAATAAAAGATAATAATACGTAAAACTGAAATTTTTTCAGTTCACCTGTATAAGCCGGAAACCTGTCTAACCCGGACAAATTTCCCGGCCCCGTGCGAGTCCGGCTTATACAGGTTTTCCTGTACTTCGTATACGAAAGTCGAAAGTGAGAAAATGTGAACTGATATCGTGTTCAATGTGAACAGGTTAAAATAGTCTAGGACGGATGGGATATTGCTCATGTTCACACTGAAATTAATTACGTCAGTAACTGTGAACAGTTAGACTAGCGTGAAACATTTGGAAAACGGAACATTCCTAAAGAATCGGGAGCAACATTTTGCTACCTATTCCAATGCGACGTGTTGCATCGAAGATGACTGAAACAATAATAATGGAACACATTCAATATGGCAGCCAACCAATCAGAGCACGACAAGCGGAACTCTGAAAACGGAGATTTTAGTTTTGAGGAGGATTTTCCTATCGATTTTTCCATTAAGCTCGTCCTTTGCCCAAAATTTTGCGCTGCCTCACTCAACCCGTGTAATCAAGCTCTAAGAGTGATTTGAAACAAATTACAGAATTGAAGTTCAGTTGAATGCTATTTTATAAAATTTTTATATAATTTGATGGCAAATATAGTGATTTTAAAAATATGTTACATCTGATTAGAATGCTATACATATTGACGCATTTGCCCTGGGACTCTGCTCTATCTAGCTGCTATCAATCCCATGATTTAATAAAAATACGCAAATCAGAATTAAATGCTTATTTATTATTACGCTATTTAAAAGACTTTTGTCGCTGATTTTTTTACAACGTCGATATAGTTTGTTTTTGCAATTTCTAAAAAAGACGTGAAACTCTCAACGGAGAACATTGATATTTTTAGCCATCTTAACAGCAGTAGTTTCCCTCCCCTTTGACCAATCAGCTGCTATCTCGTAAACAAGTCGATAAATTATTATGGGATTTCCTCCGTTGGATAGAGGATACTTTAGAGACCATTTAAATCGAAGAAATTACACGATCTGCCCCTCGGACCCACACCTGCTATACCTATAAACCATTAAACGAATCTACATGGGGTTTTCGCAATTTGCAAGACACTATTACCAGGGATTAACGTACTTAAAAAATACACTATTTTCCTTTCTGCTTACCAAAGAAATATATATTGCACCCTGGGTACAAACGATTTACGGTAAAATACTAAAATTATTACCATTTTTAAACTCATAGAACAAGAAAAATTAAAAAAAAAAGTTTTAATGTTGATTTTATTTAAATTTTCAAGGTTCATCATCGTCACAAACAATCACAAATTGTGGAGTCGTCATTCGACCGGATCCAGAACCATTAAAAGAGACTCCCCTACGGATTGGTGATTGGCCATGGTTAGCAACAATTTATCAAGAGGAATTTTGGAACCTGAAAAAATTTTGTGTTGGGACATTGGTCAGTTCGAAAGCAATCCTAACTACGGCAAATTGTGTGTTTGAGGGCAGAAGTCCGTTAACTCCTAATCAAATCGTGGTAAGATTAGGACAAACGAATCTCAGCAATTGGAATGAACGAACTGTAATTTCACCAGCAATAAAAAATATCGTTGTTCATCCAAACTTTCGACCATTCGAGGAAAGAGGCGTTGCTATTATTGTGCTGCAAGATGATGTTGTGTGAGTGTTTTACTACAATAAAAGCATGCGAATAACTAAAATAATATTTATTTTCTCTCATTTTCAGGTTTACAGATTTCATAAAACCAGCATGTTTATGGACAAGTGGATACAGTTCAAATGAAAATGAATTTGGATTCGTGGCACGATGGAATTCTCATATTGGTACTTTATAATATTTATTTTTTACAAAATCATTCAAATTAACATTTAAACTGCCTCTTATCCTTAAACTAATGACTGAAATTAAAATAAAGCAATTTACAATAAATCAAAAGAAGATTAAAAGACAAATAATAAAAAGATTGGCTTGGTTTATATCACATACAAAACAATTTTTCAAAACATCTAGGTATTTAACATAAAATCATAATAAAAATTTCTATTATATTATGTACAGCTCACAGGACATCCGCACGAATAGTAAGCAACGAAACTTGCACCTGTTCTATTGCTGAATTGGATAGAGATTATATTTCTGAAACAACATTTTGTGCCGGTGATAAAAATGGCTACGGTCCATGTACAGCAGATAGCGGAACAGGTCTATTATTAAAACAAAATGGCCGATGGACAGTTCGAGGAATTCTCACAAGAGGGTTTGGTTCGTCTGGGACGAAATGTGACTTGAATAGATATCTTGTTTATGTAGATGTGGCCAAAGTATCCGATTGGATACAAGCAAATCTACCAAAATCGTAAGCAATAACTTGTTTTTTTTAAAAATTTTTAAAAATGATTAATAAATTTTCTCTATAGACACACAGATACCGATTTATTGGAATCTGCCACGGAAATCTGCGGTAAAAGCGACTTTGTCGATCCTGAACCACTTAAGGAAACCCCAATAACGGCTGGTGAGTGGCCATGGATGGCTACTTTGTTTCGCCCTAACACAGAATCCTTGGGTTTTTTATGCATGGGGATTTTAGTTAGTTCTAGAACTGTTTTGGCAGCAGCTCATTGTATTCAAAACAAATACAAACATTCTGAAGCATCCGAACTTTTAGTTCGATTGGGACAACGTCATCGTTTTGACTGGAGCTCTTCAGCTGTAATAACATCATCTGTTAAATATTACGAAATTCATCCTTATTATTCAAAAGATCATTCTTCACGCCCACAATCTGGAGATATTGCCATACTTGTTTTTCCAGATAAGATAAGGTAAGGCTTTTATTAATAGAGATTAATAATATTTATTAATAGAGAATAGAGAGTTTGTAAAATACCATTAAGGTATGACTCCACATTATGGACCGCTACCTAATATGGACCACCACGATTTCTCAGCTCCTACGGAACCTTTTGAAATTCTGAGAAACGTTTGTGCGTCTGTTTGTCGGTCTGTCCATTGTACGTATCTTGAATAACTCGAGAACGCGTTGACCTAGCGACTTGAAATTTTTCGTAAATAAGTTTTACAAAAATCCTAATTTTCTATCAACTTTTTTGAAAAGTAACGGTAGCTAAAACGTGTACCTCCCATACAAATTTTTCGAAAAAAAAAAAACGTTTTTTAAAATTTTTTCGGAACTTATTCGCTTTTTGGAAAAAAAACGATTAGGATATAATAATTTCTGCATTTTTTCTTTTAACGGTTTCTACGTATCTTTAACGATTCTCGAGATATTTGGAAAAATATTATTTTTTACATATTTTTCCCGAAATTAACTATTGCAGAGGAAAGTTTTGTGTTGATCACAACTGATCTTTTGAGAAATTGTCATTTTTAACCGTTTCAGAAAAATCGTTTTTTTAAACCGTCATCTCGACTGTATTGGAATGAATAGTATCTAATTTTGAAGCCACTATTATTTTAATAAATTTAATAATTATCTGCTAGACACGTTAAGGAATTTTTAAGATATTTGCTTTTTGTTTTAAGGATTTTTCAATTTTGAATGTCTCTTTCATCCTTTGTATGGAAAAAGAGGGCCCACATAGGATTTCTTGGTATAACTCAAGTTACTGTTATATATATGTATCGCATCGAAAACCGGAGGTACTTCTTCACATTCTAAACAATTTTTGTCTTTATAACTATTTTCCCAAGAAAATCCCAAAACATCTTTCATTTTGTACGGGGACTACCCCATGAAAACGTGTTAACAAAACTACTTGTAGCCCATGTTTAGCTTAACTGTGAAGTTTTGATGTAAGAAATTTTAATGTAAAATGTCCCAAAATATTAAAACAACTTAAAATGGCCGTGTCTGAACAAACAAACAAGCACACATTATTCTTTTATATATATAAAAGATAGAAACAGGCATTTCAAGATAACATTCAGTTTCCTATCCACGAATTTAAACCACATTCATTTCATTAAAATCGTTTTGTTAAAGCCTTTGATTTTTTGAATTAATTTTTCATTTTAGATTTACCGAATATATTCGACCGGCATGTTTGTGGTCTGGCGATATTGACTTTAACGAGGGTGAATTTGGGTTTGTAGCTACATGGGGTTCAGATGGCGGTAAGTAAAAATACAGTGAAACCAAGGCATACAAATTGCTAAAAAACTTTTTAATTAAAGCTTTTCTAACATTCAAATGCTACTTTATACACAGAAAAAACCGTGTCAAATCCAAATCAAACTAAAATTTCTAATACTAAACCTAACAGCTCTGCGGACTTCAGCGAAAATAGTTACTTCTACAACTTGTTCAGAAATATATCAAAATATACTAAGTTTAAACACGACCCTTTGCGCTGGTGACAGAAATGGTTATGGCCCGGGTGGTGACGGGGATTCTGGATCTGGACTTATGGTGAAAAGGAATAATCGATGGATGGTTCGTGGAACCCTTACTGGGGGATTACCTCTTGAAGCGAATCAGTTTTATATTTATACAGATGTGGCAAAAGTTATTGACTGGATCCAATCTGTTCATTCGAAAATCAAAGATTCAGATTCCTCGTAAGTATCACTTTTTTTCAAAACGCCAGATTTCCTTCGGTAACTTTTTGCTGGTTTTAGAAACGCATTCTTCCCATCAACAAAAACAGATGACAAATGTGGTGAGATTGTTTCCGATCTTAATCTAAGGCCTTTGGCATTCGGAGCCTTTGAAATCGAAAGAGGCGTTTGGCCATGGCTGGTTGCCATCTTTAAACACCGAAACGATTTTCCAACTTTCCAATGTGGCGGAACGTTGATATCAAATAAATTCATCTTGTCGGCAGCGCATTGTTTCTTTGATAGGGATGGAGCACTAAATAAGGATAATATACTGGTTTATTTGGGAATACATGAATTAAATAATAGAAATAGTTCTGGAGTGATTTCTCCATCAATAAAAAATATCAGTATACACAAGGACTTCAACACAGGAAGAGAAATAAGCGACGCTGATATTGCCATAATTACATTAAATGAACCAATCAGGTTTGATCACTATTTTTTTATCCAAAAAATTACAATTTTTATAATAAGCCACTTTAAGTTTTACAGAATACATTCGTCCTGCTTGTATTTGGATAGCATCCGAAACACCGTCTGATCAAATTGGATATGTCGTAGGTTGGGGTCGATATGAAACTGCGGCAATTTCGGAAAAACCACGTCAGGTTTTTGCTCGAATTGTTGACGGAGAAGAATGTCTTCGATCGAATGGCGCTTTCCAGCAAATAACCTCCAGAAGAAATTTCTGTGCAGGTAACAAAGATCTCACTGGACCTTGCAAAGGAGATTCCGGAAGTGGTTTACTTGTTGAAGACAATGGCAGATGGTTTGTACGTGGAATTGTCTCAACTTCACTATCGCATCCTTTGTCCAATATCTGCGACCTTCGGGAATATGTGGTTTACAGCGATGTAAGCAAATACAAGGACTGGATAAGGAATATTACTGGCAACTAAAATTTCGTTATTAGAAAAACACATTAATATTTAGTGAAAGTGGAATTTTGCTTAATATTTTTTTATCGCCCAAGTGGATTGTCTTAAAAAATTTAAATAAAAATATCTGTATATTTCTTTCTCATTAAAAGTTTTTATTTAGCTTGCCTTCGTATTTGTCTGTTTGCATGTCAGATCATCCGATTGACTCGAAATTTTGCACACATACGTAAGTCCGATGACACTACAATATTTACTCTACTTCGTCCTGGTAAGGATAACAAAAGGTCCTGAAAGGATAACTTGATTATCCTTTTCTCAAATTTCCCGAGAAAAATCTCATTTGGGGGGTTTTTGGGATCGCTGAGTCCGATTTTAATGTTAACACATTGAACGCCACGGCAAAATCGGTAATGTTTCCCCGGAGGCCACGTAGCTTTTTGTGAACGAATGTTTTCGTTGTTACTCAAAATGAACTTTTGAACCAATATGGGCTGTCAACAAGTCCTTTTTGTACTTTTTGTGCAAGGATTTCTGTGTCGCACGTTTTTGGTCGCATGGCCCTGCACGGAAAAAATACCGTGCAACAGATCCTGAAGGCGCAGAGTTGACTGATCCACAACCTTCTACTAGTGCAGGACCTTCAGCGAGAACCAAAAAAAGAAGAATTGAAAAACCGTTGGCGGTTTTAGATTACAACAAAGAGATGGCCGGAATCGATTTGTCTGACCAAATGGCATCATATGCCACCACTCTGCGAAAAGGACTAAAATGGTATCGCAAACTAGGCATTGAGTTACTACTTGGTATAGCAGCCACAACCAAAAACACGAAAATTCGGAAATTCCGAGAAGATATTGCAACTGAATTACTAGAATTTTCATCAGCACAACCAACATCAATGAAGAAAAAACACACTATGTGAAAAAAGGAAGGATGAAAATAACAAATCTACTTTTCTTTCTATATTTTATCTTTCTTTCAGTTGAATTTCTCAAATGAAAAAACAACATAAATAAAATAAAAAATGTAACATAAATAAAACTAAAGAATTAGAATGACTGCCTTTATTTTTCTAGAATTCAGAACTTATTTTGTACCTATTTCTATGAATAAGATTATATTTTTTCAAAATAGTTCTGCTTGTTTCACAAAAATAATTTCAAAAATTCCTTCGCCCAAAAAACTATGAAAAAATAGCTCCAGGGCCAAGCTGAAAACTCATAAATGTTCCTCGGAGGCCACCGAATTCAGTGGCAGTGTAAAATCCCATATGTAAGAAGCCGTTTTCGTGCGACGTGGCGTTCAATGTGTTAAGAAGCCTGCAAGGATAACGGAAGGTCCTGATAGGACAACGTGATTATCCTTTTTCTCAAATTTTACGGGAAAAATCTCATCTGGGTTTTTTTAAAGCTTTTTATAAAAAAAAGCAACAAATTTTTTTTTAAAAGCTTTTCTTTGAAACTAAAAAGGAAAAAATATTAAGCGAGATAAAGCATAAAAAATAAAATAAAATAAATATTTATCTAGCTTTTATTTCTGATACATAGCTCCCAACATTTTTTTTTTCTTTTTAGTCAATTTTTTTTAAATAAAAGCTTTTTCAAAAAAAAAAATTTTATTTTGTATCTTAACCCATTCAGTATTTTGATGCCATATGGCAACGCAGTTAAAAGTTGCTAAAAAATTTGAATTGACTTATATTTATTTATTTTCAAACACTCTATTCTCATTCAGTGCACCTTTAAGTGCATTTCTGACCCAATTTTGATTAGTTGAGTAAAATCCTGGACTACAGTGAACGTATTTGTGGAAAATTAAAAATTTTTAATTTTTTTTTCTTTTTTTTTTTTAAATGAATACCTACTGATAGCTTAAACATCATTAATTTGTATAGAGAGAAAAAAACATGTACCGAACCGGTTAACAAAGCATTGTTTCACAAAATATTAAAAAACTTTTTTTTTACTTGAGCTCATATTCTCCATTGAAAAGTAAAATCTTTACAATTGAAAAGTAAATATTTTTACTTGAAATTCGCCCACTAACCCGATTTAGCGGCCGCTAAAAATTTAGCAGAATTTTACTGAAAGCACACATCTGAAATATGGTATGAATATACGAACGCTGATATAAAAACTTAATCAAATAGCAATTTTGGTGTCACCAGGAACATTTTTCTTTTTATACATTTTCCAAACCTTCCATTAGTTCTAATTTGCTTCGCTGCTTATTTGAAGCACACGTTATGTAGTGATTTCGATAAATGACACCTGGAGGATCTCCCATGCGTGCACACAATTAGCAGGTTATTGTTTTGGTATCGTAAGTGAATCACAAAGAAAAGGTCTCTCGGAACAACAACAACAAAAAGTAAAAACTGGGAATAATAATAAAAAAAAACTTTCAGTAAAAAAACATGCATTTGTTGCCGAATATTAGGGGTTGGTGTGATTATTTGACACATCAAAAATGGTAATTGTTATTCAATTATGTGCAGGAGAAATTCTTTTTGAAAGAGCTGTGTGCATTGATAAGTCGTCTACTATACACGAGAAATAAAATAATTGCAAGAAAAAAAATAATTGTTTGTTTTCCCAATTCCCAAACATATTTTTATTAAAAATTTTGAAAAATTCACAATATAAAAAAACAGATTTAGGCAACGGAAAAAACATTCGATTTCCAGACCAAAAATTTATTTACACAATTAACACGTTAAACGCCATAAGAAGCAATTGTGCATCTCCAACTTTGTTGAGTCAGAGTCAATTCTAAACATTCCTAAAAATTTAAAAAAAAAATTCACGCAGAATTGAACAAAAACCTTTACAGTGCATTAACAAATATTTTAAACTTTTTTTAAATTTTAACCCCTTGGAACCCTTTTTTCATACTCCATTGTGGCGTTTAACGTGTTTAAAAAAACCTGATTTTACATCTCGTCCCTTGATTTTCTCTTTTCAAACGCGCCAGGTCCCAGAGTTCTAGCCTTTTTGGTAGCCGAAAAAAAACCACTAGAAAAGAACCGTTAATTTGCAAGAAAATTAATAAAATCAATTTTTCACACTGTAATGAGAACATCTAGAGACTGATAGAGATTAAAATTGACGTTCAAAAGGTATTGGGAACTGTTATTTCCTTTATTTCTTACATAGCACCATAAAAACCCCGTTAGTTTTTGATAAAAATGCCAAAAACTTTTTTTTTTAGAAAAAAAACGGTATATCCCGATAACGGTTCGAGATATGGAATTCTTGTGAAAAGCAAAAATATGGCAAATATTCACCCTTGTTCTGAGATACGGCGTTAGCCCGCTAAACGTAACGCATTCGATTCGATTCGCTACGCGATCGGTGTTCTGAAAAACGGCGTTTGCTGTTTAAAAATACGGCAAACATCGCATGCAAACGAAGTGTCAAAAATCAGCTGGTTATGTTTGTATCTGGGTTGATAGCCATTTCAGTGCAAGTTTTGAAAGTAAAACATGGATTTCACGGTGCCAATTTATTTATTATTGAGGCAGGAGGAGATAAACTCCTTGTGGGAGCAAAGAATTCTTCTGAGAAATTCTTCGAACGTCATGAATTTAAGTGAAGAAGCGTGAGTATATAGAAAAAGTGTAACTTCCAATTCATATGTTTTTTTTCCTAGCTTTAGGAAGGATTTTCGGCTGAGCAAAACATCATTTTTATATATTCTGAGGAAATCCTTTTTTGGTGGTCCCAAGCTGGATAATTTATCCGATATTGATTGCCAGATGGCCTGCACCTCTGCCACTGGTCTCCGTGAATAGCCCTTCGCTATATCAGGGTGCTCCTTCATTGCATCAATCAAATAGTTGAACTGGGAATTATTTGTTGAATTTTTATTTCCACTCCTATTTAACAAATAAACTTGTAATTTCATACTTAAATATATATTTCCATTATTTTCTACTAACATTTTAATTGATCGCAAAAGAAGCCCTAAAACTGCCTGAAATATGAAATATCCACCAAACGCGAGAAAACTGAAGTGAGCAATTTAACCTCAAATATCAGCTCCCGGCGAATCTCAGAACAACGAAAATCGAATACGTTGCGAGGCGTTACTCCGCGTTGAACTCAAACGAAACGTTGCGTATTTCAGAACACCGAAAATGCGATATCGAGTGCTGATCGAGTAAATATCGAGCAAACTAACGTAACGCCGTATTTCAGAACAAGGGTGATTATTTCTATAATTTCCTTCATATAAGCAACTACTAAAAACGTTTAGTTTCGGAGTAAAATGCAAAAAACCAAATCTAGTTTTTTTTGCAAATCCACTACGTTTTGGCGTTCGGTACAAGATAAGAATCGAGGGACGATCGTGTGCCCATCCATCCGTAAGTTTGTAACGAAGATAACTCTGGAAAGAATTAATTTAGACACTATGCATAGGGTCGTTATCTCGTAAAAACTCAGATTAGCTTATTGGAAGGGCGAAATCAGGCCTGTATTTTCTTTCTCTCATGCAACTGGAAAATTTTTGACATTTCTTTAAAAACGATGCCCAAAAGGTGGTAAATAGGGGGTGGGGGTTGGTGTGTTAAAGCATTGATTTTTGCCGTGAAGCCTACCCGTTAGAAGGCTGAGAAATGTGACTCGAGATCACAAATCTGGTGTTAGAATTTCAATATTCGATATGAAAGTCCTGAAAGCATAGCAAATTTTATTTCTCGTTTTTTTTTGATGCGAAAAAAACTTTTGCAAAAAACTTTAACCCGGGAACGGTGGGTTTAATATATTTAAAATAGTTCTCTTAAGCAAACGTTTAGTCTCTATTTTGCATCAGAAAAGGAAAGTGCTCTAGAAAATCTAGAATATCGAACAAAACACAGTTAAACACAATAACACTTTGCAAGTATAAATCATAAAACGATGGGAATTAAGTCACATGGCCATCAATGCGTTAATTTTATGTGATGGGGTTATTATTCAAAACGAACCATATTTCATTGCTATGTGGTTGCTGCTGCTGATGATGATGATGTCTTCAAAATATACAATAACAATTTATATGCTCCTCATTCATATATAAGTACCTGAGTGTGTTATGTTAAAGTGGTAACCTTTGGTCGTCATGTGGAAGGATTTGAACAACGGGAAACACGATTTTTTAACGCCAAACGTCGACAATGTACCAATTACCGATAATTGTGACCTATGTCCTTTTTAATTTATGCCCTTTATTCCTAAAAGCTACGATAACTGTCCATTATTGTCATTCATTATCGCACACGAAACAATTCCACAGTTAGGAAGCCCATCAATGATAAACCATCGATTCCATCGTTTACTATTTTGGAATTGTATTAGAGTTATTTGGAATTGTACAAGGAAAACCACATCTATGTGAGGCCTTAACTAGACCTTTTTGATTGATGATGTTCCGAATTCTCCCCTGGCCTAGATTCAATGACAGCAATTACAATAACTAATAATCACCTTACATGTATCCTCTAAATATAAATTAAGAAACATTCTAACATTTGTTACACATGCCTATATGCATTAATTGGGTAATTTGAGGGGTGTTTTGAAAGTTTTGTAAAATTCAAAATGTATATGCGTTGAAAATTGTCGTAAAGAATTAGATAAAAAAAATACACTTTTTAAAAACTCCAACCAAGCACAATTTAGGAACTTTCTACAAAATACGTCAGGGATCGAGAAGAGGAGAAGAAGACTAATATATACAAAGTTAGAACTGACATATCCAGCGCATAATCAAAAAAAAACTATCTCCTTTACTAGGCATAATTGGACGTTATGACATGTGAACACCGGGACTAAAAATATCATATACTAGAATTTGGACCCGGTTTCGCCCGGCTAAAAGCGCAAGTAGAAAGAAACCTAGGAAAACAAAATTCAGTGGCTTATAAATTAGATAGCCTAGAGTAGGACAGTCCGTACTTTCCTTCGAATTCGGATTCACTTTACCCCTTTCCCTTACTCGCCCCACCACTCGCGCCAATTCCATCTAGAAACTCCGTAATCCCGTGACTGGCCAATCGGACATGTCATAGGCCCTATCACAGAATCCGATACGAATGGTTCGGATCGTAAACTCAATGTAGTTGTTAGTGTTTTATACCAACAACAACATTTAGTTTACGATCCGAACCATTCGTATCGGATTCTGTGATAGGGCCTCATAATTTGGGTAACTGGCTGTAAAACAGGCCAAGAAGAATGAACTGAAAAACAGGCCAAGAATAACTCTGTAAATTTCAAAAATTGTCACAAATATTAACAAAAATACTTGACATCTGTTAAAAAAAGGACAATATTCAGGACCGATGTATGAAAAAATAGGAAAACTGTAGTTGTTTCAATAAATTAAAAAAACTATTGACAAACTGTTCTAAATCTGTAGAAAAACCGTTGTAACTGATCTTATAGGCTGTTCTAATCAAATGTAATAGACTGTCTACTCATTAGGAGACTCAACTGATTTTGATAGAGAAAAATGTGTCTATTCCCCCCTTTCCACTATCTAGTCCTACCCAGTATTCCAGTCTACTACTCTTCAGTTGACCACAATCTGACTTATAGTCACTTGAGCCCAGCCCCGCAAATTTTATATAAAATCCAAAAACTTTCCGACCAACCCTTATTAAGTGTTGGTCTTTTTGTGAAAAAAAAACTCACCTTTACCTAGTGATGTGACTTATTTCAAGGCGCTCGCTCAACTTCCCTTTTATTTTATTTATTTAAGGAGGTGCGTACGTATTTGTTTAGCAATCGATACATCTACCACACTGTCAAGAGGTAATTCCTGTTTACCTTTTGTATTCCCGTTATCTTTTGTAATTTGTCACCTTATACTTGTTGTTCCTTGCTTTATTCAACACTGATTTTCAATTCTGATATATTTTCGTTTGTTTTTGATGGTTATTATAGTTATACAATATAAATGTTGTTTGAATACCAATTAAGCAAATACATTCTAGTAAGTTGAAAAAAAAAATTATTTACCTGTACATAACTGTGCTAGAAAAAATTTTGGGCACAAGAGAATTCGGAATTTTTGAGCTCTCCAAAGATCGATTTCCAATAAAAGTCTTGATATTTTCGGCTTTTTAAAAGGATACTTAAAAAAATAATAGTTTTATTTTTAGGTTTTTAGGGGGCTCGAAAATTTTTTTCGCGGAGGCCCAAAATTTTTTATTACGTCATTAAACAGTAACATTTACGGCCGATTTCTTCACAGAGTACTAACGCTATTACCGGTATTAGACCAAAATTTGGTACTCAAATTGGTATCAAGTCATTTCTTCACCAAGTACTAGCGCGCCTTAGTACTGACATTGGTACGGAGTATTAGCTGGTACTCATTATTTCCTGGACCCTCAAAATCGAGGGTCTAACGATGTTAGTACTCGAATTTATGCCAATTTTATTTCTTCACTTATAATATAATACTGGCGTAGTCGATTTTTATTGATTTGATTATATTATTCTGTCATTGTTTTATGTGTAGTGTGGAATAATAAATGCCATCGATTGTAAAATGGATCACAAGGATCACAACATTTTATTTCTCTTTTTTTAACACACATGATGTAGAAAATGGATTTGATTTTCGCGATTTCGACGACGTCGAGAGTAATGAATCATTGATTTGCCCGCCGAATCTACCATATGCCACTACGAAATTAGATAATTGAGATGATGTGGATTTTCTTTGCGTCACTTTACATTGCAACATTGCAAGAACGAGAGGCGGCCACTGCTGCATTTTAGCGTATCTTCCTTTCATCACCACTAATCGTACCACTAACCGCACTAAATTACACGTTTATAAACAAATATGAATTGAACCGTACTCAAATTCATGGAACACAGCGAACAATAATAATATTGAAATGTCAAAATAGTGTCAAAATCGGTTTTAGACGTATTAGCTTAGTTTTAGACGTATTTGCCGCTAGTACCGACTGATGAATTTAGCTCCGGTACTAGCGATATGAAGAAATGCACAAGTACTAACTTTTCGTTGGTACCGAGTACCAGAGCTAGTACCTGGACTAGCTGAACTCCACTTTAGTACTCTGTGAAGAAATTGGCCGTTAAAGTTGATTTTTTTTACAGATTTTTACAAACTTGTATTTAGCTTGCCAAATTTTCCGGAAAAATCTTATCTGGGGGTTTTTGGGGTCGCTAAATCCGATTCTGGCGTCAAAAAGTCCGTAAAGATATCTAAAAGGCAAGGACATATATTCGAAGACTAAAAAATACAAACAAGCGTGGCGAAAGACAGACATTATTTTAGATTTTTAGTCATACTAATCAAAAATTAAAAAGCTTTTATTCAAAAAATGTGCTAAAAAGGAAAGGATATTTTTTGGAGCTGCTTTTTTATCGAAAGTAGTTGATAGAATGAAGAACCTGTATTTTGACTATGTTTATCGAGCGGGCGTTAACTGTATATCTTAAATATTTCTGTATGTATCTTGGCTTATACGTCAATAATATAGCAAAGTGTTGTATTATATGAGGATATTTTCACATCCCTTATAAGGTGAAAGCATGTATGCTTTAGAAACCAAACAGGACCCTGTTTATACCCGTATGGTGAAACCAAAGGGTATATTAGATTTGCCTTACCGTTTGTAACGCCAAGATCCCGTCATCACACAAAAAAATGAATTACACCAGTGTGTTTAGAATGATAAAAAAAAGTTTAATTTAGCATGTCCGTCCGTCCGTCTGTCCGTCTGTGGCGCGGATTGCGGGCGCACGGATTGAGCTACAGACTTGAAATTTTATGCAGATCCGTTTTTCGTAAAATGCAAGGCCAAGTTCGTTAATGGGAAAAAATGGACCATTAGGGGGCGAACAAAAACGATTTTTGCGAATATCTCAAAAACGGTGCATCTTATCAAAAAAATGCAAGAACAAAAGTTATTTAGGATATGATTCTACATAAAACTCCCATACATTTAAATCCGATTGGAATAAATTTAAAAAAATCTTATTGGAAAGTTTGACTTCAAGTGGAATTTTGGTACAACTGTTCGAATTTTGATCGAATATCACCATACGGGTTTTCAATAATTGCCAGATTAACAATTATACCTTTTGTTATGTTTATACCCGTATGGTGAAACCAAAGGGTATATTAACTTTGCCTTACCGTTTGTAACGCCAAGATCTCGTCATCGCACACAAAAATGAATTACACCAGGGTGTTTAGAATGATGAAAAAAGTTGAATTTAGCATGTCCGTCCGTCTGTCCGTCCGTCCGTCTGTCTGTCCGTCTGTCTGTCCGTCTGTCTGTCTGTCCGTCTGTGGCGCGGATTGCGGGCGCACGGATTGAGCTAGAGACTTGAAAATTTGCACAGATCCGTTTTTCGTAAAATGCGAGGCTAAGTTCGTTAATGGGCAAAAATGGACCATTAGGGGGGGTACCCCCCATAGGAACGAAAACGTTTTTTGTGAATATCTCAAAAACGGTGCATCTTATCAAAAAAGTCCAAGAACAAAAGTTATTTAGGATATGATTCTACATAAAACTCCCATACATCAATATCCGATTGGAATACATTTTAAAAAATCTTATTGGAAAGTTTGACTTCAAAGTGGAATTTTGGTACAACTGTTCGAATTTTGATACGAATATCACCATACGGGTCTCCAATGATTGCCAGATTGGCAATTATAGCTTTTGTTATGTTTTTAATTTGAGACTGGCGGCTTTCATCAGAGGCACTTCTGCACTGCCTTAGACGCATTTGTTGTTGGTACACAGATTCGACATCAACCTTATATAGCAAAAGACTATTCGGTTTCTATGAGAGTTAAAATTCAAACTTCGGTTTATTAACAAAATTCCAAATATTTATTTTGGATGCATTTAACATAACTTTTCTATCAATTAAAATTTAGGTTTTTTAAATGGAACTTGAAACAATATCTGTGCTACAATATGTTTTTTTTTGCTTCATTAAAACACGTCAATTACCTAAATTTATTATAAGTATTCGACGATTGCCTCTCGACAATTGTATATTTTCCCATGTACGCAAAGATAAAAATACTTAATTGTAGTAAATGATATAAAAAAAAGTCCTTCAACGTACATTTATTACAGATGGATTTATATATTCTACCTGTGTCCCTTGAAATATTCACTTATTAAGTAAAATGTTGAAACAGAAAAACGACAATATATAAATTATCATTAATGGTTGCGGTGACATTAGATAGAAAATAAAGGAAGGAAAAAAATTGGAAAAATTGTTGATTACCCACAACTTTTGATTTATCCAAACATCAAATCAAGCAAGACCTAATAATCATGTCTTAATATAAAAGTTTTTTTTATTTCAAACTCAAATTCCAAATCGAACAAGAACCTGTCATTGGTTGTTTTTTTCACAATCATTCAATCTTTTAGTATTCAGTCGACATTTTTAATATAGCTGTTGTCTATTTACAAAAATAAATAACACCAATTTCTACAGCGTTACATGTTATCCAACCGCCATTTTTACTGCGCAAGCAATCAAATGTCCTTACACACCCCACTCACACAAATTCAACTCGTTTTAAATGTATAGCCTGTACGAAACATTCCGCCATATCTGATATAAGGGGGTGACCAAATGTTGTAGAAAAGCCAACCAGGGCGCACGAATTGGGGTAAAGTTTCTCAAACCCGCTTCCTACATAACCTAAATTAAGGTTGACGGGTAATAGAGAAAAGTGCCGTTACACACATAACCAGGGAATACCACCCCCATTTCTAAATCAAAAAGGACGAAGCTAAGGTAATTACTGTCAACATTGCGTGATTGGCTGAGCCAACCCCTGATTTTCCACCGAACGATTACGGAATACATGAATTCAAGGATATTAAAATATATAACGAACGACTCCACCAAATCGTACCTCAGTTTCTTGATGAGATTCAATCGGTTAAGATTTATTGCTAGCAACAAAAATTATATTTCGGAACAAATTGAAATATTCTGTGAAATTTTTTAAAGGAGATGTAAATTTTTCGGTTTTAGCTAAATTCATTTTTAAACGAAATTCCCGAATAGACTTTTAAGGACTAAATTGATTTGATGTGAAAAAATGTGTAACAGTGCCGTTCATCGACCTTTTAATGGTGTTGTGGATCCTTTTTCATTTTCAACGTTTCATTTCTTGAGGACATGCAATCGACTCATACTACCAACAGGTGGATATACTGAGTTTTCTTTTATCAATTAATCAGATCTAAAACTTTGATATATGTCTCATATTATAAAAGATTAATTAATTTTTCATAGCGACATAACGTAAGGTAACCGCAATTATTTTGAATCGTTGGACTTTGATTTATCTGCTTGAAATATTTATCATGCGAAATGTAAACCTGTTAGACAAAATTTTATTTAGCTTGGAATTAAAGACTTTTTGAAAAAGGAATAAATAATACATACAAACCGGAGGCCAAGCAATTAGTTGTTTTCTCGCAAAGTTTATCGGAATTTAAAAAAAAAATACATTTTTCGTGGAAATGAGCAATTTTAAATGGAGAAAAAAAAATTGTCCCCACTATACGAGTATCAACCACTCGATTTTAAAACGTTATAACAAACAATTTTTCTAATGTTATATACTTTTAAAATGTACTAAAAAGTACAAAACAAATTTTCTCACTAATGTTTTATGGTTTCAAGTCAAATTCTGTTTTAAATTATGTATTTTGAAAAAAATATAGTGTGTAGCGTTGCATTTGCTTTTTGAACTCAGCATACATACTTTTTTAATCACACAGCTACTCTAATAACTGTAAACCACATAGTGGCGGTGCAGTTTCACACTGCTCCAATGCCACACACTTTATATTTTTTTCAAAATATTCAATTTTAAAGAACATTTCTCTTGAAACCCTAAAATATTAGTCGGAAAATTATACTTTTTAGTGCATTTGAAAGTATATTTCATTAGTAAACTTATTACCGTATGGTGAAACCAAAGGGTATATTAACTTTGCCTTACCGTTTGTAACGCCAAGATCCGATATCACACACAAAAATGGATTACACCAGTGAGTTTAGAATGATTAAAAAAAATTGATTTTTGCATGTCTGTCCGTCCGTCTGTCCGTCTGTCTGTCCGTCTGTGGCGCGGATTGCGAGCGCACGGATTGAGCTAGACTTGAAATTTTGCACAGATCCGTTTTTCGTAAAATGCGAGGCTAAGTTCGTTAATGGGCAAAAATGTACCATTAGAACGAAAACATTTTTTGTGAATATCTCAAAAACGGTGTATCTTATCAAAAAAGTCCAAGAACAAAAGTTATTTAGGACATGATTCTACATAAAACTCCCATACATCAAAATCCGATTGGAATAAATTTGAAAAAATCTTATTGGAATGTTTGACTTCAAAGTGGAATTTTGGTACAGCTGTTCGAATTTTGATACGAATATCACCATAAGGGTCTCCAATGATTGCCAGATTGGCAATTGTAGCTTTTGTTATGTTTAGTCTTCGAATATCCTTGGCTTTGAGATTTGTTTACAGATTGCTTAACGTTAGAATCGGATTCAGACAAGATTTTTTTCCGGAAAAGTTAAAGAAAAGAAGAATCACGTTATCCTGCAAGACCTTCCGTTATCCTTACAAGGACGAAGTAGTGAAAATATTGTATTGTCACTAGAACCAAAATTCCATCTTCCTGAGTCACATGATTTCGGAAGGATCCAACTATTTGAAAATATACGTAAGAACAAAGCAACTTAATAGAAAATAAAATTCGCTGAACGGATAGAACTTTTTGAATGAAAACAACGGGAGAAGACGCGAAAAATTCTCAAGTTTAAATTATATAATTTTGGTTGGTTGAAAATTCAAAAATGAAGGGCGATATTTAAAAAATACAGAGAAAGTTAGGATTTCGATTTTTAAAAAAAGAACCACCATCGACATTTCTGAATCTACACGGTTAGAAAAGTTGGGATATTTCTTAAGTCTGCTTTTTGAATACACCCGTATTCAAGTCTTCAAAGACTAGATTTTAATTTTTCCAAAAACTTACGAAAAATTTAAGGATATTTGTATTAAATTGTAATCTGTTCTTGAAAGAATGAAAACACATTTTTGAAAGAATAAAAACGATGTGTACCAGCACTGTCTTTCCAGTAAAACTGGTAGACCAGATTGGTTCACACTGGCTTTTTAGCAAATACCGCCCTGCAAACAATACAAAATTTACTTAAAACCTTTTATTCGATGAGTTTTTTGTTTGCATGCGAATTATGTGCAAACGAAAATTGAATTTAGATAGGAAAGCTTCCCGGAAAATGGAGGAATGATTCCGATTTCTTTGTTTTCCTATATATTTTTGGACCTGTTACAAGTATTTTCATAAATATGAATGATGTTACAGTAGATTTATCTAGTGAGAGTAATTTTTTAACCCTCAGTTTTTGTGAAAATTTGCGATTGTGCAACCGATTCGTTATTTCTACATTCTTTCTATCGTTCGGTTTACGCAATTTCGATCTACGCGCAGTTTTCACGTAACAAATTATTCGCGTAAAGCGGGAGCTACTGTATTTTTAGGTATTTTGATAAAACAATGAGGCGTATTCATAGTCGTTTTTAAACACAGTTTTTGTTTAATATGTGTTTAAACTAACAGTTTGCTATGGTTTCCTGTAAGTTTAAGCTCATGTTTAACAAAAACTGTGTTTAAAAACGACTATGAATACGCCCCAATAAAAATAAGAATCAAAATTTTGTTTTGGAAAGTTTTATAAAACCGTGTTTTAAAAATTTAAAGTAGTCCAAAAAAAATTTGATTTTTTGTTGGTCAACCGTTTTTTAAAATTATTTAATTATGGATTAAATCGGGCTAATCGGTTATCTATTTGTTGAATAGAAAACTGTGATCGGTGTTTTTTATTTTATTTTATTGTTCGACGTTTCCATTACGAATTTGTAATCATCTTCAGGAACAAAATATTGTATGTTTTACTTTATATTGGTGACATCGTCGTATATTCCATGTTGTCGTATATGTTTATTTATGTGTTATGTAAACTATGCATTTCAACTATTTATCACTATGTTGTGTTATTTGATAATATATTGCAAACGTTAAAAGCAAAAAACCAAGTCAGACAGTTAAAAATGAAAATTTACAAATTAAACCAGACGTCACAAAGTTTTTAAAAAAATCGCAAAGAAAACTGCTTTTCCCACCTAGCGGTAACTTTTCTTATATAATTATACCTATACAAAACCGGGAGCTAATCGAGGTAGAAACTTGTAATTTAGCAAGGACCTGTATTTTATCAAAAGTTAAATCACATTTAAAACGAGAAAAATTAGATCTCCAAAAAAATGTGTACTTCATTCTTTTCTAAGTTTTGAAAATTCGATTTTATTTCTTTGGTACATGTATATTAGCATATTTAAAACCATTTTAGTGCATGAACTTCCGGTCTCGGGCTTACACAAATGATCAAAGTTATTTTTACCCTAAATTACTTCCAGATTTAACACCCTACTACAGTTTACCGAAAGACTCTCGACCATTTGAGCCGAATTTAAAATCCAGTCAACGAGAATCCGACCATATTTTACAAAAAACTAGCGACGCGTCATGCCCAGAATTAACGTCAATTTTCCAACCAGGATGCGGAACTGACGTACCACACCGAGCACAACTTTCAAACCTATCACCGAATTCATCGTCAGTTAGCATTGATTTCTCAACAGAATTTCCCCTTAGCTCCTCACATAATCGACTCGATTCATTGAATTACACGAATCTGTTAAACAGAAGACAGCGTGGCGAAAAGAGGCCCATCCCCGATGAACAAAAGGACGAAAAATATTATGAAAGACGAAAGCGAAATAATGAAGCTGCGAAAAAATCCCGTGATGCCAGAAAATTAAGAGAAGACAGGGTAATATTTATTCATTTTTTTATGGATTTATTTTTCAGTTCTTTAATTTATGAATTAAATTTTAGATAGCATTTCGAGCCGCAATTCTGGAACAGGAAAATGCGATTTTAAGAGCTCAGGTAGGAAGCAATTGTTTGGATATTTCAAAAAACTAAACAAAATACTTTTACACATCACATGTTTTTAGGTAGCTGCACTTAGGGAGGAAATGACTGCACTTCGACAAATGATGGCTAGTAGGCCTTCACAGATATGAAATTCTTTGTGATATTTGAATTTAAAAAATGTTTTCAATATCTTATTAGATGAATCCTTTTGTTGTTATTTATGGAAATCGAAAATTACTTGTTGTAAATAATATTAAAAAATTGAAAGTGGAATGCCAGAAAAAGTTTTACTCTATTATTGTAGTTTAAAATTTCTAACAGCTTTTCGAACCCGGTTTTTTATACTCGTATGGTGAAACCAAAGGGTATATTAGATTTGCCTTACCGTTTGTAACGCCAAGATCCCGTCATCACACAAACAAATGAATTACACCAGTGTGTTTAGAATGATAAAAAAAAGTTTAATTTAGCATGTCCGTCCGTCCGTCCGTCCGTCCGTCTGTGGCGCGGATTGCAGGTGCACGGATTGAGCTAGAGACTTGAAATTTTGCGCAGATCCGTTTTTCATCCGTTTTTCAAGAATGAAATTCAACGCGGAATTTTATTTATGTTTTCAAATTTTATTATATTTATCTATATGTTAAAGTTTGTAATATTTTGCTTATACCAACCTGAGTGCTGTTAGCAATAAATTAACTCACTTTCAGTTTGCGATGGTTTTGCGAAGTGAAGTGAACACCCTATTCTAAGAGATAGGACGGTAGATACTTTTGGTAATCTTGAATAAATATTGCAATATTGAGAAAAACTTATAATACGCAATTATTAAAATATCTCAGGAACGAACAACGAAATAGTATCACGACAAAAATCTAATTTAACTTAAAGATTCTTTGAAAAAGCGTTTGTTTTTTTTATAAAAAATTTCAAAGTATATCGATTTTTTTTTTAAATTCAAATTCTAAACCGCTGTAATCAAGAAAAAACTACACTTCAGTTACTCAGGATGAAAATATACGAAAATATACCATAAGCAGAAAATGAACGAAATATTTTGCGATAATCTCAGTATCGTATTGACGTTTATTTTTTATGCCGCGAAATTGTGAAATTCAGAACAAGATTTCTAAAATCATTTGTAAAATAATTTGTTTTAGTGCTTCAAAAATATATTTAACTAATAATTTGTGCACACTTGAAGACATTTAAGTGTCCGTTGTTCTGAAATAGACATGAAAATGTCAGAATTGGAGATTGAAATAAAAAACTTGGGTGAACACCGGAAAGTGAAAGAACTAAAGGAGTTAATAGAAAAAACTCCAGGAACCGAGGTAAGAAATTGTTAAATTTAGAGTAAATGGTAGAATTAGGGCAATTCGATTTTCTAATGCATAATTAAATCAATTGAATTCCTGGTAATTGTCATTTGTTTATGGACAAAACAAAAACAGGCCCATAACCTCAAACTGAATCGGCGCACAAAAAAATTTTTGTTAACAAATTATTGGGTTTGCAGCATCTTTAAAAATTTTTTTTTTTCAAAACCAGCCAATTTTTGTATTTGCCCCGGTTTGTACTTAAATTTGGCCAAAAAACGGATAATATTTCAACAGTTATTAATAAAATGTAATTCCAGTTAACCGGTCTAGTATCAAAATTAGTTGGCCGGCCCAATGCCTTTATTATGTGGAGTCACCTGTTAATGGGGTTCGGTGACGATGAAATTTCCAACGATAAACGATATTCCTGCATAACAACGCTTCTGAGGGAGTTAAATATAGTAGAAGTTAGCTACAAACAGACATACGATTTAATAACTCGATTATTTCTGGACTTGCCAAAGCTAACGACCGATCAACTCATAGAAATAGTTGATTTATCCACGGAACATCTTAAAAAGGGCGACCCAAAATATGTTGGGTAGGTTTTTGTTGTAATTCATAGTAACTATAATTTATCATTTGTATGTTTGAAGGTGGAAAGACCTCATTCCAGAGGCACTTAGCATTTTATCGGAGAAAACAACGCTATATATTAACTCCATTCCATCCGACGGGGCGCAATATCGAACACGAACAGTTCGAAATCTCTGCACATTGAGATGGCCACCAGCTGTTCTAACTCCAATCGCCAATATGTTTCGGTAATATTTAGAACCGATCTTTTAAGAAGATAAAATTAATGAAAAATTGATTTACAGTGATATGAAACTCACTTCCGAAGAGACGCTCGTTATTTTGACCAAGTGTTGCTACAGCCTTCAACACCTCGATCCTCTAGAGTTACCTGCGTTAGCATTTCAGTTATTCTCTATGGGTAATACTGCGTCCCAGATAATCATCACAATTATTGCCCTTCAACGATACTTTCATAAGCACTATTATAAAAAACTATACGCCGATATGAGCAGCGATACCACGGACTTTGATAGCATTGGTAAGCTTGCCTTAAAATAATAAAATTTCTAGTCCAATAAAATATGGTTTTAGATGTCCACTCGGACAAGGAGCTTCGCGAGGCCGAAGAAACAATTCTACACCATTTAAGCTATTGCACGCAAATAAAAATCAGTGAAATACAACTGAGTAACATTTTGAAAAATTTGGCAGCAACTCCAGACCTTATTCTGACGCCCTTCATCCTAAGCTCGATTCTTACAATGACGAAATCCAATCGCGATCCGAATTCTTCGCTTTCCTCATCAGTGATCCTCCCGTATCTGCGAAACGTAATAAAAAACAACGAGGACGAAAAGGAACTTTTTCGTTCGTCTGCCTGGTGCAGAGATGCTATGCAATCAACGGAAATCGACCTCGATCGGATCTTTACGATTTTAATTGATCAAAATAAAGAGGGCAAAGATGTCGTTACCCCTGGGCTGGTTAATCTGGCGTTCACATTGTTGAAAGCTAAGAATTCCCCGAAATTGAATATGATTGGAATTTCATTTATACAAAAATTTATCAAAAAACGATATATTTTTGGCAAGGGCATTATTAAAAAGTTAACAGAATGGGCGGTATTGGAACAAGATGCTAACCAATACACAGGCAAACTATTATTATAAAAAAAATTGATTTTGTATTTATGTAATCTTTATTTTCAGAATGCTTAACAGCTCTGAGTCTAACAGATACTTTTACAGTATCGGAATGTGTTGATGAAATCAAGCATGTTCTTGATTACTTTTTAGATGTAATAGAAATTAAAATATTTTACCCTACCGATTTTAATAACGACTTACAATTTGCACAATTTAAAAAAAATGAATGCTAAATTATTTTTGTTACTTTCAGATTCCTGGCGAACACGCAATGCAAATGATGTGCTTTATTCTAGTAATCATTAAGATTTCTAACTCAATTCGCGATGAATTCATACAAGTTCTAACCAAATCTATGTATGCAAGGTAAGTTTTCAAAAAAAATTAAATTTTTGTTTGGCTGTCCTTTTGTTTGTCTACCTAATCTGTCCCACCTAAATTGCGCGTCACATGGAAACGGCTCAACTGATCTAACTCTGTTAAGCGCGGTATTACACACGGCAACTTTCGGGCTTACTTAAGCCGATTTTCGGGAGAAACGACTGCGGAGGGAAAAGTTGCCACTCGAAATCATGGCTTATCGACAATCTGCATACATGCAAACCGTGTAAACCGGTTTAGGAAAAGTAGTAGCCAGAAATCATTTCCGTTCTGATCGTCAGCAGGTAAAGATCTTGGGAAGTATATGAGCAACAGCATTTTCAATGGTTTGAGTCCACACACACACACATGTAAACTTGTGTAGCATATGCAAACAGGATTGGCTTATTTAAGCCACAAATGTAAGCAAATTGGCTTATTAAGCCCAAAAGTTGCGGCTTAAATAAGCCAAGTGTAATACCGAACTATAATGTCGCGAAATTCAAATTTAGTTTACCGCGAAATTCAAATTTCACAAGTTTGAGACTAACTTTAGGCGCAAACAAATAACTTTAGGCGCCAACACCATTCCGAAAGTCGATTTTCCTTTGACAGCTCACGGTTTAAACGAAAAGACTATATTTATTTTCTTACGGTTATCTTGCTCTTACTTGATTCGTTTTGATTCACTGAACTGTATTGAAATGGAACCATTTGAGACAGCAAATCGAGCGATCTAGTATATCTATGGATGGTCCGATTCGGATAAATACTGGTACAGGTATATTTATTTAGCTATTATTAAAGCTGTCTATATGTCAAAATATCCACCCTTTCTTATCCCTCTGCCGCTATCTTTTCGATATTCAGTAAGTCCTGCTTAAAAAAAATTGCCCTTCACTGAGGGCACCTCTCCCTGCCATCTCTTGAATCGTTAAATGGATTTCAATCGGGTTTTCGGTAAGTTCTGCTTGAAACAAAATTAACCCGCATTTCAGAAATCCCTTCTCTGGCAGGACTTATTTAATCCCGAAACCTCGGTTGAAGTCCATTCAGCGGTTCCGGAGATAGCAGGAGAGGAAGCGGATTTTTTCACATATAGATAGCTTTTACACTGGAAAATATTTTTGTACCAGTTTTTATCCGAATCGGACCATCCGTTTTCACAAAAACAGATATAATTATAGTTGACATTAATCTTTCCTCTTCGATCCCCTCCCCTGTTAACTTCTGAACCATTTTCTGTGTTCAATATAGATTCTCACATACATGCCTCCTTGTAGATCGCTGAGCGGATTTTTATTGAGTTTCCACCTCGGATTTTTATTGAGTTTTCACCATTGAATTGGTCGTGCCTTAAATAAATTTCCTGCCCGCTCAAATCGGTTCTCCCCATCCCCTTTAAAATCTGTACTGCAAATTTTCCAAAAAACAGACGGGAAAAAAACTTCCTTTTGAGTTTTTTAAAACCGTTTGAATAAATTCAAATCTTGATAACTTTTTCCAAGTGATTTTATTCTGCGATAGATGAATAAAATTCGCGGAGAAAGTCAAGAAAAAATCGCAAGTGTAAACGGAGCCTAAAAGCAGTGAAACTACTTTATCCAAATTTCACTGCTAAAACAGCATGGGGACTAATCATTTAAGGAAAAACTTTTGTTTTAAAAATTCGTTGTCTCATTAGCCACACGTACCTGACTTCTAATCGAACGGTTTATCGTAAAACGTTTAAATTTTATATCCAATAATTTTTCTCTTTTCTTACAATTTCAGACAATCACGGGCGTGTAAAATGGGTGTCTTTGGATTTTGTATGCTTTTAAAACAACTAAACAACAGCAACTCGAATCGCGGATCTGGCGCTGCGAGTTTTTGCACACAACAAACGATTTCTGGATTCTCAATAATGTCCCAGGCAACGCTTGGTAATCGCAACAATCCGCAGCGTCATTTCGATATGTTGACTCTGGAGATTATTGGCCTTTTGAGGAATTGCTTCAACGAATCATTGGAAATTAAGGAAACTCTCTATGAGGGTAGGAATACACACAAAATATAACTCAATTTTGGCGAACCAGAATATTTCGTTGGTTTGAAGTGCCGTTTTTTTAATAACGGGCTGTCCATAAAATATGTCACACATAAAAAGGGTAGTGTGAGAAAGGTACTAAATTCCACACAAAAAGGCTTAACGAGATGGGGATGACGAACTATTTATTTAGGGGGATCCCCTCTAAAATTAGCGTGACGTATTTTTTGGACGATCCCCCTAAACACATATTTTTATCGACTTTTTCGTTTCCTCATTATCAGGACTAACGCGAGCGGTCCAACTAAATCCAAAACTAACACCACACATCATTCATTTTATTAACCCACATTTCCGATCATTTTTTGAAATCGAGGACTCGAAAACCCGCACGAATTTCGATAAAATTGTCCTTGTCAAAGGCGAAACCAAGGAAATCGAAGTTAAAGATAATTTGGGACGATTGATTTCTTTTGTGGCTTTCTGTATTTTAACATGCGAAAAGCAAGAAATAAATCATGATACTAGCTTATTAAAGGAAATTCTAAACGCAGTTATTGATGAAGTTTTGAAACTACAGATCAAGGAACTCGAAATTGTATGAAACCAAAACGTTTTTTTTAAATCGCAATTCATGAGTATCCCTTTGTTTATTTAGAATGAACCGATAAATCACAAAATGCATGAAATATTCAAGCAGTTCCTCTCAGTTATTGAAGCCCTAATGGCGTACTCTTTGTGGACATCTAAGCCGACCAATGAAAATGTTTTGGATGTATTAAAACTTTTCAAACATCACGAGAAAACGAGTCTTCAATTTAAGGTACATTTTTACTCTACGTGGTATTTTCAAGCGTACATTTTTGATTGTAATTAAATTTTTAAGGAAATGCTTAGCAATCAAAATAAGAAAACGAACAAAAAGGGAAGTAGACCAAATGAAACTGATTTACTAACGCAAAATGTCACCTTAAATGGAACAATCGTTAAGCGAGTGGTCTTCAATCCAGAGAACATTTGGAATTTACCTACGATTGAGCGGTTTATAAGGATTTTACATGAGTAAGTGGACAATATGTTGGCAAATCTTTCCAAGCAGCATTTATGTCAACTACTAACGTCACGGTTGACAAAAATGGTACTTGAGTTTAGTTGTTCGGTGACAAAGCAAGAAAGTGAACAAATGCCGTGCTTAAACTCATGAAAAATTTTCACTTAGAGCTATGGCATGCCAAATTCGCTGCGTGATTTTTAAAGACAGCGAAACCAATTTAGATGTTTTCCCTTCTACTAAAGATTTATATTTGCAAAATCACACAAATAAAATAAGACCAAAAGATGCAAAAGAGCACTTTTTATAGATGGAAATACGTCTAAATTTTCTTGGCTATATTAGAAAATCGTGCTATACGACAAAGCAACGAACTTGGTATGCCATAACTCTTACTATTAATTTTTAATATACAAAACATCTGTTTCCAGTGACGTTGTTCCATTTGCATCAGAGGAAAATTTATTATCTCTAAAAAGTAATCACGAATTCGCTCGTTATGTGACACATGTTGCATCCAAATATGTTGAAAATCTACGATCTCAGCCGAACTACAAACAGATTAGCCATAGTCGACGAATGTTACAGTATTTAACGGAAGTTTCTAGACTAATATACGAGCGTTGCATTAAAAGATTGCCGGAATTATGGAAGGATTTTGATGTGACGACAGCGTATTTGAGCGCCGAATGTTTCCGTCAATGTTTGTTAACAGCGAACGGTGTTTTTAAAAAGAAATTTCTGGATTTTCTCAAAGGAATAGGTGAGTTTTAGAGATATTGAAATTTAAAGATTTTTATACCCGTATGGTATATATACCAAAGGGTATACTAACTTTGCCTTACCGTTTGTAACGCCGAGATCCCGTCACCACACACAAAAATGAATTACACCAGTGTGTTAGGAATGACAAAAGATTTTGATTTCCGCATGTCCGTCCGTCTGTGGCGCGGATTGCGGGCGCACGGATTGAGCTAGAGACTTGAAATTTTGCGCAGATCCGTTTTTCGTAAAATGCGAGACTAAGTTCGTTCATGGGCAAAAATGGACCATTAGAGTGGATACCCGCCATACGAACGAAAACGTTTTTTGCGAATACCTCAAAAACGGTGCATCTTATCAAAAAAGTGCAAGAACAAAAGTTATTTAGGATATGATTCTACATAAAACTCCAATACATGAAAATCCGATTGGAATAAATTTTAAAAAATCTTATTGGAAAGTTTGACTTCAAAGTGGAATTTTGGTACAACTGTTCGAATTTTGATACGAATATCACCATACGGGTATCCAATGATTGCCAGATAGGCAATTATAGCTTTTGTTATGTTTATAACTGTTTTCAAACAATTTAAAAAATATATGAAATAGAATTGAAGGAAGGGGAGATTTCAAATTTTTTTTTTTGATTTTATCTATTTATTTTAATGTTGATTTCGACATTATGCAATTTGAATAAAGTATTGTACATAAAATTACCTGCAAGACATGTAATTGTATTTTCCCCCTTTCCTCTCCATCGATACCCATCACCCGATAACTTTCCAATTGTTTAACCGATTGGAAAGCGGTTTACTGACACGGATAAAGAATCTCACAGACATTTCTATAATTAAAAAAAACTAACCCCACCTTCTCCATCTATAACCCTGCCCTGCTATCTCCAAAATCCCTCAAGGGATTTTGATTGAATTTTGACCACAAGATAGGTCCTGCCTTAAACAAAGTTCCTGTAATGGGCGCCCGCATGTATTGGTAAGGGGGCATGTCTGCTGGGGCGTGTCCGCTGTCACGGGGGAGCAGGGCGCGTGACAGCGTCGTGCGCTACGTCGCTTCGAAAGTTGAACATAGGGCTCTCTTTTGGATCCGCTTACAATGCTGCGGTAATCAGCTAAAACGATACTACACCAGAATAGATCAATTTTTCAGTGGTTCTTTAAGCTCGAAAATTTGGACTTTTTCGAAGCAAAGTGAAAATTTTTCACCTGTTAATTTTTGTTTGTTTTAAATTGAATTTTTCTGTGGATCCCCATGGTTCCTCTAACCACCACGTCTACTATCATCCCTTCTCTATCGCTTGACACAAAAAACTGCGACAAAGTGGAACGAACGAAAGGAAGGAAGGGGGAGGGGTCCAAAAAGGACAACATTAACGTGACATATTTTATGGAATGTTCCCCAATGAGTTCACCAGAGAGAGGGAAGGCTGGGTAAGAACGGATTTCGAAGATTGAGTAAAAACGAAAACTAACGAAGAACCGAAAGAAACGGCAGAAGCACTGTGCTTTAAAAAAAAATTGTGAAATTTCTCCAAATATAACGTCTTCTAGATTATTGTAAAAAAATATTTGTTGCTTTTTTAATCTGCAGATATTCCAAAATTTTAATATTTCACATTTTTGTGGTAGATTTTCAATTCGCCGCCCATGATAATGGCAATAAAATTACTAATGTAATTCAAAATGTGATCGAAAAACACCTTCAAATGGAGGCGGATGAATTTGAAGGAGAGCCGGATGGACCAAAAATTCCCGTACCTCTAATGCAATGTCTTGAAGTTTTATACGAACAAATTCCATTCGAAGATACTTTGACAACCGATGTATGTTACTAATAGGTTTTCTGTTCATTTTTAAATTACATTTTCTAAAAAATTTCTACTCTAGGCTTACAAGTGGTTGCTGAGAATTTGTGAAAACTACAAATTGGACTCAAAGGATCTTGGCTTCATCCATAAATTACTCTTGACGCAACGAATGAAAACACACTCTGGCGAATTCTTTAAGACGATTGCGATCAATTTGGGGAAAATATTGGGACAGATCAATGAAGAGGTTTTATGATTTCCAACTTTTCACAGTATTATTTAAATTTAAATAAAAATGTAATTTTAGTGCGAATTAGATCCCCAATTTGAGCTCAAATCAATAACGGATGCTAACGCTGAATCCTGTTTTCTGTATCTCTTAGCGATCACACGAAAACAAATCGAGGACATCGAATATTTTATAACGAAAGCTCGGAGTTTGTACTATAAAACAAAATTAACATCAGAAAGCGATCGAGAGATTTGCGAGCAACATCTAAAAGCCATGGAGAGATCGATTTGTTCACAATTGATTCACATCTCTAACACTTTGCTGCACTTGACGAACATTTGTGTACCACTTGGACCCTGCATTGATAATCTCATTAAGATTCTTATGCAAATCTTCATCTGTATGACAAATTTAACAAAACATTTAATTATGCGTCAAAGCACCATCACGGTTTCATTTCAATCAACGAAGTATTATTTTTGTTTTGCTCAGGAGTTGCTTTTAAAATACGTTGATAAGTGGTGGAAGAAGAGTGGAAGAGCTCGAAAACATACAAAACGTGTTTTACAGACAACTCCATAAAACATAAAAATACATTTATACTAATTTCTTCGATTTTAGATTTGAACAACTATTGCGGACTTGCGGAAAATCTCTACCGGCCCACATTTACAACCTAATTCAGCACATCGAGGCAAGCATTTTTAACGATAACCGCAGAAAGAAAATCGATGCAAAAGCTGACAAAGCAAGGGTCTTGAAGGAGACGAAATTCATTTCAAAACTAATCATGCGCGTCGAAAATTTCAATAAATTCGTAATAATGTTGAGTAACAAAACCGATTCCCATCTGGCGCATTTGTTGCATATGGGAACAGTCCGTGATTTTCGAATAAAAACAACCGAATTGAGGGACGCCATTAATCAGACATTGACACGCAGCAGTGAAATCGAGATGGACGAGTCAATGGTAGAGGAAGTTGAACGTCAATCCGATGAAGATGAAAATGTAAACGACAGCAGTCAATCGAAATCATCTTCAGATTTGTCACAAGGCGGTGAGCAACAGATCATTCCAACCAGTGGTGAAAATTTGATTCGCAATGAAACGAACACGGAATCAACAGATCAAATTTTAAAGAATTTGGCTCAGGTTAATCGGAAAACAAAACAAAGGAAGACCAAGCACAAAGATGATGAACCGCCCGAAACTAAAAAGAAGGCAAAAAAGAAATGATTTAAAATCGTTGTAATGTATTTTTTTTCAATCTTTTTATTCGTATAATTTCAAATATTTTGATAAATAAAAATTCTCTTATATTTAAAAAAAAAGGAAATTAAACTGTCAAAGAATTTCCGGAATGGAAGTAAAAAATGTGAATCTGAATCTTAAATAAATGTCATGTTTTATGAAAAGGAATATGTAGTTTTTTTTGATAACGTAAAGAACAACAAACCGTTCGTGGGCTTTGAATTTTAGTTTTTCTTGTTTTTCAAGTTTTCTTGGTTTTATTTAGAAATAAAATTTTAAATTCTCTTCTGCCCCTCGTCATTTTTTGGGATTTTTTTTGTGTGGATTTTAGTACCAAAGACCCTACCCCCCTAAAAGTGTGATGTATTTCATAGACGCTTGCAAAAGCTCTAACTCGAAAAACACTCAACCGATTGAACTGAAATTTTGATACCAGACATGCGGAGGAAAGCCGTTACAAAATCATACCAAAAGACATGTCCGTGAAAACTGAATTTTAAGCGTCTGCAGGCTGGTAGACAGACGGTTGAGCTACATGTCGACAAAATCAAAATATTTTGAATTTCTGGGGGCGTGGCTTCAAGTTTGGCTACATTAACAAAGTTTAAGCAAGTGGAACCCAATTGCAGCATAAAAACACATCAACAGAGTGACAAAGTCCTCTGTTGTTCATCAACAGAGGACTTTGTCGCACTGGTGATTTTTCTGAAATGATGTCCATACTACATGTCTGTCGACATGTAGACAGTCTGTTGGTTTTAGCTTTAAGACATGTCGATAGACATGTATCCAGTCTGTAGGGGCTTTAATGCGGCAGTCACACGACACTGTTTTGCCAGTGCTACTAGCTATTGGGTCAGTAGCGCTGGCAAGCAGCAAAACAGTCGTTTGACATTCGAATTTGATTTTGGTGTCTTTTTTTTACAAAATGTCTTTAAGAAAGAAAACTTTCAGGAAAGTTTTACGAACGCAAGTGGCTGAAGTGAGTGAGCATTTGTTGAAAAAATTAAGTACAGAGAAACGCAAATGGGTTCGAGGCTGGATCGAACGAAGGAACCAACTTGGAGCTTCATCGAGGCTAATTAAAGAATTAGGTGCAGAGGATCCATCCTCTTTCTTCAACATATTAAGAATGCCTGTAGGAAAATTTGAAGAGCTCCTAGAGTTAGTTTCCACTTTGCTTCCATGATACCGTGACAATATTTTCTTTTCTATAATAAAACACAAAATTTAAATAAATAAACGTAAAACAACTTACAATCAACCAACTTTACCACTTATCAGACGCTGGAGAGTTTTCACAAAACACTTTTGACAGCTCAGTAACCATGCAACAGGGTCACGTGATCCCTAGTAGCGCTGGCAAAGTAGAACGGTCTCTACTTTACTAGCGCTGCTAAAATCATCACGCTGCTACTGGTAGTAGCAACGCACTAGGGTTCACACGCTGCTGCTGAAACGGCTGCTAACAGCCAAACAGCTAGCAGCGCTGGCAAAACAGCGTCGTGTGACTGCCGCATTACATAATAGGGCCATAAGCGTGGTATTACACACGGCAACTTTCGGGCTTACTTAAGCCGGCAACTTTTGGGCTTAATAAGCCAACTTGTGGCTTAAGCAGGGTTTATACACAGCAAGTAACTTGCGGCAAGTAAAGAGAGGCAAGTAGTTTGCTTAGTTTACACGTTTCAAGTAAATCATTTCAAGTAGAATGACAGCCGAAGGAAAACATAACCTAAAATTTTCTGAGAAAAAATATCACGACTCTTTTTTGTGGAAAAATTTGCGAATTTCGACCTGAAACTGTTTGTTGCCGACGAGTTTTTTATATCCGTGTCGTTTTTTCCTTAAAATGTTACGACGTTTTCTGGCAAAGCAGCAAATATAAAATGAACCGAAACACACACACATAAAACCACCTCTTGTGTGCACGGTTCCATGTTCTTGTATTGGTTTTTACTTGCCACAAAAATAGAATGGCTTTCTATTATTTTCGAGAGAGCGGCAAGTATTCTCACACATATGCGAGCGTCGCACACTAGGTCAAATCGCGTGTATTTACGTCTACTTGCCGCAAGTTACTTGTCTCATCTAAACCGCACTTTAAATAAGCCAATCCTGTTTGCATATGCTACACAAGTTTACATGGGTGTGTGTGAACTCAAACCATTGAAATTGCTGCTACTCATATACTTCCCAAGATCTTTACCTGCTGACGGTCAGAACGAAAATGATTTCTGGCTACTACTTTTCCCAAACCGGTTTACACGGTTTACACGGTTTGCATGTATGCAGACTGCCGATAAGCCATGATTTCGAGTGGCAACTTTTCCCTCCTCAGTCGTTTCTCCCAAAAATCGGCTTAAGTAAGCCCGAAAGTTGCCGTGTGTAATACCACGCAAAGGCTTTCTGCTAAATGCCGATCTTACACATACATACAGACATACACACACTGACATGCTACGGATTCATCGAAATGAATAGATGGGAATATATCTGTGGTCACAAGGAAAAACCGCTTAAGTCGAGGTATGTAGTTTTAAAGGTTGGTGAATATTTGAATTCTCCATATTCAGTTCTATATTCTGTCAAAATTTGGTTTTCATGCTGTACCCCTCTGAGGAATGGCAGAGCAAAAACCATATAACCTAAGTCAGTTTTGCTTGCAAAAAAAAATAATCAAAACTTTAAACCCAAATTACTCAAAACACGCTTTTTCGACTTAAGCAGTTTTTCCTGGTGACCACAGATATAATGTTCTCGGGGCGTATGAGCTCTCATTATTTCGATTTTTCCAGGAATCATGCCTATTCTGGAATTCGAATTAGCGTGTTGTCCGATTTCCCCTGAATTTGTATTCTTTCACTTCTTCTTTCAAATACATATGCAAATATGCATTTGCATATAATCCGGTGTCTAGCCATGAATATCTCGGCAGTACCGAAACTTAACGCTTGCTAAACAATTTTCATCTTTCCTGTGTTTGAATTGAATTAATTTGAAAATATTCAATAGTTCGCCGTGAGCAACCCGGCACAAGTGAATAAAAAATTGGTTTCGAGAGAAGTAAATATTATTCAAATTACTGGCCAATAAACCCTAAGTTGCTATATATAGAAATACTGGCCAATAAATCCTAAGTTTCAGTAAAACTTCCAAATCTTGCTTGGGGATTTAGAGCTTACTGAATCGCTTACGTAATCGGAAAAAGTAATGACCATTGATTACTCGTGCAGTTACCACATCGATTACTTTTACTTAGGAATGTCCGCGAAAAGTAAGGCCTTACTAGCAGCTTTACATGTAAGCACTTTATTCATGCATTACAAGTATGCACTTATCATTTAAAAAAAATATAATTTTTCATTTTTCATGGTTTACTATCAGTAGGTTTTTACCACCAATTTCCCAGTAGCGTTTTTTACTTTTTACAGTATTTACAAATAATAAATATATTTTCTTACGTATTATTAAATCAGTGGTCACAAGTTATAAGGGCTTAAGTCGAATTTCTTGATTTTTCAGGAGAAGCATTTTAATATTTATGAAATTTTAACTGTCGGTGGCAAAATGGTATCAAACCGAATTCAAAAACCTATAACTACAAAATGTTATGAAAAATAAGCGTTTTACGATTGGTTTAATCTGGTTTATTCAAACTTAATATTTTCAGAGAAATTAAGGATTATTTTACTTTAGCCACTCTCAAAACATTTTCATATCTTAGAAATGGCTACAATCAATGGCTAAAGTCAAGTTAAGCCCCTAAAAACCTATACCCCGATTTGAAAAAGAGGCTAAAACAGACTTTAGCCTGCTCGTTTCGGAAAAATTAAAACCGAAGAATGAACTAATTCGACTTAAGCCACTATTCCACGTGCAAAAACGATCAAATCAATGCAGCTTCGCGCCCATAAGAGTAGATTAAGTCTATATAAAAATATATGGGATCTGACTTTAGCCGTTCTTCCAAATGCAACTTGGAAATTTTTTGACTTTAGCCATTTGATGTAGTAGCCTATAACGGTCAAAAATGGTCGTAGAAACTAACGGGTTAGTGGAATTAAGAGCATTTTGGAAGGAGAACACTGTAAAAACATTGAAAACGGCTAGAGTCGAGTTAGGCCCTTATAACTTGTGACCACTGAAATGTTGAAAAACTTTTGCTCACCCCGCGATTCGAACCCGAGATCCCTGGGTTTGAAGTCCACTCTCAAACGCATACGGTCACCGAAGTCAATTAACAATGCGAGTTAAAACGTGAATGGTTTCTATCTCGTGTTTCAAGGCGTTACTTTTTCCCATACACCCCATTACGTTTGTAAGGGCTAAGAATTTTTTTCACTGAGCAATTACTTCTTCCCTTACAACTCATTACATTTGTAAGAACTTACAATTCTCTTCGATGAAAGCATCGTTTATCCCGTAAGTGATAGCAAATTTCTGACTGAGACATTACTTTATGCTTTACAAGCCGTTACATTTGTAAGTTCTTACGGTTTTCTTCGAAGAAATAACCGATTATCAAGTAAGGGATGACAAAAGTTCCCATTGGGAGTAAATATTATTCAAATTACTGGCCAATAAACCCTAAGTTCCAGTAAAACTTCCAAATCTTGCTGCGTTTTTCTTAGTTTTTATAGTTTATTAATTTAAAATGGTATAATTTTTAGTTCACAATCTCTGAGAATTAAACTAAAGCAATAGCAATCGATATGTTTAGCTAAACATAAAATTTCTTATTACAAATAGTTTAAATAAATTAATTTTATAAAAGAAAATGCCGGTAATTCTGTATAGTATAATTGATCGATCGCTTAAGTTACATCAATGTAAGAGTCTCCACAGCGGCGGTAATTCGCAGCACTTCACTGTTGGACTGTTCGAGTTTCTCAGCATTCGCAGTCTGCACTTCTAAGGGAACTTTAGTGGAGTAATCACTGGCGGCCATCGCTTGATTGAGCTTGGAAATGGTCTGTTCGAGTACGTCTTTCTTCTTTTGTAATTTCCCGATTTCCTTGTCAACCTCAATTAACCCCTTAAGCAGCAAATGCACTTCACATTGCCCAGAAACGGTAAGAATAGCACAGCCCACTGGTGGTTTCTGATCGAATTCGATTTTGGAACAGTACGAAATCGTTGCTAAATCACTGGCGTATTTCCGAAGTACATTTCTCGGTTTATCATCGGTGCAAACAATGTAGACTTCGGTTTTCGTTTTATCCGGCAAATTGTAGTCACTTCGAGCAGAACGAATGATGCGAGCTGCTTTTTGCATAAAATCGACGTCCCTCTCCACTTGTTCGTTACGCCACGGGCAATTGGCAGTCTCTAAAATTGAATTTTTTGAATCAAAATTGTCAATAATTCAAAGTAAGTTTTCTTACCTGGATAAGGAGCAACACTTATGCTTGGAATGTTATCTTTCCTTGGCAACCGCTGGTACAACTCCTCCGAAATAAACGGCATGAACGGCGAAATCAATTTGAGGCCGTATTCAAGGCAAGTGTAGAGAGTTTGACGTGCTGCAGCTTTTTGGTCATCGGTTCCATTTTGGAAAATCGGCTTCAGACATTCTAAATAGACATCACACAAATCGTACAGCCAGAAGTTGTAGCAAGCATTGTTGCATGTCTCCACCGCTGCTGTGAGTTTCGAAAGTATCCACACGTCCATATTGTTCTCTACTCCATTCAAAGAAATATCAGACGAATATCGCTCGTCGCCAGCAAAGTACATTAGAGCGAATTTCGCTGCATTCCACAGTTTATTACAGAAGAATCGGTAGCCCTGCACACGAAGTATATCCAAATTAAAATCACGTCCTTGGGTGATGTACGTGCAGAGGGCGAAACGAAGCGCATCTGTGCCACACTCTGGGATTCCGTTGGGATAGTCTTGTTTCTGTCCCGCCTTCGCTCGGTCAATTTCTTTCGGATCCAAATTAGATCCGATTAGCTGTTCATGCAGGCCTTCCAATGTAATTCCCCGAATCACGTCCATTGGATCGATCACGTTGCCCAGCGATTTCGACATTTTTCGACCATGAGCGTCCCTTACGATTGGATGGAGGAAGACTTCTTTAAAGGGCAGCTGGCCCAGGAGCTTCTGCCCAAAGAAGACCATCCGAGCAACCCAGAAGAACAGAATATCGTGGCCAGTTTCAAGCAGAGTCGTTGGATAGAAAGCTTTTACATCGTCCGTATTGTCCGGCCATCCGAATACGGAGAATGGAAACAGTCCGGAACTGAACCACGTGTCCAGGACGTCTTCGTCTTGTTTGAGAATGATTTTCGATGCGTTGACGTTGAATTTTGCAGCTGCCTTTTTGCGTGCCTCCTCTTCGCTGCGGTCCACTACCCAGTAATCCTCGTCATCAGGCTGGTAAAAAATGAAAAATTGTTAAAAAAAATTCTACGTTTTGTAAATAAAATTTTGTAAACCTTAGAATTATCCTATTTTTGTGAGGCATAAAAGTACGATAAAAACAAAATTCACTCAATAGAATAAGAAACTATCAGATTTTTACTTAATTATAAGAAATGTGTAGTACGAAGTATAATAAAATATTGTGATTGCGATTGTGAAAAATCTCGACCTCTTAATTTTGCCTGAAAAGCATTTCTCGAGGATCAGAGGGTCGATTTGTGCCAAAATGTTCTCATGTTTTGTGTACAAGATTTTTTATATACTACTTGATTTAGAGATATGAAATTTTACAGGCATATTTGACCATGGAATGGGACATTTTTTTTATAGTTCCAGCCAGAGCTTAGGGAAAGACCCTTTAATACCGAAGCACAGCTCAGGATGGTCGGAAGAACGAAAGGAGGAAGGGGATGTCGGTTTATGTCCTCCTTGAACTTCGGCAGGTTATAGTCCGGGGGGAACACATCGGATGGTAAATCATTCCAAATTATTGTTGTTTGCGGAATGAAGGAATTCCTAAACTTTACTGTACGAAAACGGGGAGGTTCAAGGAAGACGTCGTGTGCGCGTGCAGCTGCACGAGAGGGTCTAAGGAAAATATGCCGTGGAGGAACAAGTTGGGAATTTTCGGTGGAAGATTTCCCATGGAAATATCTATAGAATATGCTGAGTACCCCAACAAAGCGACGATTCTCGAGAGACGGCAATGAATCTCTGAAAGACTAGTCTCCAATCAGTCGGATCGCACGTTTTTGAATACGATTCAGCAGTTGCAGGACAGTTTTTGGGGCTCCAGCCCAAATGTGCGAATTATACTCAAGTCTCAGTCGAATGTAGGTCTGGTAGATGGTAAGGACGTCGATTGGGGTGAATTATTTTGGTAAGGACGGGTAAAGTTCCTCATAAACCGTGTTTTCCTTCTCAGTTTCAGATTGCTTCGAACCATACTTGTTAGATTGCCTTTGGAAATTTATTTAAAAAAAACTCACATTTCCATGTGACATTCCAGGATCGGTGAACGACACATAATAAGCTGGGATTCGATGTCCCCACCACAACTGTCTGGACACACACCAATCCCTAATGCCATCCATCCAATGATACCAAGTTTTCGTGTGATGTTCGGGAATGATTTTCAGTGCGCCTGTCTTAACAGCTTCCGTTGCAGATGCTGCCATGTCTGCGCATTTTACGTACCTAAATTGAAAAAATAAAATCGATGAAAATCAAATGAAATAGTTTCCATTTTTTTCTTGAGAATTAAAATCAAGACGTTTTCATAGAAATTAAGGTCTTGCCACAAAAAAAATCACAAAAAAATGAACAGAAATGCTCACCAATGTGGTTTGATCATCGGCTCCACAACATCCTTGGATCGACTACAGAACGGAACAGCCATTGGATTATCGACCGTTTCTTTGTACAGGCATAACTCCTTCATCTTCTCGAGAATCTTCTTCCTACATTGAAATCGCTTCATGCCAGTAAACTCCCCACAGTCCCCAATGATGTACCCATCGTCATTAAAAATAGTAATAAATGGTAGATTGTGTCGTTTTCCGACTTCGTAATCATTTGCATCGTGAGCGGGTGTAATCTTTACAGCTCCAGTACCGAATTCCATATCTACAAAATCGTCGCAGACAATCGGCAGCTTGCGACTGCAGAAAGGATGAGTAACGAACTTCCCATGCAAATGTTTGTATCTAGCGTCGTTGGGATGGACAGCAACTGCAGTATCACCCAACATGGTTTCAATACGAGTTGTGGCCACCACAATTTCCTCGTCGCTACCGTCCACTTTATAAGCAAAGGATACCAAAACGCCAAACTCTACCTTTTCATCGTATCCAGGAATTGAGAAGAATGTCCGTCCAGGGATGTCAATTTTATCTACTTCGATATCGGAAATTGCAGACCGTAGCGTGCATGACCAGTTGACCAACCGCGAACTACGATAAATGCTTCCATCTTCATGCAGACGGACAAAAGCCTCTACCACAGCTTTACAGAGTTTCGGATCCATCGTGAAAGCGACACGCGTCCAGTCATACGACGATCCCATTCGCTTCAACTGATCGTAGATGGTTCCACCCTTCTGGTTTCGCCATTCCCAGATCTTTTCGATGAATTTTTCTCTGCCGAGATCGTGGCGAGTCAGTTTATCCTCCCTCCAAAGCTTCTTCTCAACAACCACTTGAGTAGCGATACCTGCATGATCACATCCTGGCACCCAAAGCGTAGTCAAGCCTTTCATTCGACTGTACCTCGTGATAGCGTCTTCTACTGCGTTTGTCAGTGCGTGGCCTAAATGCAGGGAGCCGGTAACGTTTGGTGGTGGAATGACCATCACGAATTTGCCTTTAGGATTCGGATCCAATATGGATTTGCGCTGTTTAAGTGGACAAATTTCTGTAAAATCAATTTTTTTACCTTAAAACCTTTTGGACTTACTCCATATTCCGGTGTGAAGAATCCCTCCTTCTCCCACCAACTGTACCAAGCAGCTTCCACATATTGCGGACTGTAAGCATCCGGAAGTGGCCCCGAGATGTCTTTCTTCTCCCCTGGAACTGTGTTGGCAGCATAAACCGCTGCTTCTTTCGCCTCTTTCGGTTTTTTCTATCAAAGAAAAACGAATGAAAAGATAATTGCTTAAAGTATATCATAGATTTTAATCTCTATACAATTCATCTCTATGGACTTTTACTGTTCTGTGTACGTGAGTCAATTACAGCCTTGGCGTGAGGTAATTGTTTATGTGGCAATTCACAACACAAAATCACAGCACAGAATCAGAGCACAGAATCACAGCACAGAATCACAACACAAAATCACAGCACAAAATCACAGCACAAAATCACAGCACAGAATCACAGCACAGAATCACAGCACAGAATCACAACACAAAATCACAGCACAGGATCACAGCACAGAATCACAGCACAGAATCACAACACAAAATCACAGCACAGAATCACAGCACAGAATCACAGCACAGAATCACAGCACAGAATCACAGCACAGAATCACAGCACAGAATCACAACACAAAATCACAGCACAGAATCACAGCACAGAATCACAGCACAGAATCACAGCACAGAATCACAACACAAAATCACAGCACAGAATCACAACACAGAATTCACTAATTTTTCGACTTTTCCGGAAATTTTTTTAAACCGACGCGGCGCGATTTTGACAAACTATTTTTTTCGCGTTGACACTTTTTGCAAATGTTTTTTTTCTTTTTCAAAAAAAAAAAAAACATTTAAAACGCGGTGCGAGTTTCGACCAAATTTTTTAAACCGAACATTTTTTATACGATGACATTTTTCGCAAATGCTTTTTTCAAAAACATTTTTTTTTGATTTTCAACGAAAATGTTTTTCAAAAAAGCATTTGCAAAAGTATAAATTTTTTTTACAAAAAGTGACGTTTAATTCACAGATGACCGCGGTATTTTTAATTACTTGAATATTTATATTTTTAATTATTTCAAACAAAGATTGTTTTAACCTTTTAACTCACGACGTTAATTGAGTTTTATTTTAAAAAATTATTTTAAACGAAAAACAAAAAAAAAACAAAAGTCAAACGAAAAATTTCGAAATGAGCACAAATTCAACGCCTGCTAATAATCTACGTATTGACAAGTATTGATGACGTTTTCATCAAAACGTCATCACTACTTGTCAATACGCAAATTAGAAGGCGTTTCTATGACGTTAAGCCGTCAGTATTGAATTTATTTTCGAGGGAGCAAGACGTGTTTCAGGAGCTAAAATAGTAAAAAAATTAAATAAATAAAAGAATTGTATATAAATTATAAGAAAAAATTGTTAAAAATTTGTAAAAACAATTGTGAATAATTTGTAAAAAAAATTGTGAAAAAATAAATTATAAATAATATAAATTGTGGAAAAATGGATCAAAATTATTTAAATTGCCTGTTTCTGCCAATTTTTTCAATCCTTACAAAAAATAAAATAATTCAAAATTTATCGGGAACCAGGGAAGTCAGGAAAAATGAACTTACGGCCTTACAATCGTTCCTTTCCGGACTGGAGCTGCTTGGTGGTGCTGGTCTTCCGCGTGCATTTATGAATTTATGGAAAATCATTTATACTGCAATACGCACGTGTGAAGACCAGGATGCACCTCAAGATTATGCTTTGTTGGTATTTTCCTTTTCGGCGCATTCAACGCAGGTTGCTTTTTTCAAGGCTTTCATGATAGCAACCTGCGATGAATGGGCGGAAATGGAAAATGCCAACCGACGGAAAACCAAGAAATTAATGGCCGAGTTGCTTGCAGGAATGTTTTTTACGCTACGGAAGGAACAATGGCGTCGAAAGTTAGTCCAAGAGTTCACCGTAGCAGTGAAGGACATCCTTGCAAGCAACAAGATGAATTTTGAACTGGATAAACTTTTCGCGTCGTGTTATTTGGATGAGTTGGCCACAATGTCCCGCGGCTGTATTACTCGAACGGATATTGTGGCCATACTGAAACCGTTTAAATTTTTTGTGAAATAAAGTAAAATTCGTAGTTAAAGTTTTAGAATTTAAGGGCCTTATTATGAGTGTCAATTCAGAATTGATAATTATCAACTAAGTTGATACATCGGTGTTACGAATATCAATTGGCGTCAACTTTAGTATCAAGCTATCAATAAAGTTGACACTCGAATATCAATCGGTCGGTGTCAACTTTATTGATAGCTTGATACAAAAGTTGACGCCAATTGACCTTCGTAATACCGATGTATCAACTTAGTTGATAGTTATCAATTCTAAATTGACACTCATAATAAGGCCCTTCAAAAAATTTCAGTAAAATTTAGACTCTGGCCAGAGGTCCTTCAAAAAATTCCAGTAAAGTTTAGACTCTGGCCAGAGGGGGGGTAAATGGGGAGTTATGGTTTGTAATAAATACAAACCATTATTCTCAATTCCTACTCTTAACCTCCGCGTGGTACCCCCTGGAAACCTAGATTAGTTTCGAAATCGGGACTAATCTAGGGCTAATAAGAGAGGAAGAAACTTTATATATTTTTAGGTTGCCAACAGCTATTGTCTGCAAAAAAATTGTTAATTTTCAAAAATAGTCAAAATTTTCAGATATTAATGCCAATATCTCGAGAACGAATAAAGATAACGACTAACTGTAAAAAGGAAATTGTGGAGACTATTGTTACCTTTAATTTATCTCTTATATGTCACTACGAAAAAACGGCTAGTTTGGAAGAAAATCGAGTAATTTCGTTAATTTTGGTTTTTCATGATTTACTCCGAAACTAAGAGTTTTCCGGTAGTCTTACATATGACCAAAGTTGAAGATAACTCAATTTGCTACACTTTTGTCTAGTACGTAAATTCTGTATCTCGAACCGTTATCGAGATATACCGGATTTAGCACAAATTTTCGATCTGAAATCGCGAAAAAACTTCATCACGGCATATCTCGATAACGGTTTGAGATACGAAGTTTCGGTAAAAGGCACAATTGTAGGAAATGTTATTGTCTTCAACTTTGGTCATACATAAGACTATCGAAAAATGTGCAGTTTCGGAGTAAATCGCGAAAAACAAAAATTAGCGAAAAGGTTTTTTTTTCTGGGGAATTTTAGTTTTTGGCAGTTTCCTTGAAAACTAACAGTTTTTTCGTAGTAACATGTAGGAGATAAATTAAAGGTAATAATAGTCCCTAAACTTTCCTTTTTACAGATAACCTTTATCTTTATGCGTTTTCGAGATATTTACATTAATATCTGAAAATTTGATTTTTCTAGTTTCGTTAATTTTGGTTTTTCATGATTTACTCCGAAACTAAGCGTTTTTCGATGGTCTTACGTATGACAAAAGTTGGAGATAACCAAATTTGCTACACTTTTGTCTAGTACGTAAATTCTGTATCTCGAATCGTTATCGAGATATACTGGAATTAGCACAAATTTTCGATCTGAAATCGCGAAAAAACTTCATCACGGCATATCTCGATAACGGTTTGAGATACGAAGTTCCTGTAAAAGGCAAAATTGTAGGAAATGTTATTGTCGTCAACTCTGATCATATATAAGACTATCGAAAAACGTGCAGTTTCGGAGTAAATCGCGAAAAACAAAAATGAGTGAAAAGAATTTTTCTTGAAAACTAACAGTGAGCGAAAAGAATTGTGGACTTACATAATACCAAATCACTGCGGATCGGACTTAACGATCGCTGCGGACTGAAGAGTCCGCACGACTTACATAATAGGGCCATAAGGCTTTTTGCTAAATGCCGATCTTACACATACATACAGACATACACACACTGACATGCTACGGATTCATCGGAATGAATAGATGGGAATATATCTGTGGTCACAAGGAAAAACCGCTTAAGTCGAGTTATGTAGTTTTAAAGGTTGGTGAATATTTGAATTCTCCATATTCAGTTCTATATTCTGTCAAAATTTGGTTTTCATGCTGTACCCCTCTGAGGAATGGCAGAGCAAAAACCATATAACCTAAGTCAGTTTTGCTTGCAAAAAAAAAATAATCAAAACTTTAAACCCAAATTACTCAAAACACGCTTTTTCGACTTAAGCAGTTTTTCCTGGTGACCACAGATATAATGTTCTCGGGGCGTATGAGCTCTCATTATTTCGATTTTTCCAGGAATCATGCCTATTCTGGAATTCGAATTAGCGTGTTGTTCGATTTCCCCTGAATTTGTATTCTTTCACTTCTTCTTTCAAATACATATGCAAATATGCATTTGCATATAATCCGGTGTCTAGCCATGAATATCTCGGCAGTACCGAAACTTAACGCTTGCTAAACAATTTTCATCTTTCCTGTGTTTGAATTGAATTAATTTGAAAATATTAAAATTTATTTTCCACCTAAGCCTAAATCTTCTAGAACAAGTACATCTTCACCATGGTTCACTAGTGAGATAGCTTCCGCAAGGCAATATCGGGATTTTCTATATAATGTCTATAAACGTAATAGGACTAATGATAATTGGAGGATATTCTGTAAAGCACGAAATCGAGTTAACAGATTAATTCGTGATTCTAAAATTAATTACTCGAAAAAATTGTTTTCATTAGACAACTCTTCTAGAACTTTCTGGAATAGACTAAGAGATGTTGGTGCTATTAAATCAAATGTTTCTACATGTACTTTCTCGCCTGATGTTATGAATGATTTTTTTGCTCAGTCATCCACTGAACCTAGTTCTTTAGAACTTAATGCTACTGCTATTGATGAAAATGGTCTTAATTTTAGAAATGTTGTCATGTGTGAGTTGTATAAAACAATTTTTGCGATCAAGACAAATGCCGCAGGCTCTGATGAAATTCCACTGAAATTTGTGAAATTAATTCTTCCAGTGATTGATAAAGTTCTTCTACATATTATTAACACCTGTATTACGCAATCTCTGTGTCCTAAGTCATGGAAAAAGGCAATTGTTTCTCCTTTACCTAAAATTCACCTACCTAAGTCAGTGAGTGATTATAGACCTATTAGTATTCTACCATGCTTATCAAAAATTTTGGAAAGCATCATCAAAAGACAAATAGTATCACATTTGAAGCTCTATAACTTACTCTGTCCGACTCAGTCAGGTTTTAGAGAAGGTCATAGTACTACAGCAACTGTTATTGACATTACTGAAATGGTACGGCAGGCCTTAGATGACAATAAATTTGCGGTTTTAACTCTAATTGATTTTCGAAAAGCTTTCGATAGTGTTGATCACTCGCTATTGCTTCGCAAACTAATTTCTCAGTTCAAATTTTCGTTGACAGCATATAATTTTATCAAGTCCTATTTAAGTGATAGATGCCAATCAGTTAAAATTGGTCAGTGCATATCGTCATATAGATCTTTAACAAGTGGTGTGCCACAGGGCTCTATTCTCGGTCCAATTCTTTTTTTGATGTTTATAAATGATATTTCAAGTTCAATCCAATTTGGCAAAATTCATATTTTTGCAGATGACCTTCAATTTTTGCACACAGGCAACTTAATCTTGAAAGATAACTGTATCGATGAAGTAAATAGGGATTTGTGTAGTTTAAACATCTGGGCTATTGAAAATAAAATTTTAATCAATCCTTCTAAATCTCAGGCTATTGCTTTCTATCGTAGGCCCATCTCGAATTATTTAAGTCCTGTCGTACTCAATCAAACTATCATTCCTTATATAAAAAAAGTTAATAATCTTGGAATAATTTTGGATGAAACGCTTTGTTGGGAGTATCATGTGAGTCTGATTATTAAAAATACTTTTGGTGTACTAAGTCGTTTAAATTCAATTAATTTATACTTGCCAACTAATGTTAAACAAAGGCTTGTTAATGCTTTAATTTTACCTTTTTTTTGTTATGGCTGTGAAATTTTTTCTGGAAGTACCCTCATTAATTTAAACCGCCTGAAGAAGTGTTTAGATTTATTTACTCACTAAAAAAGTATGATCATGTATCTCAGTACGTACTAGATTTTCTGGGGTGTGATATTTTCACTTTTTTTAATATCCGCTGTGTTATTTTTCTTCATAAGATAGTTTGTTCGGGTTTACCTGATTACTTACTTAATTACATTTCTTTTCTTAACTCTACTAGAGTATGTTTTATGCGGGTCCCTAAGTATAGGCAGAGCTTTATGGAAAAGTCATTTTTTGTCAGAGCTATTAAATTGTGGAATGCATTATCCCCTGAACTTAAGAAGCTTACTAGAATCAGTCTTTTTAAAAACAAAATCTATTTTGAGTTAGGTAGACCTCCTGAATGATAACTCCTCTAATTCCTTCGTTGATGTTCAATTGCTTCTAAACGCTATTGATTGTAAACATTTAATTTTTGGCATTTATATATTTTTTAAATTGACGGTTTTTTTTTTGAGTATGGTTGGTTTTTTTTGTGGTTTGAGGTTTCTTGTTTATTTAATTAATTTATTTTTAATTTGTATTTATATTTGTAAATTTTTTCTTTTAATTTATATCTGAACATTGTGCTTTCAATCTAAAATTAGTTTCTTTTTGATAAACTTATGCTTAATTAAATTAACCTAATTAGTTAGTTTTGCTGAACACCTTTGTATAAGGCAATTTGCCTTTTGGTTGTGAAATAGATAAATAAATAAATAAATAAATAAATATTCAATAGTTCGCCGTGAGCAACCCGGCACAAGTGAATAAAAAATTGGTTTCGAGAGAAGTAAATATTATTCAAATTACTGGCCAATAAACCCTAAGTTCCAGTAAAACTTCCAAATCTTGCTGCGTTTTTCTTAGTTTTTATAGTTTATTTATTTAAAATGGTATAATTTTTAGTTCACAATCTCTGAGAATTAAACTAAAGCAATAGCAATCGATATGTTTAGCTAAACATAAAATTTCTTATTACAAATAGTTTAAATAAATTAATTTTATAAAAGAAAATGCCGGTAATTCTGTATAGTATAATTGATCTATCGCTTAAGTTACATCAATGTAAGAGTCTCCATAGCGGCGGTAATTCGCAGCACTTCACTGTTGGACTGTTCGAGTTTCTCAGCATTCGCAGTCTGCACTTCTAAGGGAACTTTAGTGGAGTAATTACTGGCGGCCATCACTTGATTGAGCTTGGAAATGGTCTGTTCGAGTACGTCTTTCTTCTTTTGTAATTTCCCGATTTCCTTGTCAACCTCAATTAACCCCTTGAGCAGCAAATGCACTTCACATTGCCCAGAAACGGTAAGAATAGCACAGCCCACTGGTGGTTTCTGATCGAATTCGATTTTGGAACAGTACGAAATCGTTGCTAAATCACTGGCGTATTTCCGAAGTACATTTCTCGGTTGATCATCGGTGCAGACAATGTAGACTTCGGTTTTCGTTTTATTCGGCAAATTGTAGTCACTTCGAGCAGAACGAATGATGCGAGCTGCTTTTTGCATAAAATCGACGTCCCTCTCCACTTGTTCGTTACGCCACGGGCAATTGGCAGTCTCTAAAATTGAATTTTTTGAATCAAAATTGTCAATAATTCAAAGTAAGTTTTCTTACCTGGATAAGGAGCAACACTTATGCTTGGAATGTTATCTTTCCTTGGCAACCGCTGGTACAACTCCTCCGAAATAAACGGCATGAACGGCGAAATCAATTTGAGGCCGTATTCAAGGCAAGTGTAGAGAGTTTGACGTGCTGCAGCTTTTTGGTCATCGGTTCCATTTTGGAAAATCGGCTTCAGACATTCTAAATAGACATCACACAAATCGTACAGCCAGAAGTTGTAGCAAGCATTGTTGCATGTCTCCACCGCTGCTGTGAGTTTCGAAAGTATCCACACGTCCATATTGTTCTCTACTCGATTCAAAGAAATATCAGACGAATATCGCTCGTCGCCAGCAAAGTACATTAGAGCGAATTTCGCTGCATTCCACAGTTTATTACAGAAGAATCGATAGCCCTGCACACGAAGAATATCCAAATTAATATCACGGCCTTGGGTGATGTACGCGCAAAGGGCGAAACGAAGCGCATCTGTGCCACATTCTGGGATTCCGTTGGGATAGTCTTGTTTCTGTCCCGCCTTCGCTCGGTCAATTTCTTTCGGATCCAAATTAGATCCGATCAGCTGCTCATGCAGGCCTTCCAATGTAATTCCCCGAATCACGTCCATTGGATCGATAACGTTGCCCAGCGATTTCGACATTTTCCGGCCATGGGCGTCCCTTACGATTGGATGGAGGAAGACTTCCTTGAAGGGCAGCTGGCCCAGGAGCTTCTGCCCAAAGAAGACCATCCGAGCAACCCAGAAGAACAGAATATCGTGGCCAGTTTCAAGCAGAGTCGTTGGATAGAAAGCTTTCACATCGTCCGATGGCCGGACACATCCGAATACGGAGAATGGAAACAGTCCGGAACTGAACCACGTGTCCAGGACGTCTTCGTCCTGTTTAAGAATGATTTTCGATGCGTTGACGTTAAATTTTGCAGCTGCCTTTTTGCGTGCCTCCTCTTCGCTGCGGCCCACTACCCAGTAATCCTCGTCATCAGGCTGGTAAAAAATGAAAAATTGTTAAAAAAAATTCTACGTTTTGTAAATAAAATTTTGTAAACCTTAGAATTATCCTATTTTTGTGAGGCATAAAAGTACGATAAAAACAAAATTCACTCAATAGAATAAGAAACTATCAGATTTTTACTTAATTATAAGAAATGTGTAGTACGAAGTATAATAAAATATTGTGATTGCGATTGTGAAAAATCTCGACCTCTTAATTTTGCCTGAAAAGCATTTCTCGAGGATCAGAGGGTCGATTTGTGCCAAAATGTTCTCATGTTTTGTGTACAAGATTTTTTATATACTACTTGATTTAGAGATATGAAATTTTACAGGCATATTTGACCATGGAATGGGACATTTTTTTTTATAGTTCCAGCCAGAGCTTAGGGAAAGACCCTTTGATGCCGAAGCACAGCTCAGGATGGTCGGAAGAACGAAAGGAGGAAGGGGATGTCGGTTTATGTCCTCCTTGAACTTCGGCAGGTTATAGTAGAAAAATTCTACGTTTTGTAAATAAAATTTTGTAAACCTTGGAATTATCCTATTTTTGTGAGGCATAAAAGTACGATAAAAACAAAATTCACTCAATAGAATAAGAAACTATCAGATTTTTACTTAATTATAAGAAATGTGTAGTACGAAGTATAATAAAATATTGTGATTGCGATTGTGAAAAATCTCGACCTCTTAATTTTGCCTGAAAAGCATTTCTCGAGGATCAGAGGGTCGATTTGTGCCAAAATGTTCTCATGTTTTGTGTACAAGATTTTTTATATACTACTTGATTTAGAGATATGAAATTTTACAGGCATATTTGACCATGGAATGGGACATTTTTTTTTATAGTTCCAGCCAGAGCTTAGGGAAAGACCCTTTGATGCCGAAGCACAGCTCAGGATGGTCGGAAGAACGAAAGGAGGAAGGGGATGTCGGTTTATGTCCTCCTTGAACTTCGGCAGGTTATAGTCCGGGGGGAACACATCGGATGGTAAATCATTCCAAATTATTGTTGTTTGCGGAATGAAGGAATTCCTAAACTTTACTGTACGAAAACGGGGAGGTTCAAGGAAGACGTCGTGTGCGCGTGCAGCTGCACGAGAGGGTCTAAGGAAAATATGCCGTGGAGGAACAAGTTGGGAATTTTCGGTGGAAGATTTCCCATGGAAATATCTATAGAATATGCTGAGTACCCCAACAAAGCGACGATTCTCGAGAGACGGCAATGAATCTCTGAAAGACTAGTCTCCAATCAGTCGGATCGCACGTTTTTGAATACGATTCAGCAGTTGCAGGACAGTTTTTGGGGCTCCAGCCCAAATGTGCGAATTATACTCAAGTCTCAGTCGAATGTAGGTCTGGTAGATGGTAAGGACGTCGATTGGGGTGAAATATTTTGGTAAGGACGGGTAAAGTTCCTCATAAACCGTGTTTTCCTTCTCAGTTTCAGATTGCTTCGAACCATACTTGTTAGATTGCCTTTGGAAATTTATTTAAAAAAAACTCACATTTCCATGTGACATTCCAGGATCGGTGAACGACACATAATAAGCTGGGATTCGATGTCCCCACCACAACTGTCTGGACACACACCAATCCCTAATGCCATCCATCCAATGATACCAAGTTTTCGTGTGATGTTCGGGAATGATTTTCAGTGCGCCTGTCTTAACAGCTTCCGTTGCAGATGCTGCCATGTCTGCGCATTTTACGTACCTAAATTGAAAAAATAAAATCGATGAAAATCAAATTAAATAGTTTCCATTTTTTTCTTGAAAATTAAAATCAAGACGTTTTCATAGAAATTAAGGTCTTGCCACAAAAAAAATCACAAAAAAATGAACAGAAATGCTCACCACTGTGGTTTGATCATCGGCTCCACAATATCCTTGGATCGACTACAGAACGGAACAGCTATTGGATTATCGACCGTTTCTTTGTACAGGCATAACTCCTTCATCTTCTCGAGAATCTTCTTCCTACATTGAAATCGCTTCATGCCAGTAAACTCCCCACAGTCCCCAATGATGTACCCATCGTCATTAAAAATAGTAATAAATGGTAGATTGTGTCGTTTTCCGACTTCGTAATCATTTGCATCGTGAGCGGGTGTAATTTTCACAGCTCCAGTACCGAATTCCATATCTACAAAATCGTCGCAGACAATCGGCAGCTTGCGACTGCAGAAATGATGAGTAACGAACTTCCCATGCAAATGTTTGTATCTAGCGTCGTTGGGATGGACGGCAACTGCAGTATCACCCAACATGGTTTCAATACGAGTTGTGGCCACCACAATTTCCTCGTCGCTACCGTCTACTTTATAAGCAAAGGATACCAAAACGCCAAACTCTACCTTTTCATCGTATCCAGGAATTGAGAAGAATGTCCGTCCAGGGATGTCAATTTTATCTACTTCGATATCGGAAATTGCAGACCGTAGCGTGCATGACCAGTTGACCAACCGCGAACTACGATAAATGCTTCCATCTTCATGCAGACGGACAAAAGCCTCTATCACAGCTTTACAGAGTTTCGGATCCATCGTGAAAGCGACACGCGTCCAGTCATACGACGATCCCATTCGCTTCAACTGATCGTAGATGGTTCCACCCTTCTGGTTTCGCCATTCCCAGATCTTTTCGATGAATTTTTCTCTGCCGAGATCGTGGCGAGTCAGTTTATCCTCCCTCCAAAGCTTCTTCTCAACAACCACTTGAGTAGCGATACCTGCATGATCACATCCTGGCACCCAAAGTGTAGTCAAGCCTTTCATTCGACTGTACCTCGTGATAGCGTCTTCTACTGCGTTTGTCAGTGCGTGGCCTAAATGCAGGGAGCCGGTAACGTTTGGTGGTGGAATGACCATCACGAATTTTCCTTTAGGATTCGGATCCAATATGGATTTGCGCTGTTTAAGTGGACAAATTTCTGTAAAATCAATTTTTTTACCTTAAAACCTTTTGGACTTACTCCATATTCCGGTGTGAAGAATCCCTCCTTCTCCCACCAACTGTACCAAGCAGCTTCCACATATTGCGGACTGTAAGCATCCGGAAGTGGCCCCGAGATGTCTTTCTTCTCCCCTGGAACTGTGTTGGCAGCATAAACCGCTGCTTCTTTCGCCTCTTTCGGTTTTTTCTATCAAAGAAAAACGAATGAAAAGATAATTGCTTAAAGTATATCATAGATTTTAATCTCTATACAATTCATCTCTATGGACTTTTACTGTTCTGTGTACGTGAGTCAATTACAGCCTTGGCGTGAGGTAATTGTTTATGTGGCAATTCACAACACAAAATCACAGCACAGAATAGAGCACAGAATCACAGCACAGAATCACAACACAAAATCACAGCACAAAATCACAGCACAGAATCACAGCACAGAATCACAGCACAGAATCACAGCACAGAATCACAACACAAAATCACAGCACAGGATCACAGCACAGAATCACAGCACAGAATCACAACACAAAATCACAGCACAGAATCACAGCACAGAATCACAGCACAGAATCACAGCACAGAATCACAGCACAGAATCACAGCACAGAATCACAGCACAGAATCACAGCACAGAATCACAGCACAGAATCACAGCACAGAATCACAGCACAGAATCACAACACAGAATTCACTAATTTTTCGACTTTTCCGGAAATTTTTTTAAACCGACGCGGCGCGATTTTGACAAACTATTTTTTTCGCGTTGACACTTTTTGCAAATGTTTTTTTTTCTTTTTCAAAAAAAAAAACATTTAAAACGCGGTGCGAGTTTCGACCAAATTTTTTAAACCGAACATATTTTATACGATGACATTTTTCGCAAATGCTTTTTTCAAAAACATTTTTTTTTTGATTTTCAACGAAAATGTTTTTGAAAAAAGCATTTGCAAAAAGTATAAATTTTTTTTACAAAAAGTGACGTTTAATTCACAGATGACCGCGGTATTTTTAATTACTTGAATATTTATATTTTTAATTATTTCAAACAAAGATTGTTTTAACCTTTTAACTCACGACGTTAATTGAGTTTTATTTTAAAAAATTATTTCAAAGAATTTTATTTTAAACGAAAAACAAAAAAAAAAACAAAAGTCAAACGAAAAATTTCGAAATGAGCAAAAATTCAACGCCTGCTAATAATCTACGTATTGACAAGTATTGATGACGTTTTGATGACGTTTTCATCAAAACGTCATCACTACTTGTCAATACGCAAATTAGAAGGCGTTTCTATGACGTTAAGCCGTCAGTATTGAATTTATTTTCGAGGGAGCAAGACGTGTTTCAGGAGCTAAAATAGTAAAAAAAATTAAATAAATAAAAGAATTGTATATAAATTATAAGAAAAAATTGTTAAAAATTTGTAAAAGCAATTGTGAATAATTTGTAAAAAAAAAATTGTGAAAAAATAAATTATAAATATTAGAAATTGTGAAAAAATAAATTATAAATAATATAAATTGTGGAAAAATGGATCAAAATTATTTAAATTGCCTGTTTCTGCCAATTTTTTCAATCCTTACAAAAAATAAAATAATTCAAAATTTATCGGGAACCAGGGAAGTCAGGAAAAATGAACTTACGGCCTTACAATCGTTCCTTTCCGGACTGGAGCTGCTTGGTGGTGCTGGTCTTCCGCGTGCATTTATGAATTTATGGAAAATCATTTATACTGCAATACGCACGTGTGAAGACCAGGATGCACCTCAAGATTATGCTTTGTTGGTATTTTCCTTTTCGGCGCATTCAACGCAGGTTGCTTTTTTCAAGGCTTTCATGATAGCAACCTGCGATGAATGGGCGGAAATGGAAAATGCCAACCGACGGAAAACCAAGAAATTAATGGCCGAGTTGCTTGCAGGAATGTTTTTTACGCTACGGAAGGAACAATGGCGTCGAAAGTTAGTCCAAGAGTTCACCGTAGCAGTGAAGGACATCCTTGCAAGCAACAAGATGAATTTTGAACTGGATAAACTTTTCGCGTCGTGTTATTTGGATGAGTTGGCCACAATGTCCCGCGGCTGTATTACTCGAAAGGATATTGTGGCCATACTGAAACCGTTTAAATTTTTTGTGAAATAAAGTAAAATTCGTAGTTAAAGTTTTAGAATTTAAGGGCCTTATTATGAGTGTCAATTCAGAATTGATAATTATCAACTAAGTTGATACATCGGTGTTACGAATATCAATTGGCGTCAACTTTAGTATCAAGCTATCAATAAAGTTGACACTCGAATATCAATCGGTCGGTGTCAACTTTATTGATAGCTTGATACAAAAGTTGACGCCAATTGACCTTCGTAATACCGATGTATCAACTTAGTTGATAGTTATCAATTCTAAATTGACACTCATAATAAGGCCCTTCAAAAAATTTCAGTAAAATTTAGACTCTGGCCAGAGGTCCTTCAAAAAATTCCAGTAAAGTTTAGACTCTGGCCAGAGGGGGGGTAAATGGGGAGTTATGGTTTGTAATAAATACAAACCATTATTCTCAATTCCTACTCTTAACCTCCGCGTGGTACCCCCTGGAAACCTAGATTAGTTTCGAAATCGGGACTAATCTAGGGCTAATAAGAGAGGAAGAAACTTTATATATTTTTAGGTTGCCAACAGCTATTGTCTGCAAAAAAATTGTTAATTTTCAAAAATAGTCAAAATTTTCAGATATTAATGCCAATATCTCGAGAACGAATAAAGATAACGACTAACTGTAAAAAGGAAATTGTGGAGACTATTGTTACCTTTAATTTATCTCTTATATGTCACTACGAAAAAACGGCTAGTTTGGAAGAAAATCGAGTAATTTCGTTAATTTTGGTTTTTCATGATTTACTCCGAAACTAAGAGTTTTCCGGTAGTCTTACATATGACCAAAGTTGAAGATAACTCAATTTGCTACACTTTTGTCTAGTACGTAAATTCTGTATCTCGAACCGTTATCGAGATATACCGGATTTAGCACAAATTTTCGATCTGAAATCGCGAAAAAACTTCATCACGGCATATCTCGATAACGGTTTGAGATACGAAGTTTCGGTAAAAGGCACAATTGTAGGAAATGTTATTGTCTTCAACTTTGGTCATACATAAGACTATCGAAAAATGTGCAGTTTCGGAGTAAATCGCGAAAAACAAAAATTAGCGAAAAGGTTTTTTTTTCTGGGGAATTTTAGTTTTTGGCAGTTTCCTTGAAAACTAACAGTTTTTTCGTAGTAACATGTAGGAGATAAATTAAAGGTAATAATAGTCCCTAAACTTTCCTTTTTACAGATAACCTTTATCTTTATGCGTTTTCGAGATATTTACATTAATATCTGAAAATTTGATTTTTCTAGTTTCGTTAATTTTGGTTTTTCATGATTTACTCCGAAACTAAGCGTTTTTCGATGGTCTTACGTATGACAAAAGTTGGAGATAACCAAATTTGCTACACTTTTGTCTAGTACGTAAATTCTGTATCTCGAATCGTTATCGAGATATACTGGAATTAGCACAAATTTTCGATCTGAAATCGCGAAAAAACTTCATCACGGCATATCTCGATAACGGTTTGAGATACGAAGTTCCTGTAAAAGGCAAAATTGTAGGAAATGTTATTGTCGTCAACTCTGATCATATATAAGACTATCGAAAAACGTGCAGTTTCGGAGTAAATCGCGAAAAACAAAAATGAGTGAAAAGAATTTTTCTTGAAAACTAACAGTGAGCGAAAAGAATTGTGGACTTACATAATACCAAATCACTGCGGATCGGACTTAACGATCGCTGCGGACTGAAGAGTCCGCACGACTTACATAATAGGGCCATAAGGCTTTTTGCTAAATGCCGATCTTACACATACATACAGACATACACACACTGACATGCTACGGATTCATCGGAATGAATAGATGGGAATATATCTGTGGTCACAAGGAAAAACCGCTTAAGTCGAGTTATGTAGTTTTAAAGGTTGGTGAATATTTGAATTCTCCATATTCAGTTCTATATTCTGTCAAAATTTGGTTTTCATGCTGTACCCCTCTGAGGAATGGCAGAGCAAAAACCATATAACCTAAGTCAGTTTTGCTTGCAAAAAAAAAAATAATCAAAACTTTAAACCCAAATTACTCAAAACACGCTTTTTCGACTTAAGCAGTTTTTCCTGGTGACCACAGATATAATGTTCTCGGGGCGTATGAGCTCTCATTATTTCGATTTTTCCAGGAATCATGCCTATTCTGGAATTCGAATTAGCGTGTTGTTCGATTTCCCCTGAATTTGTATTCTTTCACTTCTTCTTTCAAATACATATGCAAATATGCATTTGCATATAATCCGGTGTCTAGCCATGAATATCTCGGCAGTACCGAAACTTAACGCTTGCTAAACAATTTTCATCTTTCCTGTGTTTGAATTGAATTAATTTGAAAATATTCAATAGTTCGCCGTGAGCAACCCGGCACAAGTGAATAAAAAATTGGTTTCGAGAGAAGTAAATATTATTCAAATTACTGGCCAATAAACCCTAAGTTCCAGTAAAACTTCCAAATCTTGCTGCGTTTTTCTTAGTTTTTATAGTTTATTAATTTAAAATGGTATAATTTTTAGTTCACAATCTCTGAGAATTAAACTAAAGCAATAGCAATCGATATGTTTAGCTAAACATAAAATTTCTTATTACAAATAGTTTAAATAAATTAATTTTATAAAAGAAAATGCCGGTAATTCTGTATAGTATAATTGATCTATCGCTTAAGTTACATCAATGTAAGAGTCTCCACAGCGGCGGTAATTCGCAGCACTTCACTGTTGGACTGTTCGAGTTTCTCAGCATTCGCAATCTGCACTTCTAGGGGAACTTTCGTGGAGTAATCACTGGCGGCCATCGCTTGATTGAGCTTGGAAATGGTCTGTTCGAGTACGTCTTTCTTCTTTTGTAATTTCCCGATTTCCTTGTCAACCTCAATTAACCCCTTGAGCAGCAAATGCACTTCACATTGCCCAGAAACGGTAAGAATAGCACAGCCCACTGGTGGTTTCTGATCGAATTCGATTTTGGAACAGTACGAAATCGTTGCTAAATCACTGGCGTATTTCCGAAGTACATTTCTCGGTTGATCATCGGTGCAGACAATGTAGACTTCGGTTTTCGTTTTATTCGGCAAATTGTAGTCACTTCGAGCAGAACGAATGATGCGAGCTGCTTTTTGCATAAAATCGACGTCCCTCTCCACTTGTTCGTTACGCCACGGGCAATTGGCAGTCTCTAAAATTGAATTTTTTGAATCAAAATTGTCAATAATTCAAAGTAAGTTTTCTTACCTGGATAAGGGGCAACACTTATGCTTGGAATGTTATCTTTCCTTGGCAACCGCTGGTACAACTCCTCCGAAATAAACGGCATGAACGGCGAAATCAATTTGAGGCCGTATTCAAGGCAAGTGTAGAGAGTTTGACGTGCTGCAGCTTTTTGGTCATCGGTTCCATTTTGGAAAATCGGCTTCAGACATTCTAAATAGACATCACACAAATTGTACAGCCAGAAGTTGTAGCAAGCATTTGTGATGGTTGCGAATTCGTAGTTCTCGAAGCCATTGTTGCATGTCTCCACCGCTGCTGTGAGTTTCGAAAGTATCCACACGTCCATATTGTTCTCTACTCCATTCAAAGAAATATCAGACGAATATCGCTCGTCGCCAGCAAAGTACATTAGAGCGAATTTCGCTGCATTCCACAGTTTATTACAGAAGAATCGATAGCCCTGCACACGAAGAATATCCAAATTAATATCACGGCCTTGGGTGATGTACGCGCAAAGGGCGAAACGAAGCGCATCTGTGCCACATTCTGGGATTCCGTTGGGATAGTCTTGTTTCTGTCCCGCCTTCGCTCGGTCAATTTCTTTCGGATCCAAATTAGATCCGATCAGCTGCTCATGCAGGCCTTCCAATGTAATTCCCCGAATCACGTCCATTGGATCGATAACGTTGCCCAGCGATTTCGACATTTTCCGGCCATGGGCGTCCCTTACGATTGGATGGAGGAAGACTTCCTTGAAGGGCAGCTGGCCCAGAAGCTTCTGTCCAAAGAAGACCATCCGAGCAACCCAGAAGAACAGAATATCGTGGCCAGTTTCAAGCAGAGTCGTTGGATAGAAAGCTTTCACATCGTCCGTATTGTCCGGCCATCCGAATACGGAGAATGGAAACAGTCCGGAACTGAACCACGTGTCCAGGACGTCTTCGTCCTGTTTAAGAATGATTTTCGATGCGTTGACGTTGAATTTTGCAGCTGCCTTTTTGCGTGCCTCCTCTTCGCTGCGGCCCACTACCCAGTAATCCTCGTCATCAGGCTGGTAAAAAATGAAAAATTGTTAAAAAAAATTCTACGTTTTGTAAATAAAATTCTGTAAACCTTAGAATTATCCTATTTTTGTGAGGCATAAAAGTACGATAAAAACAAAATTCACTCAATAGAATAAGAAACTATCAGATTTTTACTTAATTATAAGAAATGTGTAGTACGAAGTATAATAAAATATTGTGATTGCGATTGTGAAAAATCTCGACCTCTTAATTTTGCCTGAAAAGCATTTCTCGAGGATCAGAGGGTCGATTTGTGCCAAAATGTTCTCATGTTTTGTGTACAAGATGTTTTATATACTACTTGATTTAGAGATATGAAATTTTACAGGCATATTTGACCATGGAATGGGACATTTTTTTTTATAGTTCCAGCCAGAGCTTAGGGAAAGACCCTTTAATGCCGAAGCACAGCTCAGGATGGTCGGAGGAACGAAAGGAGGAAGTCCTTGAACTTCGGCAGGTTATAGTCCGGGGGGAACACATCGGATGGTAAATCATTCCAAATCATTGTTGTTTGCGGAATGAAGGAATTCCTAAACTTTACTGTACGGAAACGGGGAGGTTCAAGGAAGACGTCGTGTGCGCGTGCAGCTGCACGAGAGGGTCTAAGGAAAATATGCCATGGAGGAACAAGTTGGGAATTTTCGGTGGAAGATTTCCCATGGAAATATCTATAGAATATGCTGAGTACCCCAACAAAGCGACGATTCTCGAGAGACGGCAATGAATCTCTGAAAGACTAGTCTCCAATCAGTCGGATCCCAACTAACAATTTTCGTCTCATAAGACTCTACTAGAGTCTTTTGAGAGTATTCATACAGAGCTATTTCACCCTTGTAGAATGCTACAACTGTTTTATGAGTGGCTCATGAGGCTTAAATGGCGCACTTATGAGAACTTTTTTTGACGTGGATACGTCTTGGATTTTGGTAATGGGGGTACAAATTAGAAAATCGGCTTGCTGCCATGATAACAAATTTGCAATCGATGAAACTCGATAGTTTGTGGTGACATCTGAACAAAACCTGTGTTATAAAATGAGGGCTACATTAAAGCATTGTATAGGGTATTTTGTTATGTTAAACTATGTTCAATTATGTTTTTAAAAAGCAAAATCTAAATTTTCACTGCCGCTGTTATGCTGTGTCTGCTGCTTGCAGTACAGATTTCACATGTATACTCTTTTTATGCTTTCTTTGTGTGTATTGAATCTCATATAGAACTTGATTGTTTCTCTTCTCTAAATGGGTTGTTCTGATTCTGGCTATTCATATTATTTCGGTTCAATTCGCTTTGGAGGAATTGAAAAAAATTGAAAATAAAAATCACTCTCGAGAAAACAAAATTCAGAATTTCAGTAAAACGCTCCAAAGAACGAGAAAAAATTATGGTTTTATTTTGCTTTGAGAACGCAACTTTAATGCTGAGACCGAGATATCGCTCTCTTACTAATGAAATGCATACTTATATGTGTGTGTGCATCATACCCAACAGCAGCCATCGCTCGAACCTTTCATTCATTTTTATGCAAAGCATACAAACCAGGGTTGGGACTTGAGGATGTGTAAAAGGTACTATTTTTGCCCATAAAGGGTACTAGATTGAGATAATGTGGTACTAGATTTTTTTTAACTATCGTGCAACCAAAATCGTTTTTTTTATGCTTATTACACAGGAGTCAAGCAAAATCTAAATCTCGTAATTTTAGAAAAAAAATCCTTAACTCATATGGATTGACTTTTGCGCTGTAAATATAACCGTTCTCCGTTAAAAAAAACACTAGAAAAACTCGAAAAAACCAATAAAAATTGTCTAGATGTATTAGTTTTAAATTTTCGCTTTTATTTCAATTTTAAATTTTTGTATAAACTCCGTCTAAAAACTTAAATTTCGAGAAGTATTTTGAGCTATTGCTAATATAAATCATATTTCCATGGCCTACGATTGATTTTCATATCTCCCTTAATAAGACGAATTCAGTAGTCTTTAACCCTTTCACTCGGCGCGTACACAATTGTGTACATCATATTTAACTCGTATTTCTAAGAGAATTAGAAGGGAGAGGGACAATTATTGACAATTTATGTACACAAATGAGTACATAATCAAAAAGAGACTTCTAAAAAGATATTTAATTTTTTTAAATTTTGAAATATATTTTGTTGCTATATATTATTATTGAAAAAAGCAAAAAAAAAATTTTGTTGTTTTTTTTAATAATAATATATATTTTTATATATTATTATTGAAAAAAGCAACAACATATTTTTTTTGCTATTAGAAATAAATGCCGAGTGAAAGGGTTAATTAAAGAGTTGTGGCGGGATCATTTAAAAAAGTACTTTTTTTCTTAATACATAAAAAAGTGATGGCTTTTTAAAGGGAGCTATAAATTCAGATAAAATCATTTTTTATATAAACCATTAAAAGGTACCAGATTCATGGGCTGTGGTACTAGGGTACTAAATGAGTCAAAAAAGTACTAGATCTAGTACATTGGTACTAAAGTCCCAACCCTGATACAAACCGCTTTGAACAAGAGCGGAAAACTTAAAGAGAAACAATTTCGATCTTAACTTGGGGGGAGAAGGAAAAATGTGCATCGATCGCATGGCCGAATTAAACACAGGTCTGCTGGTTGCTTTTTAACAGCCACCATTTTGCTACGTCATCGGCAAGAAATATCGGTGCATTCTTTCTAATGTTGATTGTGTGTGCGCTAATTTCAATAATATTTCATATAAAAAGGGAAAATTCCCATTGAATCGTATAAGAATTTCTTGCCGATGACGTCAGAGCCAGAAGCAACTGAGCTGTCAAACAGACCTTGTATAATTCGGCCATGGTTTTGAACACTGTTTTTAGTTGCTCTAAATTGAAATTGCTTCGTTGCTTTTATCGTGTAATTTTATTTTATTTTTATTTGTTTTTTATCTATGGGCGTTTTTATAAATTCAAGTTCTGCAAAAAAAGATTTTTGATTAAAAAATAACACAAAAGATTTTTCTTAATAAATAACCCAGTTTATGTTATTCGTTTAGTTTACTTGTTATTCGTTTAGTTTACGAAGAAAATGTTTTGTGCAATTTGCGTAAGTTCCGAGTACATTTATGAAAATGCCCTATTAAACATTGTTCGTTGTGTTGCAAGTGAAATTTGATTTTTAGGTACAAGATGCCAAAATTCACCAAACGGAAAGTCAAATCCCGTAACATTACGGTCAATCAAATTGTTTCTTTAGTTTCCTTTTCACTAAAATTTCTTACTTAAAGATCTATTGGCGATCGTTGTAGGCGGATCCACGTCTTCTGGCCGTCTCTACGAGACAGACACCTTGCTTTTTATCTTATAACAAGACATCAGTTCTTTTTGTTAGAGTCACGAAAGTCTCACAAGAACACTATTTGAATTCTAAAGAGAGTTTATTGATATTCTCATAAAACTTTCATAACAAGTACTTTATGCTTTGCTAAAAAGAGAAGAGTATATAAAAATATCTAGCCGGTTTTATTTTTTAAGAGTTAAAGTATTTTTTTAAAGAGTAAAAGTTATTTTTGAAGTGTTTATTTATTTTCGGATCCGAGTTATGTCTACGTTTGCGTCTGATAATATTGTTTTAGAATTTCATATGACAGATTTTAAATTCTATTTTTTCGGATATATAGGCAAAAATTATACGGGGAATGCAATTTTATTGATAATATAACTTATTTTACTTCGAAAAAACGCGAAACCCCTCGAAAAAATCGAAAATGTGAGATATTTTAAAAATCAGAAATATAATATATACAAATTAAATTTTTAATATAATTGATCAAACTGTTTCAATTGTTTTAATGCGTTTTTGTTTTTAAAGAAAATAGCTTTTTGCAGTGTTTTTAGGTCCTAATTTACATATATAAGCTGTTTTTAGAATTTCAAAGTTTTACTGTCAAAAAAGATCAAGGGAAAATATGGCGATTGTTGACGAAGATTTATTTTAAGAATAAAATTCTACTAATAAGAACATAAGCTCGCGCTATGCGAGTTTAACTCTTCTGTCTCATATGAGCATTTTAACAAGTATTTTTATACGTAAACTTTTACAAGCGCGTTTTTATGAGAATCATACGAATTAACTGCTCATAACATTTTTATTTAAGATTTAAACTCTTTAAGTGTTAAAACTTTATAAAAAATATACAATGAGAACACAAGTTTTTAAAGGCTCGCTACAAGAGTTCAAAAATCGCCTTGCTATAAGCGTAAAAGATTCAGTAGCTCTAGTAGCGTCATACTCTTATAGAAAGAACGCTATCAGAAAAAATTAGAGTGTCATTACAAGAACTATGTTATGAGAGTATCCAGTGTGTTAAGAAAGTTTAATGAGGAGATTTCAAAATTCGTAAGAGTTTTGATCTGGAGAGTTTGTTAGTTGGGATCGCACGTTTTTGAATACGATTCAGCAGTTGCAGGACAGTTTTTGGGGCTCCAGCCCAAATGTGCGAATTATACTCAAGTTTCGGTCGAATGTAGGTCTCGTAGATGGTAAGGACGTCGATTGGTGTGAAATATTTTGGTAAGGACGGGTAAAGTTCCTCACAAACCATGTTTGCCTTCTCATTTTCAGATTATTTCGAACCATACTTGTTAGATTGTTTTGGAAATTTATTTAAAAAAAAACTCACATTTCCATGTGACATTCCAGGATCGGTGAACGACACATAATAAGCTGGGATTCGATGTCCCCACCACAACTGTCTGGACACACACCAATCCCTAATGCCATCCATCCAATGATACCAAGTTTTCGTGTGATGTTCGGGAATGATTTTCAGTGCGCCTGTCTTAACAGCTTCCGTTGCAGATGCTGCCATGTCTGCGCATTTTACGTACCTAAATTGAAAAAATAAAATCGATGAAAATCAAATGAAATAGTTTCCATTTTTTTCTTGAAAATTAAAATCAAGACGTTTTCATAGAAATTAAGGTCTTGCCACAAAAAAAATCACAAAAAAATGAACAGAAATGCTCACCACTGTGGTTTGATCATCGGCTCCACAACATCCTTGGATCGACTACAGAACGGAACAGCCATTGGATTATCGACCGTTTCTTTGTACAGGCATAACTCCTTCATCTTCTCGAGAATCTTCTTCCTACATTGAAATCGCTTCATGCCAGTAAACTCCCCACAGTCCCCAATGATGTACCCATCGTCATTGAAAATAGTAATAAATGGTAGATTGTGTCGTTTTCCGACTTCGTAATCATTTGCATCGTGAGCGGGTGTAATCTTTACAGCTCCAGTACCGAATTCCATATCTACAAAATCGTCGCAGACAATCGGCAGCTTGCGACTGCAGAAAGGATGAGTAACGAACTTCCCATGCAAATGTTTGTATCTAGCGTCGTTGGGATGGACAGCAACTGCAGTATCACCCAACATGGTTTCAATACGAGTTGTGGCCACCACAATTTCCTCGTCGCTACCGTCCACTTTATAAGCAAAGGATACCAAAACGCCAAACTCTACCTTTTCATCGTATCCAGGAATTGAGAAGAATGTCCGTCCAGGGATGTCAATTTTATCTACTTCGATATCGGAAATTGCAGACCGTAGCGTGCATGACCAGTTGACCAACCGCGAACTACGATAAATGCTTCCATCTTCATGCAGACGGACAAAAGCCTCTATCACAGCTTTACAGAGTTTCGGATCCATCGTGAAAGCGACACGCGTCCAGTCATACGACGATCCCATTCGCTTCAACTGATCGTAGATGGTTCCACCCTTCTGGTTTCGCCATTCCCAGATCTTTTCGATGAATTTTTCTCTGCCGAGATCGTGGCGAGTCAGTTTATCCTCCCTCCAAAGCTTCTTCTCAACAACCACTTGAGTAGCGATACCTGCATGATCACATCCTGGCACCCAAAGTGTAGTCAAGCCTTTCATTCGACTGTACCTCGTGATAGCGTCTTCTACTGCGTTTGTCAGTGCGTGGCCTAAATGCAGGGAGCCGGTAACGTTTGGTGGTGGAATGACCATCACGAATTTGCCTTTAGGATTCGGATCCAATATGGATTTGCGCTGTTTAAGTGGACAAATTTCTGTAAAATCAATTTTTTACCTTAAAACCTTTTGGACTTACTCCATATTCCGGTGTGAAGAATCCCTCCTTCTCCCACCAACTGTACCAAGCAGCTTCCACATATTGCGGACTGTAAGCATCCGGAAGTGGCCCCGAGATGTCTTTCTTCTCCCCTGGAACTGTGTTGGCAGCATAAACCGCTGCTTCTTTCGCCTCTTTCGGTTTTTTCTATCAAAGAAAAACGAATGAAAAGATAATTAGTTAAAGTATATCATAGATTTTAATCTCTATACAATTCATCTCTATGGACTTTTACTGTTCTGTGTACGTGAGTCAATTACAGCCTTGGCGTGAGGTAATTGTTTATGTGGCAATTCACAACACAAAATCACAGCACAGAATCAGAGCACAGAATCACAGCACAGAATCACAACACAAAATCACAGCACAAAATCACAGCACAGAATCACAGCACAGAATCACAGCACAGAATCACAGCACAGAATCACAACACAAAATCACAGCACAGGATCACAGCACAGAATCACAGCACAGAATCACAACACAAAATCACAGCACAGAATCACAGCACAGAATCACAGCACAGAATCACAACACAAAATCACAGCACAGAATCACAGCGCAGAATCACAGCACAGAATCACAGCACAGAATCACAACACAAAATCACAGCACAGAATCACAACACAGAATTCACTAATTTTTCGACTTTTCCGGAAATTTTTTTAAACCGACGCGGCGCGATTTTGACAAACTATTTTTTTCGCGTTGACACTTTTTGCAAATGTTTTTTTTCTTTTTCAAAAAAAAAAAACATTTAAAACGCGGTGCGAGTTTCGACCAAATTTTTTAAACCGAACATTTTTTATACGATGACATTTTTCGCAAATGCTTTTTTCAAAAACATTTTTTTTTGATTTTCAACGAAAATGTTTTTGAAAAAAGCATTTGCAAAAAGTATAAATTTTTTTTACAAAAAGTGACGTTTAATTCACAGATGACCGCGGTATTTTTAATTACTTGAATATTTATATTTTTAATTATTTCAAACAAAGATTGTTTTAACCTTTTAACTCACGACGTTGAGTTTTATTTTAAAAAATTATTTTAAACGAAAAACAAAAAAAAAACAAAAGTCAAACGAAAAATTTCGAAATGAGCACAAACTCAACGCCTGCTAATAATCTACGTATTGACAAGTATTGATGACGTTTTGATGACGTTTTCATCAAAACGTCATCACTACTTGTCAATACGCAAATTAGAAGGCGTTTCTATGACGTTAAGCCGTCAGTATTGAATTTATTTTCGAGGGAGCAAGACGTGTTTCAGGAGCTAAAATAGTAAAAAAATTAAATAAATAAAAGAATTGTATATAAATTATAAGAAAAAATTGTTAAAAATTTGTAAAAGCAATTGTGAATAATTTGTAAAAAAAAATTGTGAAAAAATAAATTATAAATATTAGAAATTGTGAAAAAATAAATTATAAATAATATAAATTGTGGAAAAATGGATCAAAATTATTTAAATTTCCTGTTTCTGCCAATTTTTTCAATATTTACAAAAAATAAAATAATTAAAAATTTATCGGGAACCAGGGAAGTCAGGAAAAATGAACTTACGGCCTTACAATCGTTCCTTTCCGGACTGGAGCTGCTTGGTGGTGCTGGTCTTCCGCGTGCATTTATGAATTTATGGAAAATCATTTATACTGCAATACGCACGTGTGAAGACCAGGATGCACCTCAAGATTATGCTTTGTTGGTATTTTCCTTTTCGGCGCATTCAACGCAGGTTGCTTTTTTCAAGGCTTTCATGATAGCAACCTGCGATGAATGGGCGGAAATGGAAAATGCCAACCGACGGAAAACCAAGAAATTAATGGCCGAGTTGCTTGCAGGAATGTTTTTTACGCTACGGAAGGAACAATGGCGTCGAAAGTTAGTCCAAGAGTTCACCGTAGCAGTGAAGGACATCCTTGCAAGCAACAAGATGAATTTTGAACTGGATAAACTTTTCGCGTCGTGTTATTTGGATGAGTTGGCCACAATGTCCCGCGGCTGTATTACTCGAAAGGATATTGTGGCCATACTGAAACCGTTTAAATTTTTTGTGAAATAAAGTAAAATTCGTAGTTAAAGTTTTAGAATTTAAGGGCCTTATTATGAGTGTCAATTCAGAATTGATAATTATCAACTAAGTTGATACATCGGTGTTACGAATATCAATTGGCGTCAACTTTAGTATCAAGCTATCAATAAAGTTGACACTCGAATATCAATCGGTCGGTGTCAACTTTATTGATAGCTTGATACAAAAGTTGACGCCAATTGACCTTCGTAATACCGATGTATCAACTTAGTTGATAGTTATCAATTCTAAATTGACACTCATAATAAGGCCCTTCAAAAAATTTCAGTAAAATTTAGACTCTGGCCAGAGGTCCTTCAAAAAATTCCAGTAAAGTTTAGACTCTGGCCAGAGGGGGGGTAAATGGGGAGTTATGGTTTGTAATAAATACAAACCATTATTCTCAATTCCTACTCTTAACCTCCGCGTGGTACCCCCTGGAAACCTAGATTAGTTTCGAAATCGGGACTAATCTAGTGCTAATAAGAGAGGAAGAAACTTTATATATTTTTAGGTTGCCAACAGCTATTGTCTGCAAAAAAATTGTTAATTTTCAAAAATAGTCAAAATTTTCAGATATTAATGCCAATATCTCGAGAACGAATAAAGATAACGACTAACTGTAAAAAGGAAATTGTGGAGACTATTGTTACCTTTAATTTATCTCTTATATGTCACTACGAAAAAACGGCTAGTTTGGAAGAAAATCGAGTAATTTCGTTAATTTTGGTTTTTCATGATTTACTCCGAAACTAAGAGTTTTCCGGTAGTCTTACATATGACCAAAGTTGAAGATAACTCAATTTGCTACACTTTTGTCTAGTACGTAAATTCTGTATCTCGAACCGTTATCGAGATATACCGGATTTAGCACAAATTTTCGATCTGAAATCGCGAAAAAACTTCATCACGGCATATCTCGATAACGGTTTGAGATACGAAGTTTCGGTAAAAGGCACAATTGTAGGAAATGTTATTGTCTTCAACTTTGGTCATACATAAGACTATCGAAAAATGTACAGTTTCGGAGTAAATCGCGAAAAACAAAAATTAGCGAAAAGGCCTTTTTTTCTGGGGAATTTTAGTTTTTGGCAGTTTCCTTGAAAACTAACAGTTTTTTCGTAGTAACATGTAGGAGATAAATTAAAGGTAATAATAGTCCCTAAACTTTCCTTTTTACAGATAACCTTTATCTTTATGCGTTTTCGAGATATTTACATTAATATCTGAAAATTTGATTTTTCTAGTTTCGTTAATTTTGGTTTTTCATGATTTACTCCGAAACTAAGCGTTTTTCGATGGTCTTACGTATGACAAAAGTTGGAGATAACCAAATTTGCTACACTTTTGTCTAGTACGTAAATTCTGTATCTCGAATCGTTATCGAGATATACTGGAATTAGCACAAATTTTCGATCTGAAATCGCGAAAAAACTTCATCACGGCATATCTCGATAACGGTTTGAGATACGAAGTTCCTGTAAAAGGCAAAATTGTAGGAAATGTTATTGTCGTCAACTCTGATCATATATAAGACTATCGAAAAACGTGCAGTTTCGGAGTAAATCGCGAAAAACAAAAATGAGTGAAAAGAATTTTTCTTGAAAACTAACAGTGAGCGAAAAGAATTGTGGACTTACATAATACCAAATCACTGCGGATCGGACTTAACGATCGCTGCGGACTGAAGAGTCCGCACGACTTACATAATAGGGCCATAAGGCTTTTTGCTAAATGCCGATCTTACACATACATACAGACATACACACACTGACATGCTACGGATTCATCGGAATGAATAGATGGGAATATATCTGTGGTCACAAGGAAAAACCGCTTAAGTCGAGTTATGTAGTTTTAAAGGTTGGTGAATATTTGAATTCTCCATATTCAGTTCTATATTCTGTCAAAATTTGGTTTTCATGCTGTACCCCTCTGAGGAATGGCAGAGCAAAAACCATATAACCTAAGTCAGTTTTGCTTGCAAAAAAAAAATAATCAAAACTTTAAACCCAAATTACTCAAAACACGCTTTTTCGACTTAAGCAGTTTTTCCTGGTGACCACAGATATAATGTTCTCGGGGCGTATGAGCTCTCATTATTTCGATTTTTCCAGGAATCATGCCTATTCTGGAATTCGAATTAGCGTGTTGTTCGATTTCCCCTGAATTTGTATTCTTTCACTTCTTCTTTCAAATACATATGCAAATATGCATTTGCATATAATCCGGTGTCTAGCCATGAATATCTCGGCAGCACCGAAACTTAACGCTTGCTAAACAATTTTCATCTTTCCTGTGTTTGAATTGAATTAATTTGAAAATATTAAAATTTATTTTCCACCTAAGCCTAAATCTTCTAGAACAAGTACATCTTCACCATGGTTCACTAGTGAGATAGCTTCCGCAAGGCAATATCGGGATTTTCTATATAATGTCTATAAACGTAATAGGACTAATGATAATTGGAGGATATTCTGTAAAGCACGAAATCGAGTTAACAGATTAATTCGTGATTCTAAAATTAATTACTCGAAAAAATTGTTTTCATTAGACAACTCTTCTAGAACTTTCTGGAATAGACTAAGAGATGTTGGTGCTATTAAATCAAATGTTTCTACATGTACTTTCTCGCCTGATGTTATGAATGATTTTTTTGCTCAGTCATCCACTGAACCTAGTTCTTTAGAACTTAATGCTACTGCTATTGATGAAAATGGTCTTAATTTTAGAAATGTTGTCATGTGTGAGTTGTATGAAACAATTTTTGCGATCAAGACAAATGCCGCAGGCTCTGATGAAATTCCACTGAAATTTGTGAAATTAATTCTTCCAGTGATTGATAAAGTTCTTCTACATATTATTAACACCTGTATTACGCAATCTCTGTGTCCTAAGTCATGGAAAAAGGCAATTGTTTCTCCTTTACCTAAAATTCACCTACCTAAGTCAGTGAGTGATTATAGACCTATTAGTATTCTACCATGCTTATCAAAAATTTTGGAAAGCATCATCAAAAGACAAATAGTATCACATTTGAAGCTCTATAACTTACTCTGTCCGACTCAGTCAGGTTTTAGAGAAGGTCATAGTACTACAGCAACTGTTATTGACATTACTGAAATGGTACGGCAGGCCTTAGATGACAATAAATTTGCGGTTTTAACTCTAATTGATTTTCGAAAAGCTTTCGATAGTGTTGATCACTCGCTATTGCTTCGCAAACTAATTTCTCAGTTCAAATTTTCGTTGACAGCATATAATTTTATCAAGTCCTATTTAAGTGATAGATGCCAATCAGTTAAAATTGGTCAGTGCATATCGTCATATAGATCTTTAACAAGTGGTGTGCCACAGGGCTCTATTCTCGGTCCAATTCTTTTTTTGATGTTTATAAATGATATTTCAAGTTCAATCCAATTTGGCAAAATTCATATTTTTGCAGATGACCTTCAATTTTTGCACACAGGCAACTTAATCTTGAAAGATAACTGTATCGATGAAGTAAATAGGGATTTGTGTAGTTTAAACATCTGGGCTATTGAAAATAAAATTTTAATCAATCCTTCTAAATCTCAGGCTATTGCTTTCTATCGTAGGCCCATCTCGAATTATTTAAGTCCTGTCGTACTCAATCAAACTATCATTCCTTATATAAAAAAAGTTAATAATCTTGGAATAATTTTGGATGAAACGCTTTGTTGGGAGTATCATGTGAGTCTGATTATTAAAAATACTTTTGGTGTACTAAGTCGTTTAAATTCAATTAATTTATACTTGCCAACTAATGTTAAACAAAGGCTTGTTAATGCTTTAATTTTACCTTTTGGCTGTGAAATTTTTTCTGGAAGTACCCTCATTAATTTAAACCGCCTGAAGAAGTGTTTAGATTTATTTACTCACTAAAAAAGTATGATCATGTATCTCAGTACGTACTAGATTTTCTGGGGTGTGATATTTTCACTTTTTTTAATATCCGCTGTGTTATTTTTCTTCATAAGATAGTTTGTTCGGGTTTACCTGATTACTTACTTAATTACATTTCTTTTCTTAACTCTACTAGAGTATGTTTTATGCGGGTCCCTAAGTATAGGCAGAGCTTTATGGAAAAGTCATTTTTTGTCAGAGCTATTAAATTGTGGAATGCATTATCCCCTGAACTTAAGAAGCTTACTAGAATCAGTCTTTTTAAAAACAAAATCTATTTTGAGTTAGGTAGACCTCCTGAATGATAACTCCTCTAATTCCTTCGTTGATGTTCAATTGCTTCTAAACGCTATTGATTGTAAACATTTAATTTTTGGCATTTATATATTTTTTAAATTGACGGTTTTTTTTTTGAGTATGGTTGGTTTTTTTTGTGGTTTGAGGTTTCTTGTTTATTTAATTAATTTATTTTTAATTTGTATTTATATTTGTAAATTTTTTCTTTTAATTTATATCTGAACATTGTGCTTTCAATCTAAAATTAGTTTCTTTTTGATAAACTTATGCTTAATTAAATTAACCTAATTAGTTAGTTTTGCTGAACACCTTTGTATAAGGCAATTTGCCTTTTGGTTGTGAAATAGATAAATAAATAAATAAATAAATAAATATTCAATAGTTCGCCGTGAGCAACCCGGCACAAGTGAATAAAAAATTGGTTTCGAGAGAAGTAAATATTATTCAAATTACTGGCCAATAAACCCTAAGTTCCAGTAAAACTTCCAAATCTTGCTGCGTTTTTCTTAGTTTTTATAGTTTATTTATTTAAAATGGTATAATTTTTAGTTCACAATCTCTGAGAATTAAACTAAAGCATAAGCAATCGATATGTTTAGCTAAACATAAAATTTCTTATTACAAATAGTTTAAATAAATTAATTTTATAAAAGAAAATGCCGGTAATTCTGTACAGTATAATTGATCTATCGCTTAAGTTACATCAATGTAAGAGTCTCCATAGCGGCGGTAATTCGCAGCACTTCACTGTTGGACTGTTCGAGTTTCTCAGCATTCGCAGTCTGCACTTCTAAGGGAACTTTAGTGGAGTAATCACTGGCGGCCATCGCTTGATTGAGCTTGGAAATGGTCTGTTCGAGTACGTCTTTCTTCTTTTGTAATTTCCCGATTTCCTTGTCAACCTCAATTAACCCCTTGAGCAGCAAATGCACTTCACATTGCCCAGAAACGGTAAGAATAGCACAGCCCACTGGTGGTTTCTGATCGAATTCGATTTTGGAACAGTACGAAATCGTTGCTAAATCACTGGCGTATTTCCGAAGTACATTTCTCGGTTGATCATCGGTGCAGACAATGTAGACTTCGGTTTTCGTTTTATTCGGCAAATTGTAGTCACTTCGAGCAGAACGAATGATGCGAGCTGCTTTTTGCATAAAATCGACGTCCCTCTCCACTTGTTCGTTACGCCACGGGCAATTGGCAGTCTCTAAAATTGAATTTTTTGAATCAAAATTGTCAATAATTCAAAGTAAGTTTTCTTACCTGGATAAGGAGCAACACTTATGCTTGGAATGTTATCTTTCCTTGGCAACCGCTGGTACAACTCCTCCGAAATAAACGGCATGAACGGCGAAATCAATTTGAGGCCGTATTCAAGGCAAGTGTAGAGAGTTTGACGTGCTGCAGCTTTTTGGTCATCGGTTCCATTTTGGAAAATCGGCTTCAGACATTCTAAATAGACATCACACAAATCGTACAGCCAGAAGTTGTAGCAAGCATTGTTGCATGTCTCCACCGCTGCTGTGAGTTTCGAAAGTATCCACACGTCCATATTGTTCTCTACTCGATTCAAAGAAATATCAGACGAATATCGCTCGTCGCCAGCAAAGTACATTAGAGCGAATTTCGCTGCATTCCACAGTTTATTACAGAAGAATCGATAGCCCTGCACACGAAGAATATCCAAATTAATATCACGGCCTTGGGTGATGTACGCGCAAAGGGCGAAACGAAGCGCATCTGTGCCACATTCTGGGATTCCGTTGGGATAGTCTTGTTTCTGTCCCGCCTTCGCTCGGTCAATTTCTTTCGGATCCAAATTAGATCCGATCAGCTGCTCATGCAGGCCTTCCAATGTAATTCCCCGAATCACGTCCATTGGATCGATAACGTTGCCCAGCGATTTCGACATTTTCCGGCCATGGGCGTCCCTTACGATTGGATGGAGGAAGACTTCCTTGAAGGGCAGCTGGCCCAGGAGCTTCTGCCCAAAGAAGACCATCCGAGCAACCCAGAAGAACAGAATATCGTGGCCAGTTTCAAGCAGAGTCGTTGGATAGAAAGCTTTCACATCGTCCGATGGCCGGACACATCCGAATACGGAGAATGGAAACAGTCCGGAACTGAACCACGTGTCCAGGACGTCTTCGTCCTGTTTAAGAATGATTTTCGATGCGTTGACGTTAAATTTTGCAGCTGCCTTTTTGCGTGCCTCCTCTTCGCTGCGGCCCACTACCCAGTAATCCTCGTCATCAGGCTGGTAAAAAATGAAAAATTGTTAAAAAAAATTCTACGTTTTGTAAATAAAATTCTGTAAACCTTAGAATTATCCTATTTTTGTGAGGCATAAAAGTACGATAAAAACAAAATTCACTCAATAGAATAAGAAACTATCAGATTTTTACTTAATTATAAGAAATGTGTAGTACGAAGTATAATAAAATATTGTGATTGCGATTGTGAAAAATCTCGACCTCTTAATTTTGCCTGAAAAGCATTTCTCGAGGATCAGAGGGTCGATTTGTGCCAAAATGTTCTCATGTTTTGTGTACAAGATTTTTTATATACTACTTGATTTAGAGATATGAAATTTTACAGGCATATTTGACCATGGAATGGGACATTTTTTTTATAGTTCCAGCCAGAGCTTAGGGAAAGACCCTTTGATGCCGAAGCACAGCTCAGGATGGTCGGAAGAACGAAAGGAGGAAGGGGATGTCGGTTTATGTCCTCCTTGAACTTCGGCAGGTTATAGTCCGGGGGGAACACATCGGATGGTAAATCATTCCAAATTATTGTTGTTTGCGGAATGAAGGAATTCCTAAACTTTACTGTACGAAAACGGGGAGGTTCAAGGAAGACGTCGTGTGCGCGTGCAGCTGCACGAGAGGGTCTAAGGAAAATATGCCGTGGAGGAACAAGTTGGGAATTTTCGGTGGAAGATTTCCCATGGAAATATCTATAGAATATGCTGAGTACCCCAACAAAGCGACGATTCTCGAGAGACGGCAATGAATCTCTGAAAGACTAGTCTCCAATCAGTCGGATCGCACGTTTTTGAATACGATTCAGCAGTTGCAGGACAGTTTTTGGGGCTCCAGCCCAAATGTGCGAATTATACTCAAGTCTCAGTCGAATGTAGGTCTGGTAGATGGTAAGGACGTCGATTGGGGTGAAATATTTTGGTAAGGACGGGTAAAGTTCCTCATAAACCGTGTTTTCCTTCTCAGTTTCAGATTGCTTCGAACCATACTTGTTAGATTGCCTTTGGAAATTTATTTAAAAAAAACTCACATTTCCATGTGACATTCCAGGATCGGTGAACGACACATAATAAGCTGGGATTCGATGTCCCCACCACAACTGTCTGGACACACACCAATCCCTAATGCCATCCATCCAATGATACCAAGTTTTCGTGTGATGTTCGGGAATGATTTTCAGTGCGCCTGTCTTAACAGCTTCCGTTGCAGATGCTGCCATGTCTGCGCATTTTACGTACCTAAATTGAAAAAATAAAATCGATGAAAATCAAATTAAATAGTTTCCATTTTTTTCTTGAGAATTAAAATCAAGACGTTTTCATAGAAATTAAGGTCTTGCCACAAAAAAAATCACAAAAAAATGAACAGAAATGCTCACCACTGTGGTTTGATCATCGGCTCCACAATATCCTTGGATCGACTACAGAACGGAACAGCCATTGGATTATCGACCGTTTCTTTGTACAGGCATAACTCCTTCATCTTCTCGAGAATCTTCTTCCTACATTGAAATCGCTTCATGCCAGTAAACTCCCCACAGTCCCCAATGATGTACCCATCGTCATTAAAAATAGTAATAAATGGTAGATTGTGTCGTTTTCCGACTTCGTAATCATTTGCATCGTGAGCGGGTGTAATTTTCACAGCTCCAGTACCGAATTCCATATCTACAAAATCGTCGCAGACAATCGGCAGCTTGCGACTGCAGAAATGATGAGTAACGAACTTCCCATGCAAATGTTTGTATCTAGCGTCGTTGGGATGGACGGCAACTGCAGTATCACCCAACATGGTTTCAATACGAGTTGTGGCCACCACAATTTCCTCGTCGCTACCGTCCACTTTATAAGCAAAGGATACCAAAACGCCAAACTCTACCTTTTCATCGTATCCAGGAATTGAGAAGAATGTCCGTCCAGGGATGTCAATTTTATCTACTTCGATATCGGAAATTGCAGACCGTAGCGTGCATGACCAGTTGACCAACCGCGAACTACGATAAATGCTTCCATCTTCATGCAGACGGACAAAAGCCTCTATCACAGCTTTACAGAGTTTCGGATCCATCGTGAAAGCGACACGCGTCCAGTCATACGACGATCCCATTCGCTTCAACTGATCGTAGATGGTTCCACCCTTCTGGTTTCGCCATTCCCAGATCTTTTCGATGAATTTTTCTCTGCCGAGATCGTGGCGAGTCAGTTTATCCTCCCTCCAAAGCTTCTTCTCAACAACCACTTGAGTAGCGATACCTGCATGATCACATCCTGGCACCCAAAGTGTAGTCAAGCCTTTCATTCGACTGTACCTCGTGATAGCGTCTTCTACTGCGTTTGTCAGTGCGTGGCCTAAATGCAGGGAGCCGGTAACGTTTGGTGGTGGAATGACCATCACGAATTTGCCTTTAGGATTCGGATCCAATATGGATTTGCGCTGTTTAAGTGGACAAATTTCTGTAAAATCAATTTTTTTACCTTAAAACCTTTTGGACTTACTCCATATTCCGGTGTGAAGAATCCCTCCTTCTCCCACCAACTGTACCAAGCAGCTTCCACATATTGCGGACTGTAAGCATCCGGAAGTGGCCCCGAGATGTCTTTCTTCTCCCCTGGAACTGTGTTGGCAGCATAAACCGCTGCTTCTTTCGCCTCTTTCGGTTTTTTCTATCAAAGAAAAACGAATGAAAAGATAATTACTTAAAGTATATCATAGATTTTAATCTCTATACAATTCATCTCTATGGACTTTTACTGTTCTGTGTACGTGAGTCAATTACAGCCTTGGCGTGAGGTAATTGTTTATGTGGCAATTCACAACACAAAATCACAGCACAGAATCAGAGCACAGAATCACAGCACAGAATCACAACACAAAATCACAGCACAAAATCACAGCACAGAATCACAGCACAGAATCACAGCACAGAATCACAGCACAGAATCACAACACAAAATCACAGCACAGGATCACAGCACAGAATCACAGCACAGAATCACAACACAAAATCACAGCACAGAATCACAGCACAGAATCACAGCACAGAATCACAGCACAGAATCACAGCACAGAATCACAGCACAGAATCACAGCACAGAATCACAGCACAGAATCACAACACAGAATTCACTAATTTTTCGACTTTTCCGGAAATTTTTTTAAACCGACGCGGCGCGATTTTGACAAACTATTTTTTTCGCGTTGACACTTTTTGCAAATGTTTTTTTTTCTTTTTCAAAAAAAAAAAAACATTTAAAACGCGGTGCGAGTTTCGACCAAATTTTTTAAACCGAACATTTTTTATACGATGACATTTTTCGCAAATGCTTTTTTCAAAAACATTTTTTTTTGATTTTCAACGAAAATGTTTTTCAAAAAAGCATTTGCAAAAGTATAAATTTTTTTTACAAAAAGTGACGTTTAATTCACAGATGACCGCGGTATTTTTAATTACTTGAATATTTATATTTTTAATTATTTCAAACAAAGATTGTTTTAACCTTTTAACTCACGACGTTGAGTTTTATTTTAAAAAATTATTTTAAACGAAAAACAAAAAAAAAACAAAAGTCAAACGAAAAATTTCGAAATGAGCACAAACTCAACGCCGGCTAATAATCTACGTATTGACAAGTATTGATGACGTTTTGATGACGTTTTCATCAAAACGTCATCACTACTTGTCAATACGCAAATTAGAAGGCGTTTCTATGACGTTAAGCCGTCAGTATTGAATTTATTTTCGAGGGAGCAAGACGTGTTTCAGGAGCTAAAATAGTAAAAAAATTAAATAAATAAAAGAATTGTATATAAATTATAAGAAAAAATTGTTAAAAATTTGTAAAAGCAATTGTGAATAATTTGTAAAAAAAATTGTGAAAAAATAAATTATAAATATTAGAAATTGTGAAAAAATAAATTATAAATAATATAAATTGTGGAAAAATGGATCAAAATTATTTAAATTGCCTGTTTCTGCCAATTTTTTCAATCCTTACAAAAAATAAAATAATTCAAAATTTATCGGGAACCAGGGAAGTCAGGAAAAATGAACTTACGGCCTTACAATCGTTCCTTTCCGGACTGGAGCTGCTTGGTGGTGCTGGTCTTCCGCGTGCATTTATGAATTTATGGAAAATCATTTATACTGCAATACGCACGTGTGAAGACCAGGATGCACCTCAAGATTATGCTTTGTTGGTATTTTCCTTTTCGGCGCATTCAACGCAGGTTGCTTTTTTCAAGGCTTTCATGATAGCAACCTGCGATGAATGGGCGGAAATGGAAAATGCCAACCGACGGAAAACCAAGAAATTAATGGCCGAGTTGCTTGCAGGAATGTTTTTTACGCTACGGAAGGAACAATGGCGTCGAAAGTTAGTCCAAGAGTTCACCGTAGCAGTGAAGGACATCCTTGCAAGCAACAAGATGAATTTTGAACTGGATAAACTTTTCGCGTCGTGTTATTTGGATGAGTTGGCCACAATGTCCCGCGGCTGTATTACTCGAAAGGATATTGTGGCCATACTGAAACCGTTTAAATTTTTTGTGAAATAAAGTAAAATTCGTAGTTAAAGTTTTAGAATTTAAGGGCCTTATTATGAGTGTCAATTCAGAATTGATAATTATCAACTAAGTTGATACATCGGTGTTACGAATATCAATTGGCGTCAACTTTAGTATCAAGCTATCAATAAAGTTGACACTCGAATATCAATCGGTCGGTGTCAACTTTATTGATAGCTTGATACAAAAGTTGACGCCAATTGACCTTCGTAATACCGATGTATCAACTTAGTTGATAGTTATCAATTCTAAATTGACACTCATAATAAGGCCCTTCAAAAAATTTCAGTAAAATTTAGACTCTGGCCAGAGGTCCTTCAAAAAATTCCAGTAAAGTTTAGACTCTGGCCAGAGGGGGGGTAAATGGGGAGTTATGGTTTGTAATAAATACAAACCATTATTCTCAATTCCTACTCTTAACCTCCGCGTGGTACCCCCTGGAAACCTAGATTAGTTTCGAAATCGGGACTAATCTAGGGCTAATAAGAGAGGAAGAAACTTTATATATTTTTAGGTTGCCAACAGCTATTGTCTGCAAAAAAATTGTTAATTTTCAAAAATAGTCAAAATTTTCAGATATTAATGCCAATATCTCGAGAACGAATAAAGATAACGACTAACTGTAAAAAGGAAATTGTGGAGACTATTGTTACCTTTAATTTATCTCTTATATGTCACTACGAAAAAACGGCTAGTTTGGAAGAAAATCGAGTAATTTCGTTAATTTTGGTTTTTCATGATTTACTCCGAAACTAAGAGTTTTCCGGTAGTCTTACATATGACCAAAGTTGAAGATAACTCAATTTGCTACACTTTTGTCTAGTACGTAAATTCTGTATCTCGAACCGTTATCGAGATATACCGGATTTAGCACAAATTTTCGATCTGAAATCGCGAAAAAACTTCATCACGGCATATCTCGATAACGGTTTGAGATACGAAGTTTCGGTAAAAGGCACAATTGTAGGAAATGTTATTGTCTTCAACTTTGGTCATACATAAGACTATCGAAAAACGTGCAGTTTCGGAGTAAATCGCGAAAAACAAAAATTAGCGAAAAGGCCTTTTTTTCTGGGGAATTTTAGTTTTTGGCAGTTGCCTTGAAAACTAACAGTTTTTTCGTAGTAACATGTAGGAGATAAATTAAAGGTAATAATAGTCCCTAAACTTTCCTTTTTACAGATAACCTTTATCTTTATGCGTTTTCGAGATATTTACATTAATATCTGAAAATTTGATTTTTCTAGTTTCGTTAATTTTGGTTTTTCATGATTTACTCCGAAACTAAGCGTTTTTCGATGGTCTTACGTATGACAAAAGTTGGAGATAACCAAATTTGCTACACTTTTGTCTAGTACGTAAATTCTGTATCTCGAATCGTTATCGAGATATACTGGAATTAGCACAAATTTTCGATCTGAAATCGCGAAAAAACTTCATCACGGCATATCTCGATAACGGTTTGAGATACGAAGTTCCTGTAAAAGGCAAAATTGTAGGAAATGTTATTGTCGTCAACTCTGATCATATATAAGACTATCGAAAAACGTGCAGTTTCGGAGTAAATCGCGAAAAACAAAAATGAGTGAAAAGAATTTTTCTTGAAAACTAACAGTGAGCGAAAAGAATTGTGGACTTACATAATACCAAATCACTGCGGATCGGACTTAACGATCGCTGCGGACTGAAGAGTCCGCACGACTTACATAATAGGGCCATAAGGCTTTTTGCTAAATGCCGATCTTACACATACATACAGACATACACACACTGACATGCTACGGATTCATCGAAATGAATAGATGGGAATATATCTGTGGTCACAAGGAAAAACCGCTTAAGTCGAGTTATGTAGTTTTAAAGGTTGGTGAATATTTGAATTCTCCATATTCAGTTCTATATTCTGTCAAAATTTGGTTTTCATGCTGTACCCCTCTGAGGAATGGCAGAGCAAAAACCATATAACCTAAGTCAGTTTTGCTTGCAAAAAAAAAATAATCAAAACTTTAAACCCAAATTACTCAAAACACGCTTTTTCGACTTAAGCAGTTTTTCCTGGTGACCACAGATATAATGTTCTCGGGGCGTATGAGCTCTCATTATTTCGATTTTTCCAGGAATCATGCCTATTCTGGAATTCGAATTAGCGTGTTGTTCGATTTCCCCTGAATTTGTATTTGTTGGCAACACTATCGTTGAAGCCAACGATCAACCAAGTCATGAGAGTCTATTAACTCGCCAGTTGTAACTTGGCTCCCACTCTGTAACGTCGTTCCCATTTAATCAAATTGTAAAGTAAAGTATTAATAAAGCATATTGTAGATGTTAGCCAACTACGCGTGTTTCATTTCATAACCAAAGTGCTAACAGATTGGCGACGAGAATCGGTGATTTTTTTTTCTTCCTTTCTTAGAGAAAAAAGAATCAACATGGGAAACGATGAAGATCGATTGTTGGACATTGTTAGTCGACAGGAAGAATTGTCGCGCACCCAGCAACAGCAGCACACAGAGCAGATGCAGGCTTTGTTACAACTCATCACAAAGAGTCAGCAAGCGGTAAACTCTTCAACGGAAGATTCTTCTGGAACAATACGGCACACGATAAATCCAGCACCAGCCGAATTTCTTATGGAGTCGTTAGCAAATAGCATGGTAGAATTTGCATACGATCCAGACAATAACCTAACTTTTGAGAATTGGTACGCAAGATATGAGGATTTAATTCGTGAAGACGGCGCGAAATTGGATGATAAGCAGAAAGTCAGGTTATGCCTGCGCAAACTAAGCAGTATCACGCATCAGCGTTACGTCGACTCAATTCTGCCAAAACAACCACGAGAATATTCATTTGAGGAAACTGTTGGAAAATTAAAACAGCTTTTCGGTCGTCATACTTCGCAATTTAGCATTCGAAACAAATGTCTACAGACAAAGAAAGTAGATACAGTCGATTGGCAAACTTATGCAGCGACAGTCAATAAAGCTTGTGAAGAATTCCAACTCCAGCAACTGAGTGCCGATCAATTTAAATGTTTAATTTTCGTGTGTGGACTGCAATCCCCGCGAAATGCCGAAATACGCACGAGATTGTTGGCATTGTTAGATGCTGAAACATCGCAAAACCCCGTTGACTTAACAAAATTAATTGCTGAGGCCCAGCGCATCATTAGCCTCAAGCAAGACACTCAGCTTATAGAGCAAGGCGCTACTTCATCACAAATTCATGCTCTCCATTCCAAAAAGCATAATCAGAAAAGCGAGCAGCATAAAAAAAGGCAACATCCAAAAATGCCTTCGACGCCGTGTTGGCGTTGCGGTTCTATGCATTTTTCAAAAGACTGCAGTTATTTGGAACACAATTGCAAATCGTGTGGTAAAACTGGTCACAAAGAAGGCTATTGTGCTTGTTTTTCAAGGCAAGAGAACAATTCCTCTCAAAAGTCATTTCAAAAGCATTACAGTAAGGGCAAACGGGCCAGTCAAACCAAATTAATAGGGTCAATTGCTCTAGTTAATGCAGTCAACAGTCGAAAATACGTCGACATATACATCAATAAGCAACTTGTGACGCTTCAAATCGATCCAGGATCCGATATCACGATAATTTCCGAGGACACATGGCGTTCAATCGGAAGCCCGTCTACAAAGCCACCATCGCTGAAGGCTATCAGCGCATCAGGGCAGCAGATGGCGCTTCTCGCAGAATTCTTCTGTGAGGTGCGCCTAGCCGGGCAAGTTCTTAAAGGTTACGTTTTTATAACAAAAATTAAAGGCATTGAACTTTTAGGTAACGATTTAATGGAAAAATTCGGGATGTTCGACCGTCCTATCAACGCTTTTTGCAACAGCATTCAGATGTCGAACGATATTCGGAATTCAGAAATCGAGCAAATCAAGAGGGACCATGCAGAAGTATTCAACAATCTTCCTGGAACCTGCAACTCGATTACAGCACATATTACGCTCAAACAAGGCGCAAAACCAGTTTTTTGTCCGAAACGTCCAGTGGCTCACGCACTTCAGAGTCAAGTGGAAGCAGAAATAGACAGACTGCAAAATCTCGGGATCATTTCACCGGTCGATTTTTCAAATTGGGCAGCACCCATCGTAGTCGTTAGGAAGGCGAATGGCAAGATTCGCTTGTGTGGCGATTACTCAACGGGGCTCAACGAACAGATTGAACCAAACCAGCATCCATTACCGGTTCCAGATCATATGTTCGCTAAGTTCGCGGGTTCCGAAATCTACTCAAAATTAGATCTGTCAGATGCCTATCTGCAGATCGGAGTCGACGAAGACTCTAGTAACCTGCTCACCATTCATACCCATAAAGGTCTATTTCGAGTCAACCGATTATCTCCAGGCATTCGCGCAGCACCAGGAATATTCCAGGACTCAATGGAGAAAATCGTAGCAGGGCTCGAAGGAGTTGAAGTCTACTTTGATGACATCAGTGTCCATGGCAAGGACTTTGCAGACCACAAGCGTAAATTAAAAAATCTCTTGATTAGATTGCAGCAACATGGGATTCACGTTAAATTCGAGAAATGCGAATTTTTCAAGACTGAAATTCGTTATCTTGGATTCATAGTTGACAAACACGGAATCCGACCCGATAAAAACAAAATCGAAGCTATTCAGTCATTAGAGCCTCCGCACACGCAGGCTCAGCTTCGCTCTTTTCTCGGGGCCATCAATTATTACGGGAAATTTATAAGGCAAATGGAAAATTTAAGAGCTCCTCTAAATCATCTACTTAAGGCCAACGTTCCGTTCGAGTGGTCAACCGAATGTCAACAAGCGTTCGAGAAATTTAAAGAAATTCTTTCTTCAGATTTAGCACTGACACACTACAATCCATCGCTTCCAGTCAAAGTCGCGGCTGATGCATCGGATTACGGAATTGGCGCCTACATCGCACACACATTCCCCGACGGATCAGAGAAAGCAATATTTCATGCTGCTCGTTCTCTAACGCCTGCCGAGCGTAAATACAGTCAGATAGAGAAGGAAGCACTGGCTTTGATCTTTGCGGTGACAAAATTTCATAGGATGATTTACGGACGCAAGTTCCAGCTATTTACAGATCATAAGCCATTACTCGCGATCTTTGGATCAAAGAAAGGAGTCCCAATTCAGGCCGCAAATCGCTTACAGCGTTGGGCTCTAACATTAATGGCATACGACTTCGAAATAAGCTACTCCAAAAGCGCAGACTTCGGATGTGTCGACATGCTGTCGAGACTAATAAACCTGCAAGCGTTACCGGAAGAAGAAGTCTTAATAGCATGTACTAAACTGGAGTTAGATCTTACCGAAGTAGCTCAGGAAGCAGTTAACGGATTACCGGTTAACTTCACCATGATTCAAGGAGAAACAAAACGTGATCAGCATCTCAAACAAACAGTGGATTTCATCCAAACGGGTTGGCCGTCTTCAAAGAAATCCATCGTTGATCCAGAACTTCTTGAATTTTATTCGCGAAAGGATTCACTCACTGTAGTTCGGGAGGTCATAATGTTTAACGAGAGAATTGTGATTCCATTTAAATACCGGAAAAGAGTTTTGCATCAACTGCACCAAGCCCATTTAGGATCCGACGCAATGAAGAGAATCGCCCGATCTAGCATCTATTGGCCGAGCATCGACAAGGAAATACATGAGCTAGCTCGCAGCTGTTCAAAGTGCGCCGAGAATGCTAAATCACCAATCAGGACTTTGTTACAGTCATGGCCGCAGACATCAAGACCGATGGAGCGCATACACGCTGACATCGCTGGTCCACTGAATGGTAAGTGGTATTTGGTTATCGTTGATTCTTTTTCCATGTATCCCGAAGTATACGAATGTGGAAACATCACGACCACAGTAATGAAGGAGAAATTTTTAACATTCTTCGCTCTGTTTGGGAATCCTGAAACATTGGTTACGGACAACGGTACTCAGTTCTGTAGTGCGAGTTTTGAGCAATTTTGTCTAGAACGGGGAGTACAACACGTCAAGACACCACCGTATCACCCAATGTCAAACGGAAGAGCGGAGAGATTTGTCGGGACACTCAAAACAGCTTTGCTAAAAATGGAAGGGGAAGGAACAGTCAAGGAAAACCTTTATAATTTCTTACTGGCTTATAGGTCCACTCCTAATCGCAGAGCTAAAGATGGCAAATCACCGGCAGAACTATTTATGGGACGGCAAATTCGAACAACAATCGAATTAGTCAAACCAACGTCGAAGCCAGCAGAGATTCGAGACGACGTGCAAGAGGCTCAGTACAATCGACGACATGGAGCTAAGGAACGAGTATTTTATCAGGGAGATACAATCTACGCTCAGGTTCATTCACACAACGAGTTTCGCTGGATTCCAGGAGTTATTATTGAACGAGTGGGCAATGTTTTGTATAATGTCCACTTGCCTAGCTTAAACCGCCTGATTCGATCGCATGCTAATCAACTTCGCTATCGTTATTCCGAATCTGGGAATCTTAGTACAGCGCATATTCCAATGGACATCTTACTCGATATCACCGAGAACCTTGGAAGTCATCAATTGAGCAGTCCGATTCAGGAGCAGGAACCGCCACCATCTCCGAGGCAGGAACTGGCAGCATCTCCTGTTGGAAGGGTTGACGAGCAGTTCCGCCGCCGTAATCTTAAGCGGAATATGGATGTATCCGTCCGACTTGATAGACCGCAGCGTGAGCGGAAGCGCCCACGCCGTTTTGAGGATTAAGGACAATCTTTAACAAGGGGAGGTGTTGGCAACACTATCGTTGAAGCCAACGATCAACCAAGTCATGAGAGTCTATTAACTCGCCAGTTGTAACTTGGCTCCCACTCTGTAACGTCGTTCCCATTTAATCAAATTGTAAAGTAAAGTATTAATAAAGCATATTGTAGATGTTAGCCAACTACGCGTGTTTCATTTCATAACCAAAGTGCTAACAGTATTCTTTCACTTCTTCTTTCAAATACATATGCAAATATGCATTTGCATATAATCCGGTGTCTAGCCATGAATATCTCGGCAGCACCGAAACTTAACGCTTGCTAAACAATTTTCATCTTTCCTGTGTTTGAATTGAATTAATTTGAAAATATTCAATAGTTCGCCGTGAGCAACCCGGCACAAGTGAATAAAAAATTGGTTTCGAGAGAAGTAAATATTATTCAAATTACTGGCCAATAAACCCTAAGTTCCAGTAAAACTTCCAAATCTTGCTGCGTTTTTCTTAGTTTTTATAGTTTATTAATTTAAAATGGTATAATTTTTAGTTCACAATCTCTGAGAATTAAACTAAAGCAATAGCAATCGATATGTTTAGCTAAACATAAAATTTCTTATTACAAATAGTTTAAATAAATTAATTTTATAAAAGAAAATGCCGGTAATTCTGTATAGTATAATTGATCTATCGCTTAAGTTACATCAATGTAAGAGTCTCCACAGCGGCGGTAATTCGCAGCACTTCACTGTTGGACTGTTCGAGTTTCTCAGCATTCGCAATCTGCACTTCTAGGGGAACTTTCGTGGAGTAATCACTGGCGGCCATCGCTTGATTGAGCTTGGAAATGGTCTGTTCGAGTACGTCTTTCTTCTTTTGTAATTTCCCGATTTCCTTGTCAACCTCAATTAACCCCTTGAGCAGCAAATGCACTTCACATTGCCCAGAAACGGTAAGAATAGCACAGCCCACTGGTGGTTTCTGATCGAATTCGATTTTGGAACAGTACGAAATCGTCGCACTCCTTACCTCTTATCTGACTGACAGGCCGAATAGAGTTGTCTACAAAAACTGTTTTTCCACATTTTTTACACCTGACAGTGGAGTTCCGCAAGGCTCTATTATCGGTCCTTTGTTGTTTTTAATATTTATTAATGACTTACCTCAAGTGATCAAATCGCAGTGTGTCTTATATGCTGACGATCTTAAGATATATAGAGTGATTAACTCAGAACTTGACTACAAAATTTTACAATCTGACTTATCGTCTTTATGTTTGTGGTGTCAAAATAATGACTTGACCATAAACACAACCAAATGCAACAAGATTACATTCACATTAAAGCGTAATCCCCTATATTATGACTACCGAATTGACAATGTTGTGTTAACTGAACTATCTTCGATACTTGACTTGGGTATAATGCTGGATTCAAAACTTAAATTTGACATACACATTGACCACGTGATAAATAAAGCTCAAAAGATGTGTGGTTTTGTGCTTAGATCTGCTAATGAATTTAACAATATTCGTAGTTTTGTGACGCTGTTCATATCGCTTGTCCGCAGTATTATAGAGTATTGTGCTCCTGTATGGTGTCCGTCTTACGTTTGTCATATTGAAAAAGTGGAGGCTGTTCAACGTAAATTTACTCGCTCTATTTGTTATAAGTTTAATATCCCTTTTGAGTCCTATCAAGATCGCCTAAGAATTTTAGAGCTATCATCGCTAGAGAGTCGTAGACTGTTTATTGACGAATGTACCCTATATAAAATTTACCATAATTTGTTTGACTGCAACTTAAATAGTCACTTGAATATAAGACCAAACAATCGAATTAACAGACTAGACCGCGTTTTTAACTTGCCAAGTGTATCACTTAATATTGGCCTACATTCTTCATTAGTCAGAATGCAGAGAAACCATGAAAATTATCGGTTTGGGTCTTTAAATCTCCCTTTTAGCATTTTTAGAAATAATATCAGATTGAATGTGTTATAGGATTTTATGTATCTAAATTTTTAATTTTTGAATTTGTTAATATTGAATTTATTCATATATATTATAATTTTCTTTAACGTCTTATCCTTTACATGATTGTGTTCTATTGTATAATTGGAAGTATCTTCTGTATCAATAGGTATTGTAAAATAATAATCGTTGCTAAATCACTGGCGTATTTCCGAAGTACATTTCTCGGTTGATCATCGGTGCAGACAATGTAGACTTCGGTTTTCGTTTTATTCGGCAAATTGTAGTCACTTCGAGCAGAACGAATGATGCGAGCTGCTTTTTGCATAAAATCGACGTCCCTCTCCACTTGTTCGTTACGCCACGGGCAATTGGCAGTCTCTAAAATTGAATTTTTTGAATCAAAATTGTCAATAATTCAAAGTAAGTTTTCTTACCTGGATAAGGGGCAACACTTATGCTTGGAATGTTATCTTTCCTTGGCAACCGCTGGTACAACTCCTCCGAAATAAACGGCATGAACGGCGAAATCAATTTGAGGCCGTATTCAAGGCAAGTGTAGAGAGTTTGACGTGCTGCAGCTTTTTGGTCATCGGTTCCATTTTGGAAAATCGGCTTCAGACATTCTAAATAGACATCACACAAATCGTACAGCCAGAAGTTGTAGCAAGCATTGTTGCATGTCTCCACCGCTGCTGTGAGTTTCGAAAGTATCCACACGTCCATATTGTTCTCTACTCCATTCAAAGAAATATCAGACGAATATCGCTCGTCGCCAGCAAAGTACATTAGAGCGAATTTCGCTGCATTCCACAGTTTATTACAGAAGAATCGATAGCCCTGCACACGAAGAATATCCAAATTAATATCACGGCCTTGGGTGATGTACGCGCAAAGGGCGAAACGAAGCGCATCTGTGCCACATTCTGGGATTCCGTTGGGATAGTCTTGTTTCTGTCCCGCCTTCGCTCGGTCAATTTCTTTCGGATCCAAATTAGATCCGATCAGCTGCTCATGCAGGCCTTCCAATGTAATTCCCCGAATCACGTCCATTGGATCGATAACGTTGCCCAGCGATTTCGACATTTTCCGGCCATGGGCGTCCCTTACGATTGGATGGAGGAAGACTTCCTTGAAGGGCAGCTGGCCCAGAAGCTTCTGTCCAAAGAAGACCATCCGAGCAACCCAGAAGAACAGAATATCGTGGCCAGTTTCAAGCAGAGTCGTTGGATAGAAAGCTTTCACATCGTCCGTATTGTCCGGCCATCCGAATACGGAGAATGGAAACAGTCCGGAACTGAACCACGTGTCCAGGACGTCTTCGTCCTGTTTAAGAATGATTTTCGATGCGTTGACGTTGAATTTTGCAGCTGCCTTTTTGCGTGCCTCCTCTTCGCTGCGGCCCACTACCCAGTAATCCTCGTCATCAGGCTGGTAAAAAATGAAAAATTGTTAAAAAAAATTCTACGTTTTGTAAATAAAATTCTGTAAACCTTAGAATTATCCTATTTTTGTGAGGCATAAAAGTACGATAAAAACAAAATTCACTCAATAGAATAAGAAACTATCAGATTTTTACTTAATTATAAGAAATGTGTAGTACGAAGTATAATAAAATATTGTGATTGCGATTGTGAAAAATCTCGACCTCTTAATTTTGCCTGAAAAGCATTTCTCGAGGATCAGAGGGTCGATTTGTGCCAAAATGTTCTCATGTTTTGTGTACAAGATGTTTTATATACTACTTGATTTAGAGATATGAAATTTTACAGGCATATTTGACCATGGAATGGGACATTTTTTTTTATAGTTCCAGCCAGAGCTTAGGGAAAGACCCTTTAATGCCGAAGCACAGCTCAGGATGGTCGGAAGAACGAAAGGAGGAAGGGGATGTCGGTTTATGTCCTCCTTGAACTTCGGCAGGTTATAGTCCGGGGGGAACACATCGGATGGTAAATCATTCCAAATCATTGTTGTTTGCGGAATGAAGGAATTCCTAAACTTTACTGTACGGAAACGGGGAGGTTCAAGGAAGACGTCGTGTGCGCGTGCAGCTGCACGAGAGGGTCTAAGGAAAATATGCCATGGAGGAACAAGTTGGGAATTTTCGGTGGAAGATTTCCCATGGAAATATCTATAGAATATGCTGAGTACCCCAACAAAGCGACGATTCTCGAGAGACGGCAATGAATCTCTGAAAGACTAGTCTCCAATCAGTCGGATATCGCACGTTTTTGAATACGATTCAGCAGTTGCAGGACAGTTTTTGGGGCTCCAGCCCAAATGTGCGAATTATACTCAAGTCTCAGTCGAATGTAGGTCTCGTAGATGGTAAGGACGTCGATTGGTGTGAAATATTTTGGTAAGGACGGGTAAAGTTCCTCACAAACCATGTTTGCCTTCTCATTTTCAGATTATTTCGAACCATACTTGTTAGATTGTTTTGGAAATTTATTTAAAAAAAAACTCACATTTCCATGTGACATTCCAGGATCGGTGAACGACACATAATAAGCTGGGATTCGATGTCCCCACCACAACTGTCTGGACACACACCAATCCCTAATGCCATCCATCCAATGATACCAAGTTTTCGTGTGATGTTCGGGAATGATTTTCAGTGCGCCTGTCTTAACAGCTTCCGTTGCAGATGCTGCCATGTCTGCGCATTTTACGTACCTAAATTGAAAAAATAAAATCGATGAAAATCAAATGAAATAGTTTCCATTTTTTTCTTGAGAATTAAAATCAAGACGTTTTCATAGAAATTAAGGTCTTGCCACAAAAAAAATCACAAAAAAATGAACAGAAATGCTCACCACTGTGGTTTGATCATCGGCTCCACAACATCCTTGGATCGACTACAGAACGGAACAGCCATTGGATTATCGACCGTTTCTTTGTACAGGCATAACTCCTTCATCTTCTCGAGAATCTTCTTCCTACATTGAAATCGCTTCATGCCAGTAAACTCCCCACAGTCCCCAATGATGTACCCATCGTCATTGAAAATAGTAATAAATGGTAGATTGTGTCGTTTTCCGACTTCGTAATCATTTGCATCGTGAGCGGGTGTAATCTTTACAGCTCCAGTACCGAATTCCATATCTACAAAATCGTCGCAGACAATCGGCAGCTTGCGACTGCAGAAAGGATGAGTAACGAACTTCCCATGCAAATGTTTGTATCTAGCGTCGTTGGGATGGACAGCAACTGCAGTATCACCCAACATGGTTTCAATACGAGTTGTGGCCACCACAATTTCCTCGTCGCTACCGTCCACTTTATAAGCAAAGGATACCAAAACGCCAAACTCTACCTTTTCATCGTATCCAGGAATTGAGAAGAATGTCCGTCCAGGGATGTCAATTTTATCTACTTCGATATCGGAAATTGCAGACCGTAGCGTGCATGACCAGTTGACCAACCGCGAACTACGATAAATGCTTCCATCTTCATGCAGACGGACAAAAGCCTCTACCACAGCTTTACATAGTTTCGGATCCATCGTGAAAGCGACACGCGTCCAGTCATACGACGATCCCATTCGCTTCAACTGATCGTAGATGGTTCCACCCTTCTGGTTTCGCCATTCCCAGATCTTTTCGATGAATTTTTCTCTGCCGAGATCGTGGCGAGTCAGTTTATCCTCCCTCCAAAGCTTCTTCTCAACAACCACTTGAGTAGCGATACCTGCATGATCACATCCTGGCACCCAAAGCGTAGTCAAGCCTTTCATTCGACTGTACCTCGTGATAGCGTCTTCTACTGCGTTTGTCAGTGCGTGGCCTAAATGCAGGGAGCCGGTAACGTTTGGTGGTGGAATGACCATCACGAATTTGCCTTTAGGATTCGGATCCAATATGGATTTGCGCTGTTTAAGTGGACAAATTTCTGTAAAATCAATTTTTTACCTTAAAACCTTTTGGACTTACTCCATATTCCGGTGTGAAGAATCCCTCCTTCTCCCACCAACTGTACCAAGCAGCTTCCACATATTGCGGACTGTAAGCATCCAGAAGTGGCCCCGAGATGTCTTTCTTCTCCCCTGGAACTGTGTTGGCAGCATAAACCACTACTTCTTTCGCCTCTTTCGGTTTTTTCTATCAAAGAAAAACGAATGAAAAGATAATTACTTAAAGTATATCATAGATTTTAATCTCTATACAATTCATCTCTATGGACTTTTACTGTTCTGTGTACGTGAGTCAATTACAGCCTTGGCGTGAGGTAATTGTTTATGTGGCAATTCACAACACAAAATCACAGCACAGAATCAGAGCACAGAATCACAGCACAGAATCACAACACAAAATCACAGCACAAAATCACAGCACAGAATCACAGCACAGAATCACAGCACAGAATCACAGCACAGAATCACAACACAAAATCACAGCACAGGATCACAGCACAGAATCACAGCACAGAATCACAACACAAAATCACAGCACAGAATCACAGCACAGAATCACAGCACAGAATCACAACACAAAATCACAGCACAGAATCACAGCGCAGAATCACAGCACAGAATCACAGCACAGAATCACAACACAAAATCACAGCACAGAATCACAACACAGAATTCACTAATTTTTCGACTTTTCCGGAAATTTTTTTAAACCGACGCGGCGCGATTTTGACAAACTATTTTTTTCGCGTTGACACTTTTTGCAAATGTTTTTTTTCTTTTTCAAAAAAAAAAAAACATTTAAAACGCGGTGCGAGTTTCGACCAAATTTTTTAAACCGAACATATTTTATACGATGACATTTTTCGCAAATGCTTTTTTCAAAAACATTTTTTTTTGATTTTCAACGAAAATGTTTTTGAAAAAAGCATTTGCAAAAAGTATAAATTTTTTTTACAAAAAGTGACGTTTAATTCACAGATGACCGCGGTATTTTTAATTACTTGAATATTTATATTTTTAATTATTTCAAACAAAGATTGTTTTAACCTTTTAACTCACGACGTTGAGTTTTATTTTAAAAAATTATTTTAAACGAAAAACAAAAAAAAAACAAAAGTCAAACGAAAAATTTCGAAATGAGCACAAACTCAACGCCTGCTAATAATCTACGTATTGACAAGTATTGATGACGTTTTGATGACGTTTTCATCAAAACGTCATCACTACTTGTCAATACGCAAATTAGAAGGCGTTTCTATGACGTTAAGCCGTCAGTATTGAATTTATTTTCGAGGGAGCAAGACGTGTTTCAGGAGCTAAAATAGTAAAAAAATTAAATAAATAAAAGAATTGTATATAAATTATAAGAAAAAATTGTTAAAAATTTGTAAAAGCAATTGTGAATAATTTGTAAAAAAAAAATTGTGAAAAAATAAATTATAAATATTAGAAATTGTGAAAAAATAAATTATAAATAATATAAATTGTGGAAAAATGGATCAAAATTATTTAAATTGCCTGTTTCTGCCAATTTTTTCAATATTTACAAAAAATAAAATAATTAAAAATTTATCGGGAACCAGGGAAGTCAGGAAAAATGAACTTACGGCCTTACAATCGTTCCTTTCCGGACTGGAGCTGCTTGGTGGTGCTGGTCTTCCGCGTGCATTTATGAATTTATGGAAAATCATTTATACTGCAATACGCACGTGTGAAGACCAGGATGCACCTCAAGATTATGCTTTGTTGGTATTTTCCTTTTCGGCGCATTCAACGCAGGTTGCTTTTTTCAAGGCTTTCATGATAGCAACCTGCGATGAATGGGCGGAAATGGAAAATGCCAACCGACGGAAAACCAAGAAATTAATGGCCGAGTTGCTTGCAGGAATGTTTTTTACGCTACGGAAGGAACAATGGCGTCGAAAGTTAGTCCAAGAGTTCACCGTAGCAGTGAAGGACATCCTTGCAAGCAACAAGATGAATTTTGAACTGGATAAACTTTTCGCGTCGTGTTATTTGGATGAGTTGGCCACAATGTCCCGCGGCTGTATTACTCGAAAGGATATTGTGGCCATACTGAAACCGTTTAAATTTTTTGTGAAATAAAGTAAAATTCGTAGTTAAAGTTTTAGAATTTAAGGGCCTTATTATGAGTGTCAATTCAGAATTGATAATTATCAACTAAGTTGATACATCGGTGTTACGAATATCAATTGGCGTCAACTTTAGTATCAAGCTATCAATAAAGTTGACACTCGAATATCAATCGGTCGGTGTCAACTTTATTGATAGCTTGATACAAAAGTTGACGCCAATTGACCTTCGTAATACCGATGTATCAACTTAGTTGATAGTTATCAATTCTAAATTGACACTCATAATAAGGCCCTTCAAAAAATTTCAGTAAAATTTAGACTCTGGCCAGAGGTCCTTCAAAAAATTCCAGTAAAGTTTAGACTCTGGCCAGAGGGGGGGTAAATGGGGAGTTATGGTTTGTAATAAATACAAACCATTATTCTCAATTCCTACTCTTAACCTCCGCGTGGTACCCCCTGGAAACCTAGATTAGTTTCGAAATCGGGACTAATCTAGGGCTAATAAGAGAGGAAGAAACTTTATATATTTTTAGGTTGCCAACAGCTATTGTCTGCAAAAAAATTGTTAATTTTCAAAAATAGTCAAAATTTTCAGATATTAATGCCAATATCTCGAGAACGAATAAAGATAACGACTAACTGTAAAAAGGAAATTGTGAAGACTATTGTTACCTTTAATTTATCTCTTATATGTCACTACGAAAAAACGGCTAGTTTGGAAGAAAATCGAGTAATTTCGTTAATTTTGGTTTTTCATGATTTACTCCGAAACTAAGAGTTTTCCGGTAGTCTTACATATGACCAAAGTTGAAGATAACTCAATTTGCTACACTTTTGTCTAGTACGTAAATTCTGTATCTCGAACCGTTATCGAGATATACCGGATTTAGCACAAATTTTCGATCTGAAATCGCGAAAAAACTTCATCACGGCATATCTCGATAACGGTTTGAGATACGAAGTTTCGGTAAAAGGCACAATTGTAGGAAATGTTATTGTCTTCAACTTTGGTCATACATAAGACTATCGAAAAATGTACAGTTTCGGAGTAAATCGCGAAAAACAAAAATTAGCGAAAAGGCCTTTTTTTCTGGGGAATTTTAGTTTTTGGCAGTTTCCTTGAAAACTAACAGTTTTTTCGTAGTAACATGTAGGAGATAAATTAAAGGTAATAATAGTCCCTAAACTTTCCTTTTTACAGATAACCTTTATCTTTATGCGTTTTCGAGATATTTACATTAATATCTGAAAATTTGATTTTTCTAGTTTCGTTAATTTTGGTTTTTCATGATTTACTCCGAAACTAAGCGTTTTTCGATGGTCTTACATATGACAAAAGTTGAAGATAACCAAATTTGCTACACTTTTGTCTAGTACGTAAATTCTGTATCTCGAATCGTTATCGAGATATACTGGAATTAGCACAAATTTTCGATCTGAAATCGCGAAAAAACTTCATCACGGCATATCTCGATAACGGTTTGAGATACGAAGTTCCTGTAAAAGGCAAAATTGTAGGAAATGTTATTGTCGTCAACTCTGATCATATATAAGACTATCGAAAAACGTGCAGTTTCGGAGTAAATCGCGAAAAACAAAAATGAGTGAAAAGAATTTTTCTTGAAAACTAACAGTGAGCGAAAAGAATTGTGGACTTACATAATACCAAATCACTGCGGATCGGACTTAACGATCGCTGCGGACTGAAGAGTCCGCACGACTTACATAATAGGGCCATAAGGCTTTTTGCTAAATGCCGATCTTACACATACATACAGACATACACACACTGACATGCTACGGATTCATGGGAATGAATAGATGGGAATATATCTGTGGTCACAAGGAAAAACCGCTTAAGTCGAGTTATGTAGTTTTAAAGGTTGGTGAATATTTGAATTCTCCATATTCAGTTCTATATTCTGTCAAAATTTGGTTTTCATGCTGTACCCCTCTGAGGAATGGCAGAGCAAAAACCATATAACCTAAGTCAGTTTTGCTTGCAAAAAAAAAATAATCAAAACTTTAAACCCAAATTACTCAAAACACGCTTTTTCGACTTAAGCAGTTTTTCCTGGTGACCACAGATATAATGTTCTCGGGGCGTATGAGCTCTCATTATTTCGATTTTTCCAGGAATCATGCCTATTCTGGAATTCGAATTAGCGTGTTGTTCGATTTCCCCTGAATTTGTATTCTTTCACTTCTTCTTTCAAATACATATGCAAATATGCATTTGCATATAATCCGGTGTCTAGCCATGAATATCTCGGCAGTACCGAAACTTAACGCTTGCTAAACAATTTTCATCTTTCCTGTGTTTGAATTGAATTAATTTGAAAATATTAAAATTTATTTTCCACCTAAGCCTAAATCTTCTAGAACAAGTACATCTTCACCATGGTTCACTAGTGAGATAGCTTCCGCAAGGCAATATCGGGATTTTCTATATAATGTCTATAAACGTAATAGGACTAATGATAATTGGAGGATATTCTGTAAAGCACGAAATCGAGTTAACAGATTAATTCGTGATTCTAAAATTAATTACTCGAAAAAATTGTTTTCATTAGACAACTCTTCTAGAACTTTCTGGAATAGACTAAGAGATGTTGGTGCTATTAAATCAAATGTTTCTACATGTACTTTCTCGCCTGATGTTATGAATGATTTTTTTGCTCAGTCATCCACTGAACCTAGTTCTTTAGAACTTAATGCTACTGCTATTGATGAAAATGGTCTTAATTTTAGAAATGTTGTCATGTGTGAGTTGTATGAAACAATTTTTGCGATCAAGACAAATGCCGCAGGCTCTGATGAAATTCCACTGAAATTTGTGAAATTAATTCTTCCAGTGATTGATAAAGTTCTTCTACATATTATTAACACCTGTATTACGCAATCTCTGTGTCCTAAGTCATGGAAAAAGGCAATTGTTTCTCCTTTACCTAAAATTCACCTACCTAAGTCAGTGAGTGATTATAGACCTATTAGTATTCTACCATGCTTATCAAAAATTTTGGAAAGCATCATCAAAAGACAAATAGTATCACATTTGAAGCTCTATAACTTACTCTGTCCGACTCAGTCAGGTTTTAGAGAAGGTCATAGTACTACAGCAACTGTTATTGACATTACTGAAATGGTACGGCAGGCCTTAGATGACAATAAATTTGCGGTTTTAACTCTAATTGATTTTCGAAAAGCTTTCGATAGTGTTGATCACTCGCTATTGCTTCGCAAACTAATTTCTCAGTTCAAATTTTCGTTGACAGCATATAATTTTATCAAGTCCTATTTAAGTGATAGATGCCAATCAGTTAAAATTGGTCAGTGCATATCGTCATATAGATCTTTAACAAGTGGTGTGCCACAGGGCTCTATTCTCGGTCCAATTCTTTTTTTGATGTTTATAAATGATATTTCAAGTTCAATCCAATTTGGCAAAATTCATATTTTTGCAGATGACCTTCAATTTTTGCACACAGGCAACTTAATCTTGAAAGATAACTGTATCGATGAAGTAAATAGGGATTTGTGTAGTTTAAACATCTGGGCTATTGAAAATAAAATTTTAATCAATCCTTCTAAATCTCAGGCTATTGCTTTCTATCGTAGGCCCATCTCGAATTATTTAAGTCCTGTCGTACTCAATCAAACTATCATTCCTTATATAAAAAAAGTTAATAATCTTGGAATAATTTTGGATGAAACGCTTTGTTGGGAGTATCATGTGAGTCTGATTATTAAAAATACTTTTGGTGTACTAAGTCGTTTAAATTCAATTAATTTATACTTGCCAACTAATGTTAAACAAAGGCTTGTTAATGCTTTAATTTTACCTTTTGGCTGTGAAATTTTTTCTGGAAGTACCCTCATTAATTTAAACCGCCTGAAGAAGTGTTTAGATTTATTTACTCACTAAAAAAGTATGATCATGTATCTCAGTACGTACTAGATTTTCTGGGGTGTGATATTTTCACTTTTTTTAATATCCGCTGTGTTATTTTTCTTCATAAGATAGTTTGTTCGGGTTTACCTGATTACTTACTTAATTACATTTCTTTTCTTAACTCTACTAGAGTATGTTTTATGCGGGTCCCTAAGTATAGGCAGAGCTTTATGGAAAAGTCATTTTTTGTCAGAGCTATTAAATTGTGGAATGCATTATCCCCTGAACTTAAGAAGCTTACTAGAATCAGTCTTTTTAAAAACAAAATCTATTTTGAGTTAGGTAGACCTCCTGAATGATAACTCCTCTAATTCCTTCGTTGATGTTCAATTGCTTCTAAACGCTATTGATTGTAAACATTTAATTTTTGGCATTTATATATTTTTTAAATTGACGGTTTTTTTTTTGAGTATGGTTGGTTTTTTTTGTGGTTTGAGGTTTCTTGTTTATTTAATTAATTTATTTTTAATTTGTATTTATATTTGTAAATTTTTTCTTTTAATTTATATCTGAACATTGTGCTTTCAATCTAAAATTAGTTTCTTTTTGATAAACTTATGCTTAATTAAATTAACCTAATTAGTTAGTTTTGCTGAACACCTTTGTATAAGGCAATTTGCCTTTTGGTTGTGAAATAGATAAATAAATAAATAAATAAATAAATATTCAATAGTTCGCCGTGAGCAACCCGGCACAAGTGAATAAAAAATTGGTTTCGAGAGAAGTAAATATTATTCAAATTACTGGCCAATAAACCCTAAGTTCCAGTAAAACTTCCAAATCTTGCTGCGTTTTTCTTAGTTTTTATAGTTTATTTATTTAAAATGGTATAATTTTTAGTTCACAATCTCTGAGAATTAAACTAAAGCAATAGCAATCGATATGTTTAGCTAAACATAAAATTTCTTATTACAAATAGTTTAAATAAATTAATTTTATAAAAGAAAATGCCGGTAATTCTGTATAGTATAATTGATCTATCGCTTAAGTTACATCAATGTAAGAGTCTCCATAGCGGCGGTAATTCGCAGCACTTCACTGTTGGACTGTTCGAGTTTCTCAGCATTCGCAGTCTGCACTTCTAAGGGAACTTTAGTGGAGTAATCACTGGCGGCCATCACTTGATTGAGCTTGGAAATGGTCTGTTCGAGTACGTCTTTCTTCTTTTGTAATTTCCCGATTTCCTTGTCAACCTCAATTAACCCCTTGAGCAGCAAATGCACTTCACATTGCCCAGAAACGGTAAGAATAGCACAGCCCACTGGTGGTTTCTGATCGAATTCGATTTTGGAACAGTACGAAATCGTTGCTAAATCACTGGCGTATTTCCGAAGTACATTTCTCGGTTGATCATCGGTGCAGACAATGTAGACTTCGGTTTTCGTTTTATTCGGCAAATTGTAGTCACTTCGAGCAGAACGAATGATGCGAGCTGCTTTTTGCATAAAATCGACGTCCCTCTCCACTTGTTCGTTACGCCACGGGCAATTGGCAGTCTCTAAAATTGAATTTTTTGAATCAAAATTGTCAATAATTCAAAGTAAGTTTTCTTACCTGGATAAGGAGCAACACTTATGCTTGGAATGTTATCTTTCCTTGGCAACCGCTGGTACAACTCCTCCGAAATAAACGGCATGAACGGCGAAATCAATTTGAGGCCGTATTCAAGGCAAGTGTAGAGAGTTTGACGTGCTGCAGCTTTTTGGTCATCGGTTCCATTTTGGAAAATCGGCTTCAGACATTCTAAATAGACATCACACAAATCGTACAGCCAGAAGTTGTAGCAAGCATTGTTGCATGTCTCCACCGCTGCTGTGAGTTTCGAAAGTATCCACACGTCCATATTGTTCTCTACTCGATTCAAAGAAATATCAGACGAATATCGCTCGTCGCCAGCAAAGTACATTAGAGCGAATTTCGCTGCATTCCACAGTTTATTACAGAAGAATCGATAGCCCTGCACACGAAGAATATCCAAATTAATATCACGGCCTTGGGTGATGTACGCGCAAAGGGCGAAACGAAGCGCATCTGTGCCACATTCTGGGATTCCGTTGGGATAGTCTTGTTTCTGTCCCGCCTTCGCTCGGTCAATTTCTTTCGGATCCAAATTAGATCCGATCAGCTGCTCATGCAGGCCTTCCAATGTAATTCCCCGAATCACGTCCATTGGATCGATAACGTTGCCCAGCGATTTCGACATTTTCCGGCCATGGGCGTCCCTTACGATTGGATGGAGGAAGACTTCCTTGAAGGGCAGCTGGCCCAGGAGCTTCTGCCCAAAGAAGACCATCCGAGCAACCCAGAAGAACAGAATATCGTGGCCAGTTTCAAGCAGAGTCGTTGGATAGAAAGCTTTCACATCGTCCGATGGCCGGACACATCCGAATACGGAGAATGGAAACAGTCCGGAACTGAACCACGTGTCCAGGACGTCTTCGTCCTGTTTAAGAATGATTTTCGATGCGTTGACGTTAAATTTTGCAGCTGCCTTTTTGCGTGCCTCCTCTTCGCTGCGGCCCACTACCCAGTAATCCTCGTCATCAGGCTGGTAAAAAATGAAAAATTGTTAAAAAAAATTCTACGTTTTGTAAATAAAATTTTGTAAACCTTGGAATTATCCTATTTTTGTGAGGCATAAAAGTACGATAAAAACAAAATTCACTCAATAGAATAAGAAACTATCAGATTTTTACTTAATTATAAGAAATGTGTAGTACGAAGTATAATAAAATATTGTGATTGCGATTGTGAAAAATCTCGACCTCTTAATTTTGCCTGAAAAGCATTTCTCGAGGATCAGAGGGTCGATTTGTGCCAAAATGTTCTCATGTTTTGTGTACAAGATTTTTTATATACTACTTGATTTAGAGATATGAAATTTTACAGGCATATTTGACCATGGAATGGGACATTTTTTTTATAGTTCCAGCCAGAGCTTAGGGAAAGACCCTTTGATGCCGAAGCACAGCTCAGGATGGTCGGAAGAACGAAAGGAGGAAGGGGATGTCGGTTTATGTCCTCCTTGAACTTCGGCAGGTTATAGTCCGGGGGGAACACATCGGATGGTAAATCATTCCAAATTATTGTTGTTTGCGGAATGAAGGAATTCCTAAACTTTACTGTACGAAAACGGGAAGGTTCAAGGAAGACGTCGTGTGCGCGTGCAGCTGCACGAGAGGGTCTAAGGAAAATATGCCGTGGAGGAACAAGTTGGGAATTTTCGGTGGAAGATTTCCCATGGAAATATCTATAGAATATGCTGAGTACCCCAACAAAGCGACGATTCTCGAGAGACGGCAATGAATCTCTGAAAGACTAGTCTCCAATCAGTCGGATCGCACGTTTTTGAATACGATTCAGCAGTTGCAGGACAGTTTTTGGGGCTCCAGCCCAAATGTGCGAATTATACTCAAGTCTCAGTCGAATGTAGGTCTGGTAGATGGTAAGGACGTCGATTGGGGTGAAATATTTTGGTAAGGACGGGTAAAGTTCCTCATAAACCGTGTTTTCCTTCTCAGTTTCAGATTGCTTCGGACCATACTTGTTAGATTGCCTTTGGAAATTTATTTAAAAAAAACTCACATTTCCATGTGACATTCCAGGATCGGTGAACGACACATAATAAGCTGGGATTCGATGTCCCCACCACAACTGTCTGGACACACACCAATCCCTAATGCCATCCATCCAATGATACCAAGTTTTCGTGTGATGTTCGGGAATGATTTTCAGTGCGCCTGTCTTAACAGCTTCCGTTGCAGATGCTGCCATGTCTGCGCATTTTACGTACCTAAATTGAAAAAATAAAATCGATGAAAATCAAATTAAATAGTTTCCATTTTTTTCTTGAGAATTAAAATCAAGACGTTTTCATAGAAATTAAGGTCTTGCCACAAAAAAAATCACAAAAAAATGAACAGAAATGCTCACCACTGTGGTTTGATCATCGGCTCCACAACATCCTTGGATCGACTACAGAACGGAACAGCCATTGGATTATCGACCGTTTCTTTGTACAGGCATAACTCCTTCATCTTCTCGAGAATCTTCTTCCTACATTGAAATCGCTTCATGCCAGTAAACTCCCCACAGTCCCCAATGATGTACCCATCGTCATTGAAAATAGTAATAAATGGTAGATTGTGTCGTTTTCCGACTTCGTAATCATTTGCATCGTGAGCGGGTGTAATCTTTACAGCTCCAGTACCGAATTCCATATCTACAAAATCGTCGCAGACAATCGGCAGCTTGCGACTGCAGAAAGGATGAGTAACGAACTTCCCATGCAAATGTTTGTATCTAGCGTCGTTGGGATGGACAGCAACTGCAGTATCACCCAACATGGTTTCAATACGAGTTGTGGCCACCACAATTTCCTCGTCGCTACCGTCCACTTTATAAGCAAAGGATACCAAAACGCCAAACTCTACCTTTTCATCGTATCCAGGAATTGAGAAGAATGTCCGTCCAGGGATGTCAATTTTATCTACTTCGATATCGGAAATTGCAGACCGTAGCGTGCATGACCAGTTGACCAACCGCGAACTACGATAAATGCTTCCATCTTCATGCAGACGGACAAAAGCCTCTACCACAGCTTTACATAGTTTCGGATCCATCGTGAAAGCGACACGCGTCCAGTCATACGACGATCCCATTCGCTTCAACTGATCGTAGATGGTTCCACCCTTCTGGTTTCGCCATTCCCAGATCTTTTCGATGAATTTTTCTCTGCCGAGATCGTGGCGAGTCAGTTTATCCTCCCTCCAAAGCTTCTTCTCAACAACCACTTGAGTAGCGATACCTGCATGATCACATCCTGGCACCCAAAGCGTAGTCAAGCCTTTCATTCGACTGTACCTCGTGATAGCGTCTTCTACTGCGTTTGTCAGTGCGTGGCCTAAATGCAGGGAGCCGGTAACGTTTGGTGGTGGAATGACCATCACGAATTTGCCTTTAGGATTCGGATCCAATATGGATTTGCGCTGTTTAAGTGGACAAATTTCTGTAAAATCAATTTTTTACCTTAAAACCTTTTGGACTTACTCCATATTCCGGTGTGAAGAATCCCTCCTTCTCCCACCAACTGTACCAAGCAGCTTCCACATATTGCGGACTGTAAGCATCCGGAAGTGGCCCCGAGATGTCTTTCTTCTCCCCTGGAACTGTGTTGGCAGCATAAACCGCTGCTTCTTTCGCCTCTTTCGGTTTTTTCTATCAAAGAAAAACGAATGAAAAGATAATTACTTAAAGTATATCATAGATTTTAATCTCTATACAATTCATCTCTATGGACTTTTACTGTTCTGTGTACGTGAGTCAATTACAGCCTTGGCGTGAGGTAATTGTTTATGTGGCAATTCACAACACAAAATCACAGCACAGAATCAGAGCACAGAATCACAGCACAGAATCACAACACAAAATCACAGCACAAAATCACAGCACAGAATCACAGCACAGAATCACAGCACAGAATCACAGCACAGAATCACAACACAAAATCACAGCACAGGATCACAGCACAGAATCACAGCACAGAATCACAACACAAAATCACAGCACAGAATCACAGCACAGAATCACAGCACAGAATCACAACACAAAATCACAGCACAGAATCACAGCGCAGAATCACAGCACAGAATCACAGCACAGAATCACAACACAAAATCACAGCACAGAATCACAACACAGAATTCACTAATTTTTCGACTTTTCCGGAAATTTTTTTAAACCGACGCGGCGCGATTTTGACAAACTATTTTTTTCGCGTTGACACTTTTTGCAAATGTTTTTTTTTCTTTTTCAAAAAAAAAAAAACATTTAAAACGCGGTGCGAGTTTCGACCAAATTTTTTAAACCGAACATATTTTATACGATGACATTTTTCGCAAATGCTTTTTTCAAAAACATTTTTTTTTGATTTTCAACGAAAATGTTTTTGAAAAAAGCATTTGCAAAAAGTATAAATTTTTTTTACAAAAAGTGACGTTTAATTCACAGATGACCGCGGTATTTTTAATTACTTGAATATTTATATTTTTAATTATTTCAAACAAAGATTGTTTTAACCTTTTAACTCACGACGTTGAGTTTTATTTTAAAAAATTATTTTAAACGAAAAACAAAAAAAAAACAAAAGTCAAACGAAAAATTTCGAAATGAGCACAAACTCAACGCCTGCTAATAATCTACGTATTGACAAGTATTGATGACGTTTTGATGACGTTTTCATCAAAACGTCATCACTACTTGTCAATACGCAAATTAGAAGGCGTTTCTATGACGTTAAGCCGTCAGTATTGAATTTATTTTCGAGGGAGCAAGACGTGTTTCAGGAGCTAAAATAGTAAAAAAATTAAATAAATAAAAGAATTGTATATAAATTATAAGAAAAAATTGTTAAAAATTTGTAAAAGCAATTGTGAATAATTTGTAAAAAAAAAATTGTGAAAAAATAAATTATAAATATTAGAAATTGTGAAAAAATAAATTATAAATAATATAAATTGTGGAAAAATGGATCAAAATTATTTAAATTGCCTGTTTCTGCCAATTTTTTCAATATTTACAAAAAATAAAATAATTAAAAATTTATCGGGAACCAGGGAAGTCAGGAAAAATGAACTTACGGCCTTACAATCGTTCCTTTCCGGACTGGAGCTGCTTGGTGGTGCTGGTCTTCCGCGTGCATTTATGAATTTATGGAAAATCATTTATACTGCAATACGCACGTGTGAAGACCAGGATGCACCTCAAGATTATGCTTTGTTGGTATTTTCCTTTTCGGCGCATTCAACGCAGGTTGCTTTTTTCAAGGCTTTCATGATAGCAACCTGCGATGAATGGGCGGAAATGGAAAATGCCAACCGACGGAAAACCAAGAAATTAATGGCCGAGTTGCTTGCAGGAATGTTTTTTACGCTACGGAAGGAACAATGGCGTCGAAAGTTAGTCCAAGAGTTCACCGTAGCAGTGAAGGACATCCTTGCAAGCAACAAGATGAATTTTGAACTGGATAAACTTTTCGCGTCGTGTTATTTGGATGAGTTGGCCACAATGTCCCGCGGCTGTATTACTCGAAAGGATATTGTGGCCATACTGAAACCGTTTAAATTTTTTGTGAAATAAAGTAAAATTCGTAGTTAAAGTTTTAGAATTTAAGGGCCTTATTATGAGTGTCAATTCAGAATTGATAATTATCAACTAAGTTGATACATCGGTGTTACGAATATCAATTGGCGTCAACTTTAGTATCAAGCTATCAATAAAGTTGACACTCGAATATCAATCGGTCGGTGTCAACTTTATTGATAGCTTGATACAAAAGTTGACGCCAATTGACCTTCGTAATACCGATGTATCAACTTAGTTGATAGTTATCAATTCTAAATTGACACTCATAATAAGGCCCTTCAAAAAATTTCAGTAAAATTTAGACTCTGGCCAGAGGTCCTTCAAAAAATTCCAGTAAAGTTTAGACTCTGGCCAGAGGGGGGGTAAATGGGGAGTTATGGTTTGTAATAAATACAAACCATTATTCTCAATTCCTACTCTTAACCTCCGCGTGGTACCCCCTGGAAACCTAGATTAGTTTCGAAATCGGGACTAATCTAGGGCTAATAAGAGAGGAAGAAACTTTATATATTTTTAGGTTGCCAACAGCTATTGTCTGCAAAAAAATTGTTAATTTTCAAAAATAGTCAAAATTTTCAGATATTAATGCCAATATCTCGAGAACGAATAAAGATAACGACTAACTGTAAAAAGGAAATTGTGAAGACTATTGTTACCTTTAATTTATCTCTTATATGTCACTACGAAAAAACGGCTAGTTTGGAAGAAAATCGAGTAATTTCGTTAATTTTGGTTTTTCATGATTTACTCCGAAACTAAGCGTTTTCCGGTAGTCTTACATATGACCAAAGTTGAAGATAACTCAATTTGCTACACTTTTGTCTAGTACGTAAATTCTGTATCTCGAACCGTTATCGAGATATACCGGATTTAGCACAAATTTTCGATCTGAAATCGCGAAAAAACTTCATCACGGCATATCTCGATAACGGTTTGAGATACGAAGTTTCGGTAAAAGGCACAATTGTAGGAAATGTTATTGTCTTCAACTTTGGTCATACATAAGACTATCGAAAAACGTGCAGTTTCGGAGTAAATCGCGAAAAACAAAAATTAGCGAAAAGGCTTTTTTTTCTGGGGAATTTTAGTTTTTGGCAGTTTCCTTGAAAACTAACAGTTTTTTCGTACTAACATGTAGGAGATAAATTAAAGGTAATAATAGTCCCTAAACTTTCCTTTTTACAGATAACCTTTATCTTTATGCGTTTTCGAGATATTTACATTAATATCTGAAAATTTGATTTTTCTAGTTTCGTTAATTTTGGTTTTTCATGATTTACTCCGAAACTAAGCGTTTTTCGATGGTCTTACATATGACAAAAGTTGAAGATAACCAAATTTGCTACACTTTTGTCTAGTACGTAAATTCTGTATCTCGAATCGTTATCGAGATATACTGGAATTAGCACAAATTTTCGATCTGAAATCGCGAAAAAACTTCATCACGGCATATCTCGATAACGGTTTGAGATACGAAGTTCCTGTAAAAGGCAAAATTGTAGGAAATGTTATTGTTGTCAACTCTGGTCATACATAAGACTATCGAAAAACGTGCAGTTTCGGAGTAAATCGCGAAAAACCAAAATGAGTGAAAAGAATTTTTCTTGAAAACTAACAGTGAGCGAAAAGAATTGTGGACTTACATAATACCAAATCACTGCGGATCGGACTTAACGATCGCTGCGGACTGAAGAGTCCGCACGACTTACATAATAGGGCCATAAGGCTTTTTGCTAAATGCCGATCTTGCACATACATACAGACATACACACACTGACATGCTACGGATTCATCGAAATGAATAGATGGGAATATATCTGTGGTCACAAGGAAAAACCGCTTAAGTCGAGTTATGTAGTTTTAAAGGTTGGTGAATATTTGAATTCTCCATATTCAGTTCTATATTCTGTCAAAATTTGGTTTTCATGCTGTACCCCTCTGAGGAATGGCAGAGCAAAAACCATATAACCTAAGTCAGTTTTGCTTGCAAAAAAAAAATAATCAAAACTTTAAACCCAAATTACTCAAAACACGCTTTTTCGACTTAAGCAGTTTTTCCTGGTGACCACAGATATAATGTTCTCGGGGCGTATGAGCTCTCATTATTTCGATTTTTCCAGGAATCATGCCTATTCTGGAATTCGAATTAGCGTGTTGTTCGATTTCCCCTGAATTTGTATTCTTTCACTTCTTCTTTCAAATACATATGCAAATATGCATTTGCATATAATCCGGTGTCTAGCCATGAATATCTCGGCAGTACCGAAACTTAACGCTTGCTAAACAATTTTCATCTTTCCTGTGTTTGAATTGAATTAATTTGAAAATATTAAAATTTATTTTCCACCTAAGCCTAAATCTTCTAGAACAAGTACATCTTCACCATGGTTCACTAGTGAGATAGCTTCCGCAAGGCAATATCGGGATTTTCTATATAATGTCTATAAACGTAATAGGACTAATGATAATTGGAGGATATTCTGTAAAGCACGAAATCGAGTTAACAGATTAATTCGTGATTCTAAAATTAATTACTCGAAAAAATTGTTTTCATTAGACAACTCTTCTAGAACTTTCTGGAATAGACTAAGAGATGTTGGTGCTATTAAATCAAATGTTTCTACATGTACTTTCTCGCCTGATGTTATGAATGATTTTTTTGCTCAGTCATCCACTGAACCTAGTTCTTTAGAACTTAATGCTACTGCTATTGATGAAAATGGTCTTAATTTTAGAAATGTTGTCATGTGTGAGTTGTATGAAACAATTTTTGCGATCAAGACAAATGCCGCAGGCTCTGATGAAATTCCACTGAAATTTGTGAAATTAATTCTTCCAGTGATTGATAAAGTTCTTCTACATATTATTAACACCTGTATTACGCAATCTCTGTGTCCTAAGTCATGGAAAAAGGCAATTGTTTCTCCTTTACCTAAAATTCACCTACCTAAGTCAGTGAGTGATTATAGACCTATTAGTATTCTACCATGCTTATCAAAAATTTTGGAAAGCATCATCAAAAGACAAATAGTATCACATTTGAAGCTCTATAACTTACTCTGTCCGACTCAGTCAGGTTTTAGAGAAGGTCATAGTACTACAGCAACTGTTATTGACATTACTGAAATGGTACGGCAGGCCTTAGATGACAATAAATTTGCGGTTTTAACTCTAATTGATTTTCGAAAAGCTTTCGATAGTGTTGATCACTCGCTATTGCTTCGCAAACTAATTTCTCAGTTCAAATTTTCGTTGACAGCATATAATTTTATCAAGTCCTATTTAAGTGATAGATGCCAATCAGTTAAAATTGGTCAGTGCATATCGTCATATAGATCTTTAACAAGTGGTGTGCCACAGGGCTCTATTCTCGGTCCAATTCTTTTTTTGATGTTTATAAATGATATTTCAAGTTCAATCCAATTTGGCAAAATTCATATTTTTGCAGATGACCTTCAATTTTTGCACACAGGCAACTTAATCTTGAAAGATAACTGTATCGATGAAGTAAATAGGGATTTGTGTAGTTTAAACATCTGGGCTATTGAAAATAAAATTTTAATCAATCCTTCTAAATCTCAGGCTATTGCTTTCTATCGTAGGCCCATCTCGAATTATTTAAGTCCTGTCGTACTCAATCAAACTATCATTCCTTATATAAAAAAAGTTAATAATCTTGGAATAATTTTGGATGAAACGCTTTGTTGGGAGTATCATGTGAGTCTGATTATTAAAAATACTTTTGGTGTACTAAGTCGTTTAAATTCAATTAATTTATACTTGCCAACTAATGTTAAACAAAGGCTTGTTAATGCTTTAATTTTACCTTTTTTTTGTTATGGCTGTGAAATTTTTTCTGGAAGTACCCTCATTAATTTAAACCGCCTGAAGAAGTGTTTAGATTTATTTACTCACTAAAAAAGTATGATCATGTATCTCAGTACGTACTAGATTTTCTGGGGTGTGATATTTTCACTTTTTTTAATATCCGCTGTGTTATTTTTCTTCATAAGATAGTTTGTTCGGGTTTACCTGATTACTTACTTAATTACATTTCTTTTCTTAACTCTACTAGAGTATGTTTTATGCGGGTCCCTAAGTATAGGCAGAGCTTTATGGAAAAGTCATTTTTTGTCAGAGCTATTAAATTGTGGAATGCATTATCCCCTGAACTTAAGAAGCTTACTAGAATCAGTCTTTTTAAAAACAAAATCTATTTTGAGTTAGGTAGACCTCCTGAATGATAACTCCTCTAATTCCTTCGTTGATGTTCAATTGCTTCTAAACGCTATTGATTGTAAACATTTAATTTTTGGCATTTATATATTTTTTAAATTGACGGTTTTTTTTTTGAGTATGGTTGGTTTTTTTTGTGGTTTGAGGTTTCTTGTTTATTTAATTAATTTATTTTTAATTTGTATTTATATTTGTAAATTTTTTCTTTTAATTTATATCTGAACATTGTGCTTTCAATCTAAAATTAGTTTCTTTTTGATAAACTTATGCTTAATTAAATTAACCTAATTAGTTAGTTTTGCTGAACACCTTTGTATAAGGCAATTTGCCTTTTGGTTGTGAAATAGATAAATAAATAAATAAATAAATAAATATTCAATAGTTCGCCGTGAGCAACCCGGCACAAGTGAATAAAAAATTGGTTTCGAGAGAAGTAAATATTATTCAAATTACTGGCCAATAAACCCTAAGTTCCAGTAAAACTTCCAAATCTTGCTGCGTTTTTCTTAGTTTTTATAGTTTATTTATTTAAAATGGTATAATTTTTAGTTCACAATCTCTGAGAATTAAACTAAAGCAATAGCAATCGATATGTTTAGCTAAACATAAAATTTCTTATTACAAATAGTTTAAATAAATTAATTTTATAAAAGAAAATGCCGGTAATTCTGTATAGTATAATTGATCTATCGCTTAAGTTACATCAATGTAAGAGTCTCCATAGCGGCGGTAATTCGCAGCACTTCACTGTTGGACTGTTCGAGTTTCTCAGCATTCGCAGTCTGCACTTCTAAGGGAACTTTAGTGGAGTAATCACTGGCGGCCATCACTTGATTGAGCTTGGAAATGGTCTGTTCGAGTACGTCTTTCTTCTTTTGTAATTTCCCGATTTCCTTGTCAACCTCAATTAACCCCTTGAGCAGCAAATGCACTTCACATTGCCCAGAAACGGTAAGAATAGCACAGCCCACTGGTGGTTTCTGATCGAATTCGATTTTGGAACAGTACGAAATCGTTGCTAAATCACTGGCGTATTTCCGAAGTACATTTCTCGGTTGATCATCGGTGCAGACAATGTAGACTTCGGTTTTCGTTTTATTCGGCAAATTGTAGTCACTTCGAGCAGAACGAATGATGCGAGCTGCTTTTTGCATAAAATCGACGTCCCTCTCCACTTGTTCGTTACGCCACGGGCAATTGGCAGTCTCTAAAATTGAATTTTTTGAATCAAAATTGTCAATAATTCAAAGTAAGTTTTCTTACCTGGATAAGGAGCAACACTTATGCTTGGAATGTTATCTTTCCTTGGCAACCGCTGGTACAACTCCTCCGAAATAAACGGCATGAACGGCGAAATCAATTTGAGGCCGTATTCAAGGCAAGTGTAGAGAGTTTGACGTGCTGCAGCTTTTTGGTCATCGGTTCCATTTTGGAAAATCGGCTTCAGACATTCTAAATAGACATCACACAAATCGTACAGCCAGAAGTTGTAGCAAGCATTGTTGCATGTCTCCACCGCTGCTGTGAGTTTTGAAAGTATCCACACGTCCATATTGTTCTCTACTCGATTCAAAGAAATATCAGACGAATATCGCTCGTCGCCAGCAAAGTACATTAGAGCGAATTTCGCTGCATTCCACAGTTTATTACAGAAGAATCGATAGCCCTGCACACGAAGAATATCCAAATTAATATCACGGCCTTGGGTGATGTACGCGCAAAGGGCGAAACGAAGCGCATCTGTGCCACATTCTGGGATTCCGTTGGGATAGTCTTGTTTCTGTCCCGCCTTCGCTCGGTCAATTTCTTTCGGATCCAAATTAGATCCGATCAGCTGCTCATGCAGGCCTTCCAATGTAATTCCCCGAATCACGTCCATTGGATCGATAACGTTGCCCAGCGATTTCGACATTTTCCGGCCATGGGCGTCCCTTACGATTGGATGGAGGAAGACTTCCTTGAAGGGCAGCTGGCCCAGGAGCTTCTGCCCAAAGAAGACCATCCGAGCAACCCAGAAGAACAGAATATCGTGGCCAGTTTCAAGCAGAGTCGTTGGATAGAAAGCTTTCACATCGTCCGATGGCCGGACACATCCGAATACGGAGAATGGAAACAGTCCGGAACTGAACCACGTGTCCAGGACGTCTTCGTCCTGTTTAAGAATGATTTTCGATGCGTTGACGTTAAATTTTGCAGCTGCCTTTTTGCGTGCCTCCTCTTCGCTGCGGCCCACTACCCAGTAATCCTCGTCATCAGGCTGGTAAAAAATGAAAAATTGTTAAAAAAAATTCTACGTTTTGTAAATAAAATTTTGTAAACCTTGGAATTATCCTATTTTTGTGAGGCATAAAAGTACGATAAAAACAAAATTCACTCAATAGAATAAGAAACTATCAGATTTTTACTTAATTATAAGAAATGTGTAGTACGAAGTATAATAAAATATTGTGATTGCGATTGTGAAAAATCTCGACCTCTTAATTTTGCCTGAAAAGCATTTCTCGAGGATCAGAGGGTCGATTTGTGCCAAAATGTTCTCATGTTTTGTGTACAAGATTTTTTATATACTACTTGATTTAGAGATATGAAATTTTACAGGCATATTTGACCATGGAATGGGACATTTTTTTTATAGTTCCAGCCAGAGCTTAGGGAAAGACCCTTTGATGCCGAAGCACAGCTCAGGATGGTCGGAAGAACGAAAGGAGGAAGGGGATGTCGGTTTATGTCCTCCTTGAACTTCGGCAGGTTATAGTCCGGGGGGAACACATCGGATGGTAAATCATTCCAAATTATTGTTGTTTGCGGAATGAAGGAATTCCTAAACTTTACTGTACGAAAACGGGGAGGTTCAAGGAAGACGTCGTGTGCGCGTGCAGCTGCACGAGAGGGTCTAAGGAAAATATGCCGTGGAGGAACAAGTTGGGAATTTTCGGTGGAAGATTTCCCATGGAAATATCTATAGAATATGCTGAGTACCCCAACAAAGCGACGATTCTCGAGAGACGGCAATGAATCTCTGAAAGACTAGTCTCCAATCAGTCGGATCGCACGTTTTTGAATACGATTCAGCAGTTGCAGGACAGTTTTTGGGGCTCCAGCCCAAATGTGCGAATTATACTCAAGTCTCAGTCGAATGTAGGTCTGGTAGATGGTAAGGACGTCGATTGGGGTGAAATATTTTGGTAAGGACGGGTAAAGTTCCTCATAAACCGTGTTTTCCTTCTCAGTTTCAGATTGCTTCGAACCATACTTGTTAGATTGCCTTTGGAAATTTATTTAAAAAAAACTCACATTTTCATGTGACATTCCAGGATCGGTGAACGACACATAATAAGCTGGGATTCGATGTCCCCACCACAACTGTCTGGACACACACCAATCCCTAATGCCATCCATCCAATGATACCAAGTTTTCGTGTGATGTTCGGGAATGATTTTCAGTGCGCCTGTCTTAACAGCTTCCGTTGCAGATGCTGCCATGTCTGCGCATTTTACGTACCTAAATTGAAAAAATAAAATCGATGAAAATCAAATTAAATAGTTTCCATTTTTTTCTTGAGAATTAAAATCAAGACGTTTTCATAGAAATTAAGGTCTTGCCACAAAAAAAATCACAAAAAAATGAACAGAAATGCTCACCACTGTGGTTTGATCATCGGCTCCACAATATCCTTGGATCGACTACAGAACGGAACAGCCTTTGGATTATCGACCGTTTCTTTGTACAGGCATAACTCCTTCATCTTCTCGAGAATCTTCTTCCTACATTGAAATCGCTTCATGCCAGTAAACTCCCCACAGTCCCCAATGATGTACCCATCGTCATTAAAAATAGTAATAAATGGTAGATTGTGTCGTTTTCCGACTTCGTAATCATTTGCATCGTGAGCGGGTGTAATTTTCACAGCTCCAGTACCGAATTCCATATCTACAAAATCGTCGCAGACAATCGGCAGCTTGCGACTGCAGAAATGATGAGTAACGAACTTCCCATGCAAATGTTTGTATCTAGCGTCGTTGGGATGGACGGCAACTGCAGTATCACCCAACATGGTTTCAATACGAGTTGTGGCCACCACAATTTCCTCGTCGCTACCGTCCACTTTATAAGCAAAGGATACCAAAACGCCAAACTCTACCTTTTCATCGTATCCAGGAATTGAGAAGAATGTCCGTCCAGGGATGTCAATTTTATCTACTTCGATATCGGAAATTGCAGACCGTAGCGTGCATGACCAGTTGACCAACCGCGAACTACGATAAATGCTTCCATCTTCATGCAGACGGACAAAAGCCTCTATCACAGCTTTACAGAGTTTCGGATCCATCGTGAAAGCGACACGCGTCCAGTCATACGACGATCCCATTCGCTTCAACTGATCGTAGATGGTTCCACCCTTCTGGTTTCGCCATTCCCAGATCTTTTCGATGAATTTTTCTCTGCCGAGATCGTGGCGAGTCAGTTTATCCTCCCTCCAAAGCTTCTTCTCAACAACCACTTGAGTAGCGATACCTGCATGATCACATCCTGGCACCCAAAGTGTAGTCAAGCCTTTCATTCGACTGTACCTCGTGATAGCGTCTTCTACTGCGTTTGTCAGTGCGTGGCCTAAATGCAGGGAGCCGGTAACGTTTGGTGGTGGAATGACCATCACGAATTTGCCTTTAGGATTCGGATCCAATATGGATTTGCGCTGTTTAAGTGGACAAATTTTTGTAAAATCAATTTTTTTACCTTAAAACCTTTTGGACTTACTCCATATTCCGGTGTGAAGAATCCCTCCTTCTCCCACCAACTGTACCAAGCAGCTTCCACATATTGCGGACTGTAAGCATCCGGAAGTGGCCCCGAGATGTCTTTCTTCTCCCCTGGAACTGTGTTGGCAGCATAAACCGCTGCTTCTTTCGCCTCTTTCGGTTTTTTCTATCAAAGAAAAACGAATGAAAAGATAATTACTTAAAGTATATCATAGATTTTAATCTCTATACAATTCATCTCTATGGACTTTTACTGTTCTGTGTACGTGAGTCAATTACAGCCTTGGCGTGAGGTAATTGTTTATGTGGCAATTCACAACACAAAATCACAGCACAGAATCAGAGCACAGAATCACAGCACAGAATCACAACACAAAATCACAGCACAAAATCACAGCACAGAATCACAGCACAGAATCACAGCACAGAATCACAGCACAGAATCACAACACAAAATCACAGCACAGGATCACAGCACAGAATCACAGCACAGAATCACAACACAAAATCACAGCACAGAATCACAGCACAGAATCACAGCACAGAATCACAGCACAGAATCACAGCACAGAATCACAGCACAGAATCACAGCACAGAATCACAGCACAGAATCACAGCACAGAATCACAGCACAGAATCACAACACAGAATTCACTAATTTTTCGACTTTTCCGGAAATTTTTTTAAACCGACGCGGCGCGATTTTGACAAACTATTTTTTTCGCGTTGACACTTTTTGCAAATGTTTTTTTTTTCTTTTTCAAAAAAAAAAAACATTTAAAACGCGGTGCGAGTTTCGACCAAATTTTTTAAACCGAACATTTTTTATACGATGACATTTTTCGCAAATGCTTTTTTCAAAAACATTTTTTTTTGATTTTCAACGAAAATGTTTTTGAAAAAAGCATTTGCAAAAAGTATAAATTTTTTTTAAAAAAAGTGACGTTTAATTCACAGATGACCGCGGTATTTTTAATTACTTGAATATTTATATTTTTAATTATTTCAAACAAAGATTGTTTTAACCTTTTAACTCACGACGTTGAGTTTTATTTTAAAAAATTATTTTAAACGAAAAACAAAAAAAAACAAAAGTCAAACGAAAAATTTCGAAATGAGCACAAACTCAACGCCTGCTAATAATCTACGTATTGACAAGTATTGATGACGTTTTGATGACGTTTTCATCAAAACGTCATCACTACTTGTCAATACGCAAATTAGAAGGCGTTTCTATGACGTTAAGCCGTCAGTATTGAATTTATTTTCGAGGGAGCAAGACGTGTTTCAGGAGCTAAAATAGTAAAAAAATTAAATAAATAAAAGAATTGTATATAAATTATAAGAAAAAATTGTTAAAAATTTGTAAAAGCAATTGTGAATAATTTGTAAAAAAAATTGTGAAAAAATAAATTATAAATATTAGAAATTGTGAAAAAATAAATTATAAATAATATAAATTGTGGAAAAATGGATCAAAATTATTTAAATTGCCTGTTTCTGCCAATTTTTTCAATCCTTACAAAAAATAAAATAATTCAAAATTTATCGGGAACCAGGGAAGTCAGGAAAAATGAACTTACGGCCTTACAATCGTTCCTTTCCGGACTGGAGCTGCTTGGTGGTGCTGGTCTTCCGCGTGCATTTATGAATTTATGGAAAATCATTTATACTGCAATACGCACGTGTGAAGACCAGGATGCACCTCAAGATTATGCTTTGTTGGTATTTTCCTTTTCGGCGCATTCAACGCAGGTTGCTTTTTTCAAGGCTTTCATGATAGCAACCTGCGATGAATGGGCGGAAATGGAAAATGCCAACCGACGGAAAACCAAGAAATTAATGGCCGAGTTGCTTGCAGGAATGTTTTTTACGCTACGGAAGGAACAATGGCGTCGAAAGTTAGTCCAAGAGTTCACCGTAGCAGTGAAGGACATCCTTGCAAGCAACAAGATGAATTTTGAACTGGATAAACTTTTCGCGTCGTGTTATTTGGATGAGTTGGCCACAATGTCCCGCGGCTGTATTACTCGAAAGGATATTGTGGCCATACTGAAACCGTTTAAATTTTTTGTGAAATAAAGTAAAATTCGTAGTTAAAGTTTTAGAATTTAAGGGCCTTATTATGAGTGTCAATTCAGAATTGATAATTATCAACTAAGTTGATACATCGGTGTTACGAATATCAATTGGCGTCAACTTTAGTATCAAGCTATCAATAAAGTTGACACTCGAATATCAATCAGTCGGTGTCAACTTTATTAATAACTTGATACAAAAGTTGACGCCAATTGACCTTCGTAATACCGATGTATCAACTTAGTTGATAGTTATCAATTCTAAATTGACACTCATAATAAGGCCCTTCAAAAAATTTCAGTAAAATTTAGACTCTGGCCAGAGGTCCTTCAAAAAATTCCAGTAAAGTTTAGACTCTGGCCAGAGGGGGGGTAAATGGGGAGTTATGGTTTGTAATAAATACAAACCATTATTCTCAATTCCTACTCTTAACCTCCGCGTGGTACCCCCTGGAAACCTAGATTAGTTTCGAAATCGGGACTAATCTAGGGCTAATAAGAGAGGAAGAAACTTTATATATTTTTAGGTTGCCAACAGCTATTGTCTGCAAAAAAATTGTTAATTTTCAAAAATAGTCAAAATTTTCAGATATTAATGCCAATATCTCGAGAACGAATAAAGATAACGACTAACTGTAAAAAGGAAATTGTGGAGACTATTGTTACCTTTAATTTATCTCTTATATGTCACTACGAAAAAACGGCTAGTTTGGAAGAAAATCGAGTAATTTCGTTAATTTTGGTTTTTCATGATTTACTCCGAAACTAAGCGTTTTCCGGTAGTCTTACATATGACCAAAGTTGAAGATAACTCAATTTGCTACACTTTTGTCTAGTACGTAAATTCTGTATCTCGAACCGTTATCGAGATATACCGGATTTAGCACAAATTTTCGATCTGAAATCGCGAAAAAACTTCATCACGGCATATCTCGATAACGGTTTGAGATACGAAGTTTCGGTAAAAGGCACAATTGTAGGAAATGTTATTGTCTTCAACTTTGGTCATACATAAGACTATCGAAAAACGTGCAGTTTCGGAGTAAATCGCGAAAAACAAAAATTAGCGAAAAGGCCTTTTTTTCTGGGGAATTTTAGTTTTTGGCAGTTTCCTTGAAAACTAACAGTTTTTTCGTAGTAACATGTAGGAGATAAATTAAAGGTAATAATAGTCCCTAAACTTTCCTTTTTACAGATAACCTTTATCTTTATGCGTTTTCGAGATATTTACATTAATATCTGAAAATTTGATTTTTCTAGTTTCGTTAATTTTGGTTTTTCATGATTTACTCCGAAACTAAGCGTTTTTCGATGGTCTTACATATGACAAAAGTTGAAGATAACCAAATTTGCTACACTTTTGTCTAGTACGTAAATTCTGTATCTCGAATCGTTATCGAGATATACTGGAATTAGCACAAATTTTCGATCTGAAATCGCGAAAAAACTTCATCACGGCATATCTCGATAACGGTTTGAGATACGAAGTTCCTGTAAAAGGCAAAATTGTAGGAAATGTTATTGTTGTCAACTCTGGTCATACATAAGACTATCGAAAAACGTGCAGTTTCGGAGTAAATCGCGAAAAACAAAAATGAGTGAAAAGAATTTTTCTTGAAAACTAACAGTGAGCGAAAAGAATTGTGGACTTACATAATACCAAATCACTGCGGATCGGACTTAACGATCGCTGCGGACTGAAGAGTCCGCACGACTTACATAATAGGGCCATAAGGCTTTTTGCTAAATGCCGATCTTGCACATACATACAGACATACACACACTGACATGCTACGGATTCATCGAAATGAATAGATGGGAATATATCTGTGGTCACAAGGAAAAACCGCTTAAGTCGAGTTATGTAGTTTTAAAGGTTGGTGAATATTTGAATTCTCCATATTCAGTTCTATATTCTGTCAAAATTTGGTTTTCATGCTGTACCCCTCTGAGGAATGGCAGAGCAAAAACCATATAACCTAAGTCAGTTTTGCTTGCAAAAAAAAAATAATCAAAACTTTAAACCCAAATTACTCAAAACACGCTTTTTCGACTTAAGCAGTTTTTCCTGGTGACCACAGATATAATGTTCTCGGGGCGTATGAGCTCTCATTATTTCGATTTTTCCAGGAATCATGCCTATTCTGGAATTCGAATTAGCGTGTTGTTCGATTTCCCCTGAATTTGTATTCTTTCACTTCTTCTTTCAAATACATATGCAAATATGCATTTGCATATAATCCGGTGTCTAGCCATGAATATCTCGGCAGTACCGAAACCTAACGCTTGCTAAACAATTTTCATCTTTCCTGTGTTTGAATTGAATTAATTTGAAAATATTCAATAGTTCGCCGTGAGCAACCCGGCACAAGTGAATAAAAAATTGGTTTCGAGAGAAGTAAATATTATTCAAATTACTGGCCAATAAACCCTAAGTTCCAGTAAAACTTCCAAATCTTGCTGCGTTTTTCTTAGTTTTTATAGTTTATTAATTTAAAATGGTATAATTTTTAGTTCACAATCTCTGAGAATTAAACTAAAGCAATAGCAATCGATATGTTTAGCTAAACATAAAATTTCTTATTACAAATAGTTTAAATAAATTAATTTTATAAAAGAAAATGCCGGTAATTCTGTATAGTATAATTGATCTATCGCTTAAGTTACATCAATGTAAGAGTCTCCACAGCGGCGGTAATTCGCAGCACTTCACTGTTGGACTGTTCGAGTTTCTCAGCATTCGCAATCTGCACTTCTAGGGGAACTTTCGTGGAGTAATCACTGGCGGCCATCGCTTGATTGAGCTTGGAAATGGTCTGTTCGAGTACGTCTTTCTTCTTTTGTAATTTCCCGATTTCCTTGTCAACCTCAATTAACCCCTTGAGCAGCAAATGCACTTCACATTGCCCAGAAACGGTAAGAATAGCACAGCCCACTGGTGGTTTCTGATCGAATTCGATTTTGGAACAGTACGAAATCGTTGCTAAATCACTGGCGTATTTCCGAAGTACATTTCTCGGTTGATCATCGGTGCAGACAATGTAGACTTCGGTTTTCGTTTTATTCGGCAAATTGTAGTCACTTCGAGCAGAACGAATGATGCGAGCTGCTTTTTGCATAAAATCGACGTCCCTCTCCACTTGTTCGTTACGCCACGGGCAATTGGCAGTCTCTAAAATTGAATTTTTTGAATCAAAATTGTCAATAATTCAAAGTAAGTTTTCTTACCTGGATAAGGGGCAACACTTATGCTTGGAATGTTATCTTTCCTTGGCAACCGCTGGTACAACTCCTCCGAAATAAACGGCATGAACGGCGAAATCAATTTGAGGCCGTATTCAAGGCAAGTGTAGAGAGTTTGACGTGCTGCAGCTTTTTGGTCATCGGTTCCATTTTGGAAAATCGGCTTCAGACATTCTAAATAGACATCACACAAATTGTACAGCCAGAAGTTGTAGCAAGCATTTGTGATGGTTGCGAATTCGTAGTTCTCGAAGCCATTGTTGCATGTCTCCACCGCTGCTGTGAGTTTCGAAAGTATCCACACGTCCATATTGTTCTCTACTCCATTCAAAGAAATATCAGACGAATATCGCTCGTCGCCAGCAAAGTACATTAGAGCGAATTTCGCTGCATTCCACAGTTTATTACAGAAGAATCGATAGCCCTGCACACGAAGAATATCCAAATTAATATCACGGCCTTGGGTGATGTACGCGCAAAGGGCGAAACGAAGCGCATCTGTGCCACATTCTGGGATTCCGTTGGGATAGTCTTGTTTCTGTCCCGCCTTCGCTCGGTCAATTTCTTTCGGATCCAAATTAGATCCGATCAGCTGCTCATGCAGGCCTTCCAATGTAATTCCCCGAATCACGTCCATTGGATCGATAACGTTGCCCAGCGATTTCGACATTTTCCGGCCATGGGCGTCCCTTACGATTGGATGGAGGAAGACTTCCTTGAAGGGCAGCTGGCCCAGAAGCTTCTGTCCAAAGAAGACCATCCGAGCAACCCAGAAGAACAGAATATCGTGGCCAGTTTCAAGCAGAGTCGTTGGATAGAAAGCTTTCACATCGTCCGTATTGTCCGGGCATCCGAATACGGAGAATGGAAACAGTCCGGAACTGAACCACGTGTCCAGGACGTCTTCGTCCTGTTTAAGAATGATTTTCGATGCGTTGACGTTGAATTTTGCAGCTGCCTTTTTGCGTGCCTCCTCTTCGCTGCGGCCCACTACCCAGTAATCCTCGTCATCAGGCTGGTAAAAAATGAAAAATTGTTAAAAAAAATTCTACGTTTTGTAAATAAAATTCTGTAAACCTTGGAATTATCCTATTTTTGTGAGGCATAAAAGTACGATAAAAACAAAATTCACTCAATAGAATAAGAAACTATCAGATTTTTACTTAATTATAAGAAATGTGTAGTACGAAGTATAATAAAATATTGTGATTGCGATTGTGAAAAATCTCGACCTCTTAATTTTGCCTGAAAAGCATTTCTCGAGGATCAGAGGGTCGATTTGTGCCAAAATGTTCTCATGTTTTGTGTACAAGATGTTTTATATACTACTTGATTTAGAGATATGAAATTTTACAGGCATATTTGACCATGGAATGGGACATTTTTTTTATAGTTCCAGCCAGAGCTTAGGGAAAGACCCTTTAATGCCGAAGCACAGCTCAGGATGGTCGGAAGAACGAAAGGAGGAAGGGGATGTCGGTTTATGTCCTCCTTGAACTTCGGCAGGTTATAGTCCGGGGGGAACACATCGGATGGTAAATCATTCCAAATCATTGTTGTTTGCGGAATGAAGGAATTCCTAAACTTTACTGTACGGAAACGGGGAGGTTCAAGGAAGACGTCGTGTGCGCGTGCAGCTGCACGAGAGGGTCTAAGGAAAATATGCCATGGAGGAACAAGTTGGGAATTTTCGGTGGAAGATTTCCCATGGAAATATCTATAGAATATGCTGAGTACCCCAACAAAGCGACGATTCTCGAGAGACGGCAATGAATCTCTGAAAGACTAGTCTCCAATCAGTCGGATCGCACGTTTTTGAATACGATTCAGCAGTTGCAGGACAGTTTTTGGGGCTCCAGCCCAAATGTGCGAATTATACTCAAGTTTCGGTCGAATGTAGGTCTCGTAGATGGTAAGGACGTCGATTGGTGTGAAATATTTTGGTAAGGACGGGTAAAGTTCCTCACAAACCATGTTTGCCTTCTCATTTTCAGATTATTTCGAACCATACTTGTTAGATTGTTTTGGAAATTTATTTAAAAAAAAACTCACATTTCCATGTGACATTCCAGGATCGGTGAACGACACATAATAAGCTGGGATTCGATGTCCCCACCACAACTGTCTGGACACACACCAATCCCTAATGCCATCCATCCAATGATACCAAGTTTTCGTGTGATGTTCGGGAATGATTTTCAGTGCGCCTGTCTTAACAGCTTCCGTTGCAGATGCTGCCATGTCTGCGCATTTTACGTACCTAAATTGAAAAAATAAAATCGATGAAAATCAAATGAAATAGTTTCCATTTTTTTCTTGAGAATTAAAATCAAGACGTTTTCATAGAAATTAAGGTCTTGCCACAAAAAAAATCACAAAAAAATGAACAGAAATGCTCACCACTGTGGTTTGATCATCGGCTCCACAACATCCTTGGATCGACTACAGAACGGAACAGCCATTGGATTATCGACCGTTTCTTTGTACAGGCATAACTCCTTCATCTTCTCGAGAATCTTCTTCCTACATTGAAATCGCTTCATGCCAGTAAACTCCCCACAGTCCCCAATGATGTACCCATCGTCATTAAAAATAGTAATAAATGGTAGATTGTGTCGTTTTCCGACTTCGTAATCATTTGCATCGTGAGCGGGTGTAATTTTCACAGCTCCAGTACCGAATTCCATATCTACAAAATCGTCGCAGACAATCGGCAGCTTGCGACTGCAGAAATGATGAGTAACGAACTTCCCATGCAAATGTTTGTATCTAGCGTCGTTGGGATGGACAGCAACTGCAGTATCACCCAACATGGTTTCAATACGAGTTGTGGCCACCACAATTTCCTCGTCGCTACCGTCCACTTTATAAGCAAAGGATACCAAAACACCAAACTCTACCTTTTCATCGTATCCAGGAATTGAGAAGAATGTCCGTCCAGGGATGTCAATTTTATCTACTTCGATATCGGAAATTGCAGACCGTAGCGTGCATGACCAGTTGACCAACCGCGAAGGACAAAAGCCTCTATCACAGCTTTACAGAGTTTCGGATCCATCGTGAAAGCGACACGCGTCCAGTCATACGACGATCCCATTCGCTTCAACTGATCGTAGATGGTTCCATCCTTCTGGTTTCGCCATTCCCAGATCTTTTCGATGAATTTTTCTCTGCCGAGATCGTGGCGAGTCAGTTTATCCTCCCTCCAAAGCTTCTTCTCAACAACCACTTGAGTAGCGATACCTGCATGATCACATCCTGGCACCCAAAGCGTAGTCAAGCCTTTCATTCGACTGTACCTCGTGATAGCGTCTTCTACTGCGTTTGTCAGTGCGTGGCCTAAATGCAGGGAGCCGGTAACGTTTGGTGGTGGAATGACCATCACGAATTTGCCTTTAGGATTCGGATCCAATATGGATTTGCGCTGTTTAAGTGGACAAATTTCTGTAAAATCAATTTTTTTACCTTAAAACCTTTTGGACTTACTCCATATTCCGGTGTGAAGAATCCCTCCTTCTCCCACCAACTGTACCAAGCAGCTTCCACATATTGCGGACTGTAAGCATCCGGAAGTGGCCCCGAGATGTCTTTCTTCTCCCCTGGAACTGTGTTGGCAGCATAAACCGCTGCTTCTTTCGCCTCTTTCGGTTTTTTCTATCAAAGAAAAACGAATGAAAAGATAATTGCTTAAAGTATATCATAGATTTTAATCTCTATACAATTCATCTCTATGGACTTTTACTGTTCTGTGTACGTGAGTCAATTACAGCCTTGGCGTGAGGTAATTGTTTATGTGGCAATTCACAACACAAAATCACAGCACAGAATCAGAGCACAGAATCACAGCACAGAATCACAACACAAAATCACAGCACAAAATCACAGCACAGAATCACAGCACAGAATCACAGCACAGAATCACAGCACAGAATCACAACACAAAATCACAGCACAGGATCACAGCACAGAATCACAGCACAGAATCACAACACAAAATCACAGCACAGAATCACAGCACAGAATCACAGCACAGAATCACAGCACAGAATCACAGCACAGAATCACAGCACAGAATCACAGCACAGAATCACAGCACAGAATCACAACACAGAATCACAGCACAGAATCACAGCACAGAATCACAGCACAGAATCACAACACAAAATCACAGCACAGAATCAGAGCACAGAATCACAACACAAAATCACAGCACAAAATCACAGCACAGAATCACAGCACAGAATCACAGCACAGAATCACAGCACAGAATCACAACACAAAATCACAGCACAGGATCACAGCACAGAATCACAGCACAGAATCACAACACAAAATCACAGCACAGAATCACAGCACAGAATCACAGCACAGAATCACAGCACAGAATCACAACACAAAATCACAGCACAGAATCACAGCACAGAATCACAGCACAGAATCACAGCACAGAATCACAACACAAAATCACAGCACAGAATCACAACACAGAATTCACTAATTTTTCGACTTTTCCGGAAATTTTTTTAAACCGACGCGGCCCGATTTTGACAAACTATTTTTTTCGCGTTGACACTTTGTGCAAATGTTTTTTTTCTTTTTCAAAAAAAAAACATTTAAAACGCGGTGCGAGTTTCGACCAAATTTTGTAAACCGAACATATTTTATACGATGACATTTTTCGCAAATGCTTTTTTCAAAAACATTTTTTTTTGATTTTCAACGAAAATGTTTTTGAAAAAAGCATTTGCAAAAAGTATAAATTTTTTTTTACAAAAAGTGACGTTTAATTCACAGATGACCGCGGTATTTTTAATTACTTGAATATTTATATTTTTAATTATTTCAAACAAAGATTGTTTTAACCTTTTAACTCACGACGTTAATTGAGTTTTATTTTAAAAAATTATTTTAAAGAATTTTATTTTAAACGAAAAACAAAAAAAAAACAAAAGTCAAACGAAAAATTTCGAAATGAGCACAAATTCAACGCCTGCTAATAATCTACGTATTGACAAGTATTGATGACGTTTTGATGACGTTTTCATCAAAACGTCATCACTACTTGTCAATACGCAAATTAGAAGGCGTTTCTATGACGTTAAGCCGTCAGTATTGAATTTATTTTCGAGGGAGCAAGACGTGTTTCAGGAGCTAAAATAGTAAAAAAATTAAATAAATAAAAGAATTGTATATAAATTATAAGAAAAAATTGTTAAAAATTTGTAAAAGCAATTGTGAATAATTTGTAAAAAAAATTGTGAAAAAATAAATTATAAATATTAGAAATTGTGAAAAAATAAATTATAAATAATATAAATTGTGGAAAAATGGATCAAAATTATTTAAATTGCCTGTTTCTGCCAATTTTTTCAATCCTTACAAAAAATAAAATAATTCAAAATTTATCGGGAACCAGGGAAGTCAGGAAAAATGAACTTACGGCCTTACAATCGTTCCTTTCCGGACTGGAGCTGCTTGGTGGTGCTGGTCTTCCGCGTGCATTTATGAATTTATGGAAAATCATTTATACTGCAATACGCACGTGTGAAGACCAGGATGCACCTCAAGATTATGCTTTGTTGGTATTTTCCTTTTCGGCGCATTCAACGCAGGTTGCTTTTTTCAAGGCTTTCATGATAGCAACCTGCGATGAATGGGCGGAAATGGAAAATGCCAACCGACGGAAAACCAAGAAATTAATGGCCGAGTTGCTTGCAGGAATGTTTTTTACGCTACGGAAGGAACAATGGCGTCGAAAGTTAGTCCAAGAGTTCACCGTAGCAGTGAAGGACATCCTTGCAAGCAACAAGATGAATTTTGAACTGGATAAACTTTTCGCGTCGTGTTATTTGGATGAGTTGGCCACAATGTCCCGCGGCTGTATTACTCGAACGGATATTGTGGCCATACTGAAACCGTTTAAATTTTTTGTGAAATAAAGTAAAATTCGTAGTTAAAGTTTTAGAATTTAAGGGCCTTATTATGAGTGTCAATTCAGAATTGATAATTATCAACTAAGTTGATACATCGGTGTTACGAATATCAATTGGCGTCAACTTTAGTATCAAGCTATCAATAAAGTTGACACTCGAATATCAATCGGTCGGTGTCAACTTTATTGATAGCTTGATACAAAAGTTGACGCCAATTGACCTTCGTAATACCGATGTATCAACTTAGTTGATAGTTATCAATTCTAAATTGACACTCATAATAAGGCCCTTCAAAAAATTTCAGTAAAATTTAGACTCTGGCCAGAGGTCCTTCAAAAAATTCCAGTAAAGTTTAGACTCTGGCCAGAGGGGGGGTAAATGGGGAGTTATGGTTTGTAATAAATACAAACCATTATTCTCAATTCCTACTCTTAACCTCCGCGTGGTACCCCCTGGAAACCTAGATTAGTTTCGAAATCGGGACTAATCTAGGGCTAATAAGAGAGGAAGAAACTTTATATATTTTTAGGTTGCCAACAGCTATTGTCTGCAAAAAAATTGTTAATTTTCAAAAATAGTCAAAATTTTCAGATATTAATGCCAATATCTCGAGAACGAATAAAGATAACGACTAACTGTAAAAAGGAAATTGTGGAGACTATTGTTACCTTTAATTTATCTCTTATATGTCACTACGAAAAAACGGCTAGTTTGGAAGAAAATCGAGTAATTTCGTTAATTTTGGTTTTTCATGATTTACTCCGAAACTAAGAGTTTTCCGGTAGTCTTACATATGACCAAAGTTGAAGATAACTCAATTTGCTACACTTTTGTCTAGTACGTAAATTCTGTATCTCGAACCGTTATCGAGATATACCGGATTTAGCACAAATTTTCGATCTGAAATCGCGAAAAAACTTCATCACGGCATATCTCGATAACGGTTTGAGATACGAAGTTTCGGTAAAAGGCACAATTGTAGGAAATGTTATTGTCTTCAACTTTGGTCATACATAAGACTATCGAAAAACGTGCAGTTTCGGAGTAAATCGCGAAAAACAAAAATTAGCGAAAAGGCCTTTTTTTCTGGGGAATTTTAGTTTTTGGCAGTTTCCTTGAAAACTAACAGTTTTTTCGTAGTAACATGTAGGAGATAAATTAAAGGTAATAATAGTCCCTAAACTTTCCTTTTTACAGATAACCTTTATCTTTATGCGTTTTCGAGATATTTACATTAATATCTGAAAATTTGATTTTTCTAGTTTCGTTAATTTTGGTTTTTCATGATTTACTCCGAAACTAAGCGTTTTTCGATGGTCTTACGTATGACAAAAGTTGGAGATAACCAAATTTGCTACACTTTTGTCTAGTACGTAAATTCTGTATCTCGAATCGTTATCGAGATATACTGGAATTAGCACAAATTTTCGATTTGAAATCGCGAAAAAACTTCATCACGGCATATCTCGATAACGGTTTGAGATACGAAGTTCCTGTAAAAGGCAAAATTGTAGGAAATGTTATTGTCGTCAACTCTGATCATATATAAGACTATCGAAAAACGTGCAGTTTCGGAGTAAATCGCGAAAAACAAAAATGAGTGAAAAGAATTTTTCTTGAAAACTAACAGTGAGCGAAAAGAATTGTGGACTTACATAATACCAAATCACTGCGGATCGGACTTAACGATCGCTGCGGACTGAAGAGTCCGCACGACTTACATAATAGGGCCATAAGGCTTTTTGCTAAATGCCGATCTTACACATACATACAGACATACACACACTGACATGCTACGGATTCATCGAAATGAATAGATGGGAATATATCTGTGGTCACAAGGAAAAACCGCTTAAGTCGAGTTATGTAGTTTTAAAGGTTGGTGAATATTTGAATTCTCCATATTCAGTTCTATATTCTGTCAAAATTTGGTTTTCATGCTGTACCCCTCTGAGGAATGGCAGAGCAAAAACCATATAACCTAAGTCAGTTTTGCTTGCAAAAAAAAAATAATCAAAACTTTAAACCCAAATTACTCAAAACACGCTTTTTCGACTTAAGCAGTTTTTCCTGGTGACCACAGATATAATGTTCTCGGGGCGTATGAGCTCTCATTATTTGGATTTTTCCAGGAATCATGCCTATTCTGGAATTCGAATTAGCGTGTTGTTCGATTTCCCCTGAATTTGTATTCTTTCACTTCTTCTTTCAAATACATATGCAAATATGCATTTGCATATAATCCGGTCTCTAGCCATGAATATCTCGGCAGTACAGAAACTTAACGCTTGCTAAACAATTTTCATCTTTCCTGTGTTTGAATTGAATTAATTTGAAAATATTCAATAGTTCGCCGTGAGCAACCCGGCACAAGTGAATAAAAAATTGGTTTCGAGAGAAGTAAATATTATTCAAATTACTGGCCAATAAACCCTAAGTTTCAGTAAAACTTCCAAATCTTGCTGCGTTTTTCTTAGTTTTTATAGTTTATTAATTTAAAATGGTATAATTTTTAGTTCACAATCTCTGAGAATTAAACTAAAGCAATAGCAATCGATATGTTTAGCTAAACATAAAATTTCTTATTACAAATAGTTTAAATAAATTAATTTTATAAAAGAAAATGCCGGTAATTCTGTGTAGTATAATTGATCTATCGCTTAAGTTACATCAATGTAAGAGTCTCCACAGCGGCGGTAATTCGCAGCACTTCACTGTTGGACTGTTCGAGTTTCTCAGCATTCGCAATCTGCACTTCTAGGGGAACTTTCGTGGAGTAATCACTGGCGGCCATCGCTTGATTGAGCTTGGAAATGGTCTGTTCGAGTACGTCTTTCTTCTTTTGTAATTTCCCGATTTCCTTGTCAACCTCAATTAACCCCTTGAGCAGCAAATGCACTTCACATTGCCCAGAAACGGTAAGAATAGCACAGCCCACTGGTGGTTTCTGATCGAATTCGATTTTGGAACAGTACGAAATCGTTGCTAAATCACTGGCGTATTTCCGAAGTACATTTCTCGGTTGATCATCGGTGCAGACAATGTAGACTTCGGTTTTCGTTTTATTCGGCAAATTGTAGTCACTTCGAGCAGAACGAATGATGCGAGCTGCTTTTTGCATAAAATCGACGTCCCTCTCCACTTGTTCGTTACGCCACGGGCAATTGGCAGTCTCTAAAATTGAATTTTTTGAATCAAAATTGTCAATAATTCAAAGTAAGTTTTCTTACCTGGATAAGGGGCAACACTTATGCTTGGAATGTTATCTTTCCTTGGCAACCGCTGGTACAACTCCTCCGAAATAAACGGCATGAACGGCGAAATCAATTTGAGGCCGTATTCAAGGCAAGTGTAGAGAGTTTGACGTGCTGCAGCTTTTTGGTCATCGGTTCCATTTTGGAAAATCGGCTTCAGACATTCTAAATAGACATCACACAAATTGTACAGCCAGAAGTTGTAGCAAGCATTTGTGATGGTTGCGAATTCGTAGTTCTCGAAGCCATTGTTGCATGTCTCCACCGCTGCTGTGAGTTTCGAAAGTATCCACACGTCCATATTGTTCTCTACTCCATTCAAAGAAATATCAGACGAATATCGCTCGTCGCCAGCAAAGTACATTAGAGCGAATTTCGCTGCATTCCACAGTTTATTACAGAAGAATCGATAGCCCTGCACACGAAGAATATCCAAATTAATATCACGGCCTTGGGTGATGTACGCGCAAAGGGCGAAACGAAGCGCATCTGTGCCACATTCTGGGATTCCGTTGGGATAGTCTTGTTTCTGTCCCGCCTTCGCTCGGTCAATTTCTTTCGGATCCAAATTAGATCCGATCAGCTGCTCATGCAGGCCTTCCAATGTAATTCCCCGAATCACGTCCATTGGATCGATAACGTTGCCCAGCGATTTCGACATTTTCCGGCCATGGGCGTCCCTTACGATTGGATGGAGGAAGACTTCCTTGAAGGGCAGCTGGCCCAGAAGCTTCTGTCCAAAGAAGACCATCCGAGCAACCCAGAAGAACAGAATATCGTGGCCAGTTTCAAGCAGAGTCGTTGGATAGAAAGCTTTCACATCGTCCGTATTGTCCGGGCATCCGAATACGGAGAATGGAAACAGTCCGGAACTGAACCACGTGTCCAGGACGTCTTCGTCCTGTTTAAGAATGATTTTCGATGCGTTGACGTTGAATTTTGCAGCTGCCTTTTTGCGTGCCTCCTCTTCGCTGCGGCCCACTACCCAGTAATCCTCGTCATCAGGCTGGTAAAAAATGAAAAATTGTTAAAAAAAATTCTACGTTTTGTAAATAAAATTCTGTAAACCTTAGAATTATCCTATTTTTGTGAGGCATAAAAGTACGATAAAAACAAAATTCACTCAATAGAATAAGAAACTATCAGATTTTTACTTAATTATAAGAAATGTGTAGTACGAAGTATAATAAAATATTGTGATTGCGATTGTGAAAAATCTCGACCTCTTAATTTTGCCTGAAAAGCATTTCTCGAGGATCAGAGGGTCGATTTGTGCCAAAATGTTCTCATGTTTTGTGTACAAGATGTTTTATATACTACTTGATTTAGAGATATGAAATTTTACAGGCATATTTGACCATGGAATGGGACATTTTTTTTTATAGTTCCAGCCAGAGCTTAGGGAAAGACCCTTTAATGCCGAAGCACAGCTCAGGATGGTCGGAAGAACGAAAGGAGGAAGGGGATGTCGGTTTATGTCCTCCTTGAACTTCGGCAGGTTATAGTCCGGGGGGAACACATCGGATGGTAAATCATTCCAAATCATTGTTGTTTGCGGAATGAAGGAATTCCTAAACTTTACTGTACGGAAACGGGGAGGTTCAAGGAAGACGTCGTGTGCGCGTGCAGCTGCACGAGAGGGTCTAAGGAAAATATGCCGTGGAGGAACAAGTTGGGAATTTTCGGTGGAAGATTTCCCATGGAAATATCTATAGAATATGCTGAGTACCCCAACAAAGCGACGATTCTCGAGAGACGGCAATGAATCTCTGAAAGACTAGTCTCCAATCAGTCGGATCGCACGTTTTTGAATACGATTCAGCAGTTGCAGGACAGTTTTTGGGGCTCCAGCCCAAATGTGCGAATTATACTCAAGTCTCAGTCGAATGTAGGTCTGGTAGATGGTAAGGACGTCGATTGAGGTGAAATATTTTGGTAAGGACGGGTAAAGTTCCTCATAAACCGTGTTTTCCTTCTCAGTTTCAGATTGCTTCGAACCATACTTGTTAGATTGCCTTTGCAAATTTATTTAAAAAAAACTCACATTTCCATGTGACATTCCAGGATCGGTGAACGACACATAATAAGCTGGGATTCGATGTCCCCACCACAACTGTCTGGACACACACCAATCCCTAATGCCATCCATCCAATGATACCAAGTTTTCGTGTGGTGTTCGGGAATGATTTTCAGTGCGCCTGTTTTAACAGCTTCCGTTGCAGATGCCGCCATGTCTGCGCATTTTATGTACCTAAATTGAAAAAATAAAATCGATGAAAATCAAATGAAATAGTTTCCATTTTTTTCTTGAAAATTAAAATCAAGACGTTTTCATAGAAATTAAGGTCTTGTCACAAAAAAAAATCACAAAAAAATGGACAGAAATGCTCACCACTGTGGTTTGATCATCGGCTCCACAACATCCTTGGATCGACTACAGAACGGAACAGCCATTGGATTATCGACCGTTTCTTTGTACAGGCATAACTCCTTCATCTTCTCGAGAATCTTCTTCCTACATTGAAATCGCTTCATGCCAGTAAACTCCCCACAGTCCCCAATGATGTACCCATCGTCATTGAAAATAGTAATAAATGGTAGATTGTGTCGTTTTCCGACTTCGTAATCATTTGCATCGTGAGCGGGTGTAATTTTCACAGCTCCAGTACCGAATTCCATATCTACAAAATCGTCGCAGACAATCGGCAGCTTGCGACTGCAGAAAGGATGAGTAACGAACTTCCCATGCAAATGTTTGTATCTAGCGTCGTTGGGATGGACAGCAACTGCAGTATCACCCAACATGGTTTCAATACGAGTTGTGGCCACCACAATTTCCTCGTCGCTACCGTCCACTTTATAAGCAAAGGATACCAAAACGCCAAACTCTACCTTTTCATCGTATCCAGGAATTGAGAAGAATGTCCGTCCAGGGATGTCAATTTTATCTACTTCGATATCGGAAATTGCAGACCGTAGCGTGCATGACCAGTTGACCAACCGCGAACTACGATAAATGCTTCCATCTTCATGCAGACGGACAAAAGCCTCTACCACAGCTTTACAGAGTTTCGGATCCATCGTGAAAGCGACACGCGTCCAGTCATACGACGATCCCATTCGCTTCAACTGATCGTAGATGGTTCCACCCTTCTGGTTTCGCCATTCCCAGATCTTTTCGATGAATTTTTCTCTGCCGAGATCGTGGCGAGTCAGTTTATCCTCCCTCCAAAGCTTCTTCTCAACAACCACTTGAGTAGCGATACCTGCATGATCACATCCTGGCACCCAAAGCGTAGTCAAGCCTTTCATTCGACTGTACCTCGTGATAGCGTCTTCTACTGCGTTTGTCAGTGCGTGGCCTAAATGCAGGGAGCCGGTAACGTTTGGTGGTGGAATGACCATCACGAATTTGCCTTTAGGATTCGGATCCAATATGGATTTGCGCTGTTTAAGTGGACAAATTTCTGTAAAATCAATTTTTTTACCTTAAAACCTTTTGGACTTACTCCATATTCCGGTGTGAAGAATCCCTCCTTCTCCCACCAACTGTACCAAGCAGCTTCCACATATTGCGGACTGTAAGCATCCGGAAGTGGCCCCGAGATGTCTTTCTTCTCCCCTGGAACTGTGTTGGCAGCATAAACCGCTGCTTCTTTCGCCTCTTTCGGTTTTTTCTATCAAAGAAAAACGAATGAAAAGATAATTACTTAAAGTATATCATAGATTTTAATCTCTATACAATTCATCTCTATGGACTTTTACTGTTCTGTGTACGTGAGTCAATTACAGCCTTGGCGTGAGGTAATTGTTTATGTGGCAATTCACAACACAAAATCACAGCACAGAATCAGAGCACAGAATCACAGCACAGAATCACAACACAAAATCACAGCACAAAATCACAGCACAGAATCACAGCACAGAATCACAGCACAGAATCACAGCACAGAATCACAACACAAAATCACAGCACAGGATCACAGCACAGAATCACAGCACAGAATCACAACACAAAATCACAGCACAGAATCACAGCACAGAATCACAGCACAGAATCACAGCACAGAATCACAGCACAGAATCACAGCACAGAATCACAGCACAGAATCACAGCACAGAATCACAGCACAGAATCACAACACAGAATTCACTAATTTTTCGACTTTTCCGGAAATTTTTTTAAACCGACGCGGCGCGATTTTGACAAACTATTTTTTTCGCGTTGACACTTTTTGCAAATGTTTTTTTTTCTTTTTCAAAAAAAAAAAACATTTAAAACGCGGTGCGAGTTTCGACCAAATTTTTTAAACCGAACATTTTTTATACGATGACATTTTTCGCAAATGCTTTTTTCAAAAACATTTTTTTTTGATTTTCAACGAAAATGTTTTTCAAAAAAGCATTTGCAAAAGTATAAATTTTTTTTACAAAAAGTGACGTTTAATTCACAGATGACCGCGGTATTTTTAATTACTTGAATATTTATATTTTTAATTATTTCAAACAAAGATTGTTTTAACCTTTTAACTCACGACGTTGAGTTTTATTTTAAAAAATTATTTTAAACGAAAAACAAAAAAAAAACAAAAGTCAAACGAAAAATTTCGAAATGAGCACAAACTCAACGCCTGCTAATAATCTACGTATTGACAAGTATTGATGACGTTTTGATGACGTTTTCATCAAAACGTCATCACTACTTGTCAATACGCAAATTAGAAGGCGTTTCTATGACGTTAAGCCGTCAGTATTGAATTTATTTTCGAGGGAGCAAGACGTGTTTCAGGAGCTAAAATAGTAAAAAAATTAAATAAATAAAAGAATTGTATATAAATTATAAGAAAAAATTGTTAAAAATTTGTAAAAGCAATTGTGAATAATTTGTAAAAAAAATTGTGAAAAAATAAATTATAAATATTAGAAATTGTGAAAAAATAAATTATAAATAATATAAATTGTGGAAAAATGGATCAAAATTATTTAAATTGCCTGTTTCTGCCAATTTTTTCAATATTTACAAAAAATAAAATAATTAAAAATTTATCGGGAACCAGGGAAGTCAGGAAAAATGAACTTACGGCCTTACAATCGTTCCTTTCCGGACTGGAGCTGCTTGGTGGTGCTGGTCTTCCGCGTGCATTTATGAATTTATGGAAAATCATTTATACTGCAATACGCACGTGTGAAGACCAGGATGCACCTCAAGATTATGCTTTGTTGGTATTTTCCTTTTCGGCGCATTCAACGCAGGTTGCTTTTTTCAAGGCTTTCATGATAGCAACCTGCGATGAATGGGCGGAAATGGAAAATGCCAACCGACGGAAAACCAAGAAATTAATGGCCGAGTTGCTTGCAGGAATGTTTTTTACGCTACGGAAGGAACAATGGCGTCGAAAGTTAGTCCAAGAGTTCACCGTAGCAGTGAAGGACATCCTTGCAAGCAACAAGATGAATTTTGAACTGGATAAACTTTTCGCGTCGTGTTATTTGGATGAGTTGGCCACAATGTCCCGCGGCTGTATTACTCGAAAGGATATTGTGGCCATACTGAAACCGTTTAAATTTTTTGTGAAATAAAGTAAAATTCGTAGTTAAAGTTTTAGAATTTAAGGGCCTTATTATGAGTGTCAATTCAGAATTGATAATTATCAACTAAGTTGATACATCGGTGTTACGAATATCAATTGGCGTCAACTTTAGTATCAAGCTATCAATAAAGTTGACACTCGAATATCAATCGGTCGGTGTCAACTTTATTGATACCTTGATACAAAAGTTGACGCCAATTGACCTTCGTAATACCGATGTATCAACTTAGTTGATAGTTATCAATTCTATATTGACACTCATAATAAGGCCCTTCAAAAAATTTCAGTAAAATTTAGACTCTGGCCAGAGGTCCTTCAAAAAATTCCAGTAAAGTTTAGACTCTGGCCAGAGGGGGGGTAAATGGGGAGTTATGGTTTGTAATAAATACAAACCATTATTCTCAATTCCTACTCTTAACCTCCGCGTGGTACCCCCTGGAAACCTAGATTAGTTTCGAAATCGGGACTAATCTAGGGCTAATAAGAGAGGAAGAAACTTTATATATTTTTAGGTTGCCAACAGCTATTGTCTGCAAAAAAATTGTTAATTTTCAAAAATAGTCAAAATTTTCAGATATTAATGCCAATATCTCGAGAACGAATAAAGATAACGACTAACTGTAAAAAGGAAATTGTGGAGACTATTGTTACCTTTAATTTATCTCTTATATGTCACTACGAAAAAACGGCTAGTTTGGAAGAAAATCGAGTAATTTCGTTAATTTTGGTTTTTCATGATTTACTCCGAAACTAAGAGTTTTCCGGTAGTCTTACATATGACCAAAGTTGAAGATAACTCAATTTGCTACACTTTTGTCTAGTACGTAAATTCTGTATCTCGAACCGTTATCGAGATATACCGGATTTAGCTCAAATTTTCGATCTGAAATCGCGAAAAAACTTCATCACGGCATATCTCGATAACGGTTTGAGATACGAAGTTTCGGTAAAAGGCACAATTGTAGGAAATGTTATTGTCTTCAACTTTGGTCATACATAAGACTATCGAAAAACGTGCAGTTTCGGAGTAAATCGCGAAAAACAAAAATTAGCGAAAAGGCCTTTTTTTCTGGGGAATTTTAGTTTTTGGCAGTTTCCTTGAAAACTAACAGTTTTTTCGTAGTAACATGTAGGAGATAAATTAAAGGTAATAATAGTCCCTAAACTTTCCTTTTTACAGATAACCTTTATCTTTATGCGTTTTCGAGATATTTACATTAATATCTGAAAATTTGATTTTTCTAGTTTCGTTAATTTTGGTTTTTCATGATTTACTCCGAAACTAAGCGTTTTTCGATGGTCTTACGTATGACAAAAGTTGGAGATAACCAAATTTGCTACACTTTTGTCTAGTACGTAAATTCTGTATCTCGAATCGTTATCGAGATATACTGGAATTAGCACAAATTTTCGATCTGAAATCGCGAAAAAACTTCATCACGGCATATCTCGATAACGGTTTGAGATACGAAGTTCCTGTAAAAGGCAAAATTGTAGGAAATGTTATTGTCGTCAACTCTGATCATATATAAGACTATCGAAAAACGTGCAGTTTCGGAGTAAATCGCGAAAAACAAAAATGAGTGAAAAGAATTTTTCTTGAAAACTAACAGTGAGCGAAAAGAATTGTGGACTTACATAATACCAAATCACTGCGGATCGGACTTAACGATCGCTGCGGACTGAAGAGTCCGCACGACTTACATAATAGGGCCATAAGGCTTTTTGCTAAATGCCGATCTTACACATACATACAGACATACACACACTGACATGCTACGGATTCATCGAAATGAATAGATGGGAATATATCTGTGGTCACAAGGAAAAACCGCTTAAGTCGAGTTATGTAGTTTTAAAGGTTGGTGAATATTTGAATTCTCCATATTCAGTTCTATATTCTGTCAAAATTTGGTTTTCATGCTGTACCCCTCTGAGGAATGGCAGAGCAAAAACCATATAACCTAAGTCAGTTTTGCTTGCAAAAAAAAAATAATCAAAACTTTAAACCCAAATTACTCAAAACACGCTTTTTCGACTTAAGCAGTTTTTCCTGGTGACCACAGATATAATGTTCTCGGGGCGTATGAGCTCTCATTATTTCGATTTTTCCAGGAATCATGCCTATTCTGGAATTCGAATTAGCGTGTTGTTCGATTTCCCCTGAATTTGTATTCTTTCACTTCTTCTTTCAAATACATATGCAAATATGCATTTGCATATAATCCGGTCTCTAGCCATGAATATCTCGGCAGTACAGAAACTTAACGCTTGCTAAACAATTTTCATCTTTCCTGTGTTTGAATTGAATTAATTTGAAAATATTCAATAGTTCGCCGTGAGCAACCCGGCACAAGTGAATAAAAAATTGGTTTCGAGAGAAGTAAATATTATTCAAATTACTGGCCAATAAACCCTAAGTTTCAGTAAAACTTCCAAATCTTGCTGCGTTTTTCTTAGTTTTTATAGTTTATTAATTTAAAATGGTATAATTTTTAGTTCACAATCTCTGAGAATTAAACTAAAGCAATAGCAATCGATATGTTTAGCTAAACATAAAATTTCTTATTACAAATAGTTTAAATAAATTAATTTTATAAAAGAAAATGCCGGTAATTCTGTGTAGTATAATTGATCTATCGCTTAAGTTACATCAATGTAAGAGTCTCCACAGCGGCGGTAATTCGCAGCACTTCACTGTTGGACTGTTCGAGTTTCTCAGCATTCGCAATCTGCACTTCTAGGGGAACTTTCGTGGAGTAATCACTGGCGGCCATCGCTTGATTGAGCTTGGAAATGGTCTGTTCGAGTACGTCTTTCTTCTTTTGTAATTTCCCGATTTCCTTGTCAACCTCAATTAACCCCTTGAGCAGCAAATGCACTTCACATTGCCCAGAAACGGTAAGAATAGCACAGCCCACTGGTGGTTTCTGATCGAATTCGATTTTGGAACAGTACGAAATCGTTGCTAAATCACTGGCGTATTTCCGAAGTACATTTCTCGGTTGATCATCGGTGCAGACAATGTAGACTTCGGTTTTCGTTTTATTCGGCAAATTGTAGTCACTTCGAGCAGAACGAATGATGCGAGCTGCTTTTTGCATAAAATCGACGTCCCTCTCCACTTGTTCGTTACGCCACGGGCAATTGGCAGTCTCTAAAATTGAATTTTTTGAATCAAAATTGTCAATAATTCAAAGTAAGTTTTCTTACCTGGATAAGGGGCAACACTTATGCTTGGAATGTTATCTTTCCTTGGCAACCGCTGGTACAACTCCTCCGAAATAAACGGCATGAACGGCGAAATCAATTTGAGGCCGTATTCAAGGCAAGTGTAGAGAGTTTGACGTGCTGCAGCTTTTTGGTCATCGGTTCCATTTTGGAAAATCGGCTTCAGACATTCTAAATAGACATCACACAAATTGTACAGCCAGAAGTTGTAGCAAGCATTTGTGATGGTTGCGAATTCGTAGTTCTCGAAGCCATTGTTGCATGTCTCCACCGCTGCTGTGAGTTTCGAAAGTATCCACACGTCCATATTGTTCTCTACTCCATTCAAAGAAATATCAGACGAATATCGCTCGTCGCCAGCAAAGTACATTAGAGCGAATTTCGCTGCATTCCACAGTTTATTACAGAAGAATCGATAGCCCTGCACACGAAGAATATCCAAATTAATATCACGGCCTTGGGTGATGTACGCGCAAAGGGCGAAACGAAGCGCATCTGTGCCACATTCTGGGATTCCGTTGGGATAGTCTTGTTTCTGTCCCGCCTTCGCTCGGTCAATTTCTTTCGGATCCAAATTAGATCCGATCAGCTGCTCATGCAGGCCTTCCAATGTAATTCCCCGAATCACGTCCATTGGATCGATAACGTTGCCCAGCGATTTCGACATTTTCCGGCCATGGGCGTCCCTTACGATTGGATGGAGGAAGACTTCCTTGAAGGGCAGCTGGCCCAGAAGCTTCTGTCCAAAGAAGACCATCCGAGCAACCCAGAAGAACAGAATATCGTGGCCAGTTTCAAGCAGAGTCGTTGGATAGAAAGCTTTCACATCGTCCGTATTGTCCGGCCATCCGAATACGGAGAATGGAAACAGTCCGGAACTGAACCACGTGTCCAGGACGTCTTCGTCCTGTTTAAGAATGATTTTCGATGCGTTGACGTTGAATTTTGCAGCTGCCTTTTTGCGTGCCTCCTCTTCGCTGCGGCCCACTACCCAGTAATCCTCGTCATCAGGCTGGTAAAAAATGAAAAATTGTTAAAAAAAATTCTACGTTTTGTAAATAAAATTCTGTAAACCTTAGAATTATCCTATTTTTGTGAGGCATAAAAGTACGATAAAAACAAAATTCACTCAATAGAATAAGAAACTATCAGATTTTTACTTAATTATAAGAAATGTGTAGTACGAAGTATAATAAAATATTGTGATTGCGATTGTGAAAAATCTCGACCTCTTAATTTTGCCTGAAAAGCATTTCTCGAGGATCAGAGGGTCGATTTGTGCCAAAATGTTCTCATGTTTTGTGTACAAGATGTTTTATATACTACTTGATTTAGAGATATGAAATTTTACAGGCATATTTGACCATGGAATGGGACATTTTTTTTTATAGTTCCAGCCAGAGCTTAGGGAAAGACCCTTTAATGCCGAAGCACAGCTCAGGATGGTCGGAAGAACGAAAGGAGGAAGGGGATGTCGGTTTATGTCCTCCTTGAACTTCGGCAGGTTATAGTCCGGGGGGAACACATCGGATGGTAAATCATTCCAAATCATTGTTGTTTGCGGAATGAAGGAATTCCTAAACTTTACTGTACGGAAACGGGGAGGTTCAAGGAAGACGTCGTGTGCGCGTGCAGCTGCACGAGAGGGTCTAAGGAAAATATGCCGTGGAGGAACAAGTTGGGAATTTTCGGTGGAAGATTTCCCATGGAAATATCTATAGAATATGCTGAGTACCCCAACAAAGCGACGATTCTCGAGAGACGGCAATGAATCTCTGAAAGACTAGTCTCCAATCAGTCGGATCGCACGTTTTTGAATACGATTCAGCAGTTGCAGGACAGTTTTTGGGGCTCCAGCCCAAATGTGCGAATTATACTCAAGTTTCGGTCGAATGTAGGTCTCGTAGATGGTAAGGACGTCGATTGGTGTGAAATATTTTGGTAAGGACGGGTAAAGTTCCTCACAAACCATGTTTGCCTTCTCATTTTCAGATTATTTCGAACCATACTTGTTAGATTGTTTTGGAAATTTATTTAAAAAAAAACTCACATTTCCATGTGACATTCCAGGATCGGTGAACGACACATAATAAGCTGGGATTCGATGTCCCCACCACAACTGTCTGGACACACACCAATCCCTAATGCCATCCATCCAATGATACCAAGTTTTCGTGTGATGTTCGGGAATGATTTTCAGTGCGCCTGTCTTAACAGCTTCCGTTGCAGATGCTGCCATGTCTGCGCATTTTACGTACCTAAATTGAAAAAATAAAATCGATGAAAATCAAATGAAATAGTTTCCATTTTTTTCTTGAGAATTAAAATCAAGACGTTTTCATAGAAATTAAGGTCTTGCCACAAAAAAAATCACAAAAAAATGAACAGAAATGCTCACCACTGTGGTTTGATCATCGGCTCCACAACATCCTTGGATCGACTACAGAACGGAACAGCCATTGGATTATCGACCGTTTCTTTGTACAGGCATAACTCCTTCATCTTCTCGAGAATCTTCTTCCTACATTGAAATCGCTTCATGCCAGTAAACTCCCCACAGTCCCCAATGATGTACCCATCGTCATTAAAAATAGTAATAAATGGTAGATTGTGTCGTTTTCCGACTTCGTAATCATTTGCATCGTGAGCGGGTGTAATTTTCACAGCTCCAGTACCGAATTCCATATCTACAAAATCGTCGCAGACAATCGGCAGCTTGCGACTGCAGAAATGATGAGTAACGAACTTCCCATGCAAATGTTTGTATCTAGCGTCGTTGGGATGGACAGCAACTGCAGTATCACCCAACATGGTTTCAATACGAGTTGTGGCCACCACAATTTCCTCGTCGCTACCGTCCACTTTATAAGCAAAGGATACCAAAACACCAAACTCTACCTTTTCATCGTATCCAGGAATTGAGAAGAATGTCCGTCCAGGGATGTCAATTTTATCTACTTCGATATCGGAAATTGCAGACCGTAGCGTGCATGACCAGTTGACCAACCGCGAAGGACAAAAGCCTCTATCACAGCTTTACAGAGTTTCGGATCCATCGTGAAAGCGACACGCGTCCAGTCATACGACGATCCCATTCGCTTCAACTGATCGTAGATGGTTCCATCCTTCTGGTTTCGCCATTCCCAGATCTTTTCGATGAATTTTTCTCTGCCGAGATCGTGGCGAGTCAGTTTATCCTCCCTCCAAAGCTTCTTCTCAACAACCACTTGAGTAGCGATACCTGCATGATCACATCCTGGCACCCAAAGCGTAGTCAAGCCTTTCATTCGACTGTACCTCGTGATAGCGTCTTCTACTGCGTTTGTCAGTGCGTGGCCTAAATGCAGGGAGCCGGTAACGTTTGGTGGTGGAATGACCATCACGAATTTGCCTTTAGGATTCGGATCCAATATGGATTTGCGCTGTTTAAGTGGACAAATTTCTGTAAAATCAATTTTTTTACCTTAAAACCTTTTGGACTTACTCCATATTCCGGTGTGAAGAATCCCTCCTTCTCCCACCAACTGTACCAAGCAGCTTCCACATATTGCGGACTGTAAGCATCCGGAAGTGGCCCCGAGATGTCTTTCTTCTCCCCTGGAACTGTGTTGGCAGCATAAACCGCTGCTTCTTTCGCCTCTTTCGGTTTTTTCTATCAAAGAAAAACGAATGAAAAGATAATTGCTTAAAGTATATCATAGATTTTAATCTCTATACAATTCATCTCTATGGACTTTTACTGTTCTGTGTACGTGAGTCAATTACAGCCTTGGCGTGAGGTAATTGTTTATGTGGCAATTCACAACACAAAATCACAGCACAGAATCAGAGCACAGAATCACAGCACAGAATCACAACACAAAATCACAGCACAAAATCACAGCACAGAATCACAGCACAGAATCACAGCACAGAATCACAGCACAGAATCACAACACAAAATCACAGCACAGGATCACAGCACAGAATCACAGCACAGAATCACAACACAAAATCACAGCACAGAATCACAGCACAGAATCACAGCACAGAATCACAGCACAGAATCACAGCACAGAATCACAGCACAGAATCACAGCACAGAATCACAGCACAGAATCACAACACAGAATCACAGCACAGAATCACAGCACAGAATCACAGCACAGAATCACAACACAAAATCACAGCACAGAATCAGAGCACAGAATCACAACACAAAATCACAGCACAAAATCACAGCACAGAATCACAGCACAGAATCACAGCACAGAATCACAGCACAGAATCACAACACAAAATCACAGCACAGGATCACAGCACAGAATCACAGCACAGAATCACAACGCAAAATCACAGCACAGAATCACAGCACAGAATCACAGCACAGAATCACAGCACAGAATCACAACACAAAATCACAGCACAGAATCACAGCACAGAATCACAGCACAGAATCACAGCACAGAATCACAACACAAAATCACAGCACAGAATCACAACACAGAATTCACTAATTTTTCGACTTTTCCGGAAATTTTTTTAAACCGACGCGGCCCGATTTTGACAAACTATTTTTTTCGCGTTGACACTTTGTGCAAATGTTTTTTTTCTTTTTCAAAAAAAAAACATTTAAAACGCGGTGCGAGTTTCGACCAAATTTTGTAAACCGAACATATTTTATACGATGACATTTTTCGCAAATGCTTTTTTCAAAAACATTTTTTTTTGATTTTCAACGAAAATGTTTTTGAAAAAAGCATTTGCAAAAAGTATAAATTTTTTTTTACAAAAAGTGACGTTTAATTCACAGATGACCGCGGTATTTTTAATTACTTGAATATTTATATTTTTAATTATTTCAAACAAAGATTGTTTTAACCTTTTAACTCACGACGTTAATTGAGTTTTATTTTAAAAAATTATTTTAAAGAATTTTATTTTAAACGAAAAACAAAAAAAAAACAAAAGTCAAACGAAAAATTTCGAAATGAGCACAAATTCAACGCCTGCTAATAATCTACGTATTGACAAGTATTGATGACGTTTTGATGACGTTTTCATCAAAACGTCATCACTACTTGTCAATACGCAAATTAGAAGGCGTTTCTATGACGTTAAGCCGTCAGTATTGAATTTATTTTCGAGGGAGCAAGACGTGTTTCAGGAGCTAAAATAGTAAAAAAATTAAATAAATAAAAGAATTGTATATAAATTATAAGAAAAAATTGTTAAAAATTTGTAAAAGCAATTGTGAATAATTTGTAAAAAAAATTGTGAAAAAATAAATTATAAATATTAGAAATTGTGAAAAAATAAATTATAAATAATATAAATTGTGGAAAAATGGATCAAAATTATTTAAATTGCCTGTTTCTGCCAATTTTTTCAATCCTTACAAAAAATAAAATAATTCAAAATTTATCGGGAACCAGGGAAGTCAGGAAAAATGAACTTACGGCCTTACAATCGTTCCTTTCCGGACTGGAGCTGCTTGGTGGTGCTGGTCTTCCGCGTGCATTTATGAATTTATGGAAAATCATTTATACTGCAATACGCACGTGTGAAGACCAGGATGCACCTCAAGATTATGCTTTGTTGGTATTTTCCTTTTCGGCGCATTCAACGCAGGTTGCTTTTTTCAAGGCTTTCATGATAGCAACCTGCGATGAATGGGCGGAAATGGAAAATGCCAACCGACGGAAAACCAAGAAATTAATGGCCGAGTTGCTTGCAGGAATGTTTTTTACGCTACGGAAGGAACAATGGCGTCGAAAGTTAGTCCAAGAGTTCACCGTAGCAGTGAAGGACATCCTTGCAAGCAACAAGATGAATTTTGAACTGGATAAACTTTTCGCGTCGTGTTATTTGGATGAGTTGGCCACAATGTCCCGCGGCTGTATTACTCGAAAGGATATTGTGGCCATACTGAAACCGTTTAAATTTTTTGTGAAATAAAGTAAAATTCGTAGTTAAAGTTTTAGAATTTAAGGGCCTTATTATGAGTGTCAATTCAGAATTGATAATTATCAACTAAGTTGATACATCGGTGTTACGAATATCAATTGGCGTCAACTTTAGTATCAAGCTATCAATAAAGTTGACACTCGAATATCAATCGGTCGGTGTCAACTTTATTGATAGCTTGATACAAAAGTTGACGCCAATTGACCTTCGTAATACCGATGTATCAACTTAGTTGATAGTTATCAATTCTATATTGACACTCATAATAAGGCCCTTCAAAAAATTTCAGTAAAATTTAGACTCTGGCCAGAGGTCCTTCAAAAAATTCCAGTAAAGTTTAGACTCTGGCCAGAGGGGGGGTAAATGGGGAGTTATGGTTTGTAATAAATACAAACCATTATTCTCAATTCCTACTCTTAACCTCCGCGTGGTACCCCCTGGAAACCTAGATTAGTTTCGAAATCGGGACTAATCTAGGGCTAATAAGAGAGGAAGAAACTTTATATATTTTTAGGTTGCCAACAGCTATTGTCTGCAAAAAAATTGTTAATTTTCAAAATTTTCAGATATTAATGCCAATATCTCGAGAACGAATAAAGATAACGACTAACTGTAAAAAGGAAATTGTGGAGACTATTGTTACCTTTAATTTATCTCTTATATGTCATTACGAAAAAACGGCTAGTTTGGAAGAAAATCGAGTAATTTCGTTAATTTTGGTTTTTCATGATTTACTCCGAAACTAAGAGTTTTCCGGTAGTCTTACATATGACCAAAGTTGAAGATAACTCAATTTGCTACAGTTTTGTCTAGTACGTAAATTCTGTATCTCGAACCGTTATCGAGATATACCGGATTTAGCTCAAATTTTCGATCTGAAATCGCGAAAAAACTTCATCACGGCATATCTCGATAACGGTTTGAGATACGAAGTTTCGGTAAAAGGCACAATTGTAGGAAATGTTATTGTCTTCAACTTTGGTCATACATAAGACTATCGAAAAACGTGCAGTTTCGGAGTAAATCGCGAAAAACAAAAATTAGCGAAAAGGCCTTTTTTTCTGGGGAATTTTAGTTTTTGGCAGTTTCCTTGAAAACTAACAGTTTTTTCGTAGTAACATGTAGGAGATAAATTAAAGGTAATAATAGTCCCTAAACTTTCCTTTTTACAGATAACCTTTATCTTTATGCGTTTTCGAGATATTTACATTAATATCTGAAAATTTGATTTTTCTAGTTTCGTTAATTTTGGTTTTTCATGATTTACTCCGAAACTAAGCGTTTTTCGATGGTCTTACGTGTGACAAAAGTTGGAGATAACCAAATTTGCTACACTTTTGTCTAGTACGTAAATTCTGTATCTCGAATCGTTATCGAGATATACTGGAATTAGCACAAATTTTCGATCTGAAATCGCGAAAAAACTTCATCACGGCATATCTCGATAACGGTTTGAGATACGAAGTTCCTGTAAAAGGCAAAATTGTAGGAAATGTTATTGTCGTCAACTCTGATCATATATAAGACTATCGAAAAACGTGCAGTTTCGGAGTAAATCGCGAAAAACAAAAATGAGTGAAAAGAATTTTTCTTGAAAACTAACAGTGAGCGAAAAGAATTGTGGACTTACATAATACCAAATCACTGCGGATCGGACTTAACGATCGCTGCGGACTGAAGAGTCCGCACGACTTACATAATAGGGCCATAAGGCTTTTTGCTAAATGCCGATCTTACACATACATACAGACATACACACACTGACATGCTACGGATTCATCGAAATGAATAGATGGGAATATATCTGTGGTCACAAGGAAAAACCGCTTAAGTCGAGTTATGTAGTTTTAAAGGTTGGTGAATATTTGAATTCTCCATATTGAGTTCTATATTCTGTCAAAATTTGGTTTTCATGCTGTACCCCTCTGAGGAATGGCAGAGCAAAAACCATATAACCTAAGTCAGTTTTGCTTGCAAAAAAAAAATAATCAAAACTTTAAACCCAAATTACTCAAAACACGCTTTTTCGACTTAAGCAGTTTTTCCTGGTGACCACAGATATAATGTTCTCGGGGCGTATGAGCTCTCATTATTTTGATTTTTCCAGGAATCATGCCTATTCTGGAATTCGAATTAGCGTGTTGTTCGATTTCCCCTGAATTTGTATTCTTTCACTTCTTCTTTCAAATACATATGCAAATATGCATTTGCATATAATCCGGTGTCTAGCCATGAATATCTCGGCAGTACCGAAACTTAACGCTTGCTAAACAATTTTCATCTTTCCTGTGTTTGAATTGAATTAATTTGAAAATATTCAATAGTTCGCCGTGAGCAACCCGGCACAACACGGCATACAGAAAGACAAGGTATGCTGTAAACTCAAATCTGACATTTCGTTGCTACGTCACTTGTGCCGATTAGTTCGTCAAGTGCAGAAGGAATTTTGTTTTGTGGATGGTTATTTACATTTTTGTGCGATCTAAATAAGATATTTGTAAATTAGTGGACTGATTGCATTAAATAGTGATCAATAAACATAAAAATTAATTAAAAAAAGTCGGCACAAATGACGTCACACCTGACTATCAGAAGTTTACAGCATACCTTGTCTGTCTGTATGCCGTGCGGCACAAGTGAATAAAAAATTGGTTTCGAGAGAAGTAAATATTATTCAAATTACTGGCCAATAAACCCTAAGTTCCAGTAAAACTTCCAAATCTTGCGTTTTTCTTAGTTTTTATAGTTTATTAATTTAAAATGGTATAATTTTTAGTTCACAATCTCTGAAAATTAAACTAAAGCAATAGCAATCGATATGTTTAGCTAAACATAAAATTTCTTATTACAAATAGTTTAAATAAATTAATTTTATAAAAGAAAATGCCGGTAATTCTGTATAGTATAATTGATCTATCGCTTAAGTTACATCAATGTAAGAGTCTCCATAGCGGCGGTAATTCGCAGCACTTCACTGTTGGACTGTTCGAGTTTCTCAGCATTCGCAGTCTGCACTTCTAGGGGAACTTTCGTGGAGTAATCACTGGCGGCCATCGCTTGATTGAGCTTGGAAATGGTCTGTTCGAGTACGTCTTTCTTCTTTTGTAATTTCCCGATTTCCTTGTCAACCTCAATTAACCCCTTGAGCAGCAAATGCACTTCACATTGCCCAGAAACGGTAAGAATAGCACAGCCCACTGGTGGTTTCTGATCGAATTCGATTTTGGAACAGTACGAAATCGTTGCTAAATCACTGGCGTATTTCCGAAGTACATTTCTCGGTTGATCATCGGTGCAGACAATGTAGACTTCGGTTTTCGTTTTATTCGGCAAATTGTAGTCACTTCGAGCAGAACGAATGATGCGAGCTGCTTTTTGCATAAAATCGACGTCCCTCTCCACTTGTTCGTTACGCCACGGGCAATTGGCAGTCTCTAAAATTAAATTTTTTGAATCAAAATTGTCAATAATTCAAAGTAAGTTTTCTTACCTGGATAAGGAGCAACACTTATGTTTGGAATGTTATCTTTCCTTGGCAACCGCTGGTACAACTCCTCCGAAATAAACGGCATGAACGGCGAAATCAATTTGAGGCCGTATTCAAGGCAAGTGTAGAGAGTTTGACGTGCTTCAGCTTTTTGGTCATCGGTTCCATTTTGGAAAATCGGCTTCAGACATTCTAAATAGACATCACACAAATCGTACAGCCAGAAGTTGTAGCAAGCATTTGTGATGGTTGCGAATTCGTAGTTCTCGAAGCCATTGTTGCATGTCTCCACCGCTGCTGTGAGTTTCGAAAGTATCCACACGTCCATATTGTTCTCTACTCCATTCAAAGAAATATCAGACGAATATCGCTCGTCGCCAGCAAAGTACATTAGAGCGAATTTCGCTGGATTCCACAGTTTATTACAGAAGAATCGATAGCCCTGCACACGAAGAATATCCAAATTAATATCACGGCCTTGGGTGATGTACGCGCAAAGGGCGAAACGAAGCGCATCTGTGCCACATTCTGAGATTCCGTTGGGATAGTCTTGTTTCTGTCCCGCCTTTGCTCGGTCAATTTCTTTCGGATCCAAATTAGATCCGATCAGCTGCTCATGCAGGCCTTCCAATGTAATTCCCCGAATCACGTCCATTGGATCGATAACGTTGCCCAGCGATTTCGACATTTTCCGGCCATGGGCGTCCCTTACGATTGGATGGAGGAAGACTTCCTTGAAGGGCAGCTGGCCCAGGAGCTTCTGCCCAAAGAAGACCATCCGAGCAACCCAGAAGAACAGAATATCGTGGCCAGTTTCAAGCAGAGTCTTTGGATAGAAAGCTTTCACATCGTCCGTATTGTCCGGCCATCCGAATACGGAGAATGGAAACAGTCCGGAACTGAACCACGTGTCCAGGACGTCTTCGTCCTGTTTAAGAATGATTTTCGATGCGTTGACGTTAAATTTTGCAGCTGCCTTTTTGCGTGCCTCCTCTTCGCTGCGGTCCACTACCCAGTAATCCTCGTCATCAGGCTGGTAAAAAATGAAAAATTGTTAAAAAAAATTCTACGTTTTGTAAATAAAATTTTGTAAACCTTAGAATTATCCTATTTTTGTGAGGCATAAAAGTACGATAAAAACAAAATTCACTCAATAGAATAAGAAACTATCAGATTTTTACTTAATTATAAGAAATGTGTAGTACGAAGTATAATAAAATATTGTGATTGCGATTGTGAAAAATCTCGACCTCTTAATTTTGCCTGAAAAGCATTTCTCGAGGATCAGAGGGTCGATTTGTGCCAAAATGTTCTCATGTTTTGTGTACAAGATTTTTTATATACTACTTGATTTAGAGATATGAAATTTTACAGGCATATTTGACCATGGAATGGGACATTTTTTTTTATAGTTCCAGCCAGAGCTTAGGGAAAGACCCTTTAATGCCGAAGCACAGCTCAGGATGGTCGGAAGAACGAAAGGAGGAAGGGGATGTCGGTTTATGTCCTCCTTGAACTTCGGCAGGTTATAGTCCGGGGGGAACACATCGGATGGTAAATCATTCCAAATTATTGTTGTTTGCGGAATGAAGGAATTCCTAAACTTTACTGTACGAAAACGGGGAGGTTCAAGGAAGACGTCGTGTGCGCGTGCAGCTGCACGAGAGGGTCTAAGGAAAATATGCCGTGGAGGAACAAGTTGGGAATTTTCGGTGGAAGATTTCCCATGGAAATATCTATAGAATATGCTGAGTACCCCAACAAAGCGACGATTCTCGAGAGACGGCAATGAATCTCTGAAAGACTAGTCTCCAATCAGTCGGATCGCACGTTTTTGAATACGATTCAGCAGTTGCAGGACAGTTTTTGGGGCTCCAGCCCAAATGTGCGAATTATACTCAAGTCTCAGTCGAATGTATGTAGGTCTGGTAGATGGTAAGGACGTCGATTGGGGTGAAATATTTTGGTAAGGACGGGTAAAGTTCCTCATAAACCGTGTTTTCTTTCTCAGTTTCAGATTGCTTCGAACCATACTTGTTAGATTGCCTTTGGAAATTTATTTAAAAAAAACTCACATTTCCATGTGACATTCCAGGATCGGTGAACGACACATAATAAGCTGGGATTCGATGTCCCCACCACAACTGTCTGGACACACACCAATCCCTAATGCCATCCATCCAATGATACCAAGTTTTCGTGTGATGTTCGGGAATGATTTTCAGTGCGCCTGTCTTAACAGCTTCCGTTGCAGATGCTGCCATGTCTGCGCATTTTACGTACCTAAATTGAAAAAATAAAATCGATGAAAATCAAATGAAATAGTTTCCATTTTTTTTCTTGAGAATTAAAATCAAGACGTTTTCATAGAAATTAAGGTCTTGCCACAAAAAAAATCACAAAAAAATGAACAGAAATGCTCACCACTGTGGTTTGATCATCGGCTCCACAACATCCTTGGACCGACTACAGAACGGAACAGCCATTGGATTATCGACCGTTTCTTTGTACAGGCATAGCTCCTTCATCTTCTCGAGAATCTTCTTCCTACATTGAAATCGCTTCATGCCAGTAAACTCCCCACAGTCCCCAATGATGTACCCATCGTCATTAAAAATAGTAATAAATGGTAGATTGTGTCGTTTTCCGACTTCGTAATCATTTGCATCGTGAGCGAGTGTAATTTTCACAGCTCCAGTACCGAATTCCATATCTACAAAATCGTCGCAGACAATCGGCAGCTTGCGACTGCAGAAATGATGAGTAACGAACTTCCCATGCAAATGTTTGTATCTAGCGTCGTTGGGATGGACAGCAACTGCAGTATCACCCAACATGGTTTCAATACGAGTTGTGGCCACCACAATTTCCTCGTCGCTACCGTCCACTTTATAAGCAAAGGATACCAAAACGCCAAACTCTACCTTTTCATCGTATCCAGGAATTGAGAAGAATGTCCGTCCAGGGATGTCAATTTTATCTACTTCGATATCGGAAATTGCAGACCGTAGCGTGCATGACCAGTTGACCAACCGCGAACTACGATAAATGCTTCCATCTTCATGCAGACGGACAAAAGCCTCTACCACAGCTTTACAGAGTTTCGGATCCATCGTGAAAGCGACACGCGTCCAGTCATACGACGATCCCATTCGCTTCAACTGATCGTAGATGGTTCCACCCTTCTGGTTTCGCCATTCCCAGATCTTTTCGATGAATTTTTCTCTGCCGAGATCGTGGCGAGTCAGTTTATCCTCCCTCCGACGTTTCCTCAACAACCACTTGAGTAGCGATACCTGCATGATCACATCCTGGCACCCAAAGCGTAGTCAAGCCTTTCATTCGACTGTACCTCGTGATAGCGTCTTCTACTGCGTTTGTCAGTGCGTGGCCTAAATGCAGGGAGCCGGTAACGTTTGGTGGTGGAATGACCATCACGAATTTGCCTTTAGGATTCGGATCCAATATGGATTTGCGCTGTTTAAGTGGAGAAATTTCTGTAAAATCAATTTTTTTACCTTAAAACCTTTTGGACTTACTCCATATTCCGGTGTGAAGAATCCCTCCTTCTCCCACCAACTGTACCAGGCAGCTTCCACATATTGCGGACTGTAAGCATCCGGAAGTGGCCCCGAGATGTCTTTCTTCTCCCCTGGAACTGTGTTGGCAGCATAAACCGCTGCTTCTTTCGCCTCTTTCGGTTTTTTCTATCAAAGAAAAACGAATGAAAAGATAATTGCTTAAAGTATATCATAGATTTTAATCTCTATACAATTCATCTCTATGGACTTTTACTGTTCTGTGTACGTGAGTCAATTACAGCCTTGGCGTGAGGTAATTGTTTATGTGGCAATTCACAACACAAAATCACAGCACAGAATCACAGCACAGAATCACAGCACAGAATCACAACACAAAATCACAGCACAACATCATAGCACAGAATCACAGCACAGAATCACAGCACAGAATCACAGCACAGAATCACAACACAAAATCACAGCACAGGATCACAGCACAGAATCACAGCACAGAATCACAACACAAAATCACAGCACAGAATCACAGCACAGAATCACAGCACAGAATCACAGCACAGAATCACAACACAAAATCACAGCACAGAATCACAGCACAGAATCACAACACAGGATCACAGCACAGAATCACAGCACAGAATCACAACACAAAATCACAGCACAGAATCACAGCACAGAATCACAGCACAGAATCACAGCACAGAATCACAACACAAAATCACAGCACAGAATCACAGCACAGAATCACAGCACAGAATCACAGCACAGAATCACAACACAAAATCACAGCACAGAATCACAACACAGAATTCACTAATTTTTCGACTTTTCCGGAAATTTTTTTAAACCGACGCGGCGCGATTTTGACAAACTATTTTTTTCGCGTTGACACTTTTTGCAAATGTTTTTTTTCTTTTTCAAAAAAAAAAACATTTAAAACGCGGTGCGAGTTTCGACCAAATTTTTTAAACCGAACATATTTTATACGATGACATTTTTCGCAAATGCTTTTTTCAAAAACATTTTTTTTTGATTTTCAACGAAAATGTTTTTGAAAAAAGCATTTGCAAAAAGTATAAATTTTTTTTACAAAAAGTGACGTTTAATTCACAGATGACCGCGGTATTTTTAATTACTTGAATATTTATATTTTTAATTATTTCAAACAAAGATTGTTTTAACCTTTTAACTCACGACGTTAATTGAGTTTTATTTTAAAAAATTATTTTAAAGAATTTTATTTTAAACGAAAAACAAAAAAAAAACAAAAGTCAAACGAAAAATTTCGAAATGAGCACAAATTCAACGCCTGCTAATAATCTACGTATTGACAAGTATTGATGACGTTTTGATGACGTTTTCATCAAAACGTCATCACTACTTGTCAATACGCAAATTAGAAGGCGTTTCTATGACGTTAAGCCGTCAGTATTGAATTTATTTTCGAGGGAGCAAGACGTGTTTCAGGAGCTAAAATAGTAAAAAAATTAAATAAATATAAGAATTGTATATAAATTATAAGAAAAAATTGTTAAAAATTTGTAAAAGCAATTGTGAATAATTTGTAAAAAAAATTGTGAAAAAATAAATTATAAATATTAGAAATTGTGAAAAAATAAATTATAAATAATATAAATTGTGGAAAAATGGATCAAAATTATTTAAATTGCCTGTTTCTGCCAATTTTTTCAATCCTTACAAAAAATAAAATAATTCAAAATTTATCGGGAACCGGGGAAGTCAGGAAAAATGAACTTACGGCCTTACAATCGTTCCTTTCCGGACTGGAGCTGCTTGGTGGTGCTAGTCTTCCGCGTGCATTTATGAATTTATGGAAAATCATTTATACTGCAATACGCACGTGTGAAGACCAGGATGCACCTCAAGATTATGCTTTGTTGGTATTTTCCTTTTCGGCGCATTCAACGCAGGTTGCTTTTTTCAAGGCTTTCATGATAGCAACCTGCGATGAATGGGCGGAAATGGAAAATGCCAACCGACGGAAAACCAAGAAATTAATGGCCGAGTTGCTTGCAGGAATGTTTTTTACGCTACGGAAGGAACAATGGCGTCGAAAGTTAGTCCAAGAGTTCACCGTAGCAGTGAAGGACATCCTTGCAAGCAACAAGATGAATTTTGAACTGGATAAACTTTTCGCGTCGTGTTATTTGGATGAGTTGGCCACAATGTCCCGCGGCTGTATTACTCGAAAGGATATTGTGGCCATACTGAAACCGTTTAAATTTTTTGTGAAATAAAGTAAAATTCGTAGTTAAAGTTTTAGAATTTAAGGGCCTTATTATGAGTGTCAATTCAGAATTGATAATTATCAACTAAGTTGATACATCGGTGTTACGAATATCAATTGGCGTCAACTTTAGTATCAAGCTATCAATAAAGTTGACACTCGAATATCAATCGGTCGGTGTCAACTTTATTGATAGCTTGATACAAAAGTTGACGCCAATTGACCTTCGTAATACCGATGTATCAACTTAGTTGATAGTTATCAATTCTATATTGACACTCATAATAAGGCCCTTCAAAAAATTTCAGTAAAATTTAGACTCTGGCCAGAGGTCCTTCAAAAAATTCCAGTAAAGTTTAGACTCTGGCCAGAGGGGGGGTAAATGGGGAGTTATGGTTTGTAATAAATACAAACCATTATTCTCAATTCCTACTCTTAACCTCCGCGTGGTACCCCCTGGAAACCTAGATTAGTTTCGAAATCGGGACTAATCTAGGGCTAATAAGAGAGGAAGAAACTTTATATATTTTTAGGTTGCCAACAGCTATTGTCTGCAAAAAAATTGTTAATTTTCAAAATTTTCAGATATTAATGCCAATATCTCGAGAACGAATAAAGATAACGACTAACTGTAAAAAGGAAATTGTGGAGACTATTGTTACCTTTAATTTATCTCTTATATGTCATTACGAAAAAACGGCTAGTTTGGAAGAAAATCGAGTAATTTCGTTAATTTTGGTTTTTCATGATTTACTCCGAAACTAAGAGTTTTCCGGTAGTCTTACATATGACCAAAGTTGAAGATAACTCAATTTGCTACAGTTTTGTCTAGTACGTAAATTCTGTATCTCGAACCGTTATCGAGATATACCGGATTTAGCTCAAATTTTCGATCTGAAATCGCGAAAAAACTTCATCACGGCATATCTCGATAACGGTTTGAGATACGAAGTTTCGGTAAAAGGCACAATTGTAGGAAATGTTATTGTCTTCAACTTTGGTCATACATAAGACTATCGAAAAACGTGCAGTTTCGGAGTAAATCGCGAAAAACAAAAATTAGCGAAAAGGCCTTTTTTTCTGGGGAATTTTAGTTTTTGGCAGTTTCCTTGAAAACTAACAGTTTTTTCGTAGTAACATGTAGGAGATAAATTAAAGGTAATAATAGTCCCTAAACTTTCCTTTTTACAGATAACCTTTATCTTTATGCGTTTTCGAGATATTTACATTAATATCTGAAAATTTGATTTTTCTAGTTTCGTTAATTTTGGTTTTTCATGATTTACTCCGAAACTAAGCGTTTTTCGATGGTCTTACGTATGACAAAAGTTGGAGATAACCAAATTTGCTACACTTTTGTCTAGTACGTAAATTCTGTATCTCGAATCGTTATCGAGATATACTGGAATTAGCACAAATTTTCGATCTGAAATCGCGAAAAAACTTCATCACGGCATATCTCGATAACGGTTTGAGATACGAAGTTCCTGTAAAAGGCAAAATTGTAGGAAATGTTATTGTTGTCAACTCTGGTCATACATAAGACTATCGAAAAACGTGCAGTTTCGGAGTTAATCGCGAAAAACAAAAATGAGCGAAAAGAATTTTTTTGTCAAGAATTTTAGTTTTTGGCAATTTTCTTGAAAACTAACAGTTTTTTCGTAGTGACATATAAGAGATAAATTAAAGGTAATAATAGACCCCAAAATTTTCTTTTTACAGCTAGTCTTTATCTTTATTCGTTTTCGCATTATTGACATTAATATCTGGAAATTTTGATTTTTCAAGATTTACTCCGAAACCAAGCATTTTTCGATAGTCTTACACATGACCAAAGTTTAAGATAACCAAATGTACATCTGTATGTCTGACCGCCCGTCTGTCTGTCCGTTCGTTCATCCGCATGTCCGTCTGTCTGTCCGTCCGTGAACACCATAACTTTCGAAAGGATTGAACTAAAACTTGAAATTTTGTATAGTTACGTTTCCCGTAAATGGCTACGCTAAGCTCTTAAACGGGCAAAAATAACTATTCCTCTTTCCACCCCCATACCAACGAAACAGTTTTTTGCAATTTTCTCGAAAATTGTGAGTAAGTAGTATTGAAAAAATTATAAAGGTAAAATGTGTTTAGAATAAGCATAACTTATTTATCCACTAAAATCCAGTTTATTTATGCGAAAGGAACTCTCAAATCTGTTATCTGTTAATTACGAAACTCGCGCGACTGGTCGCACTGCGGCAAATCTGCCACTGCGGACTGTTTTGGTATTATGTTAGTCCGCAAGACCTGCGTTTCAAGCAATTTCAAGTCCGCATCTATTTCGCTGCGGACTCGCCTTTTCCAGTGACATTTCGAGGTTATGAGAAAAAGAGACTGTGTGTGTAAATGATTTTTTCTTATTTATATATTTATAATGAACATGTTTTATATATATATAGATATGGCAATGAACCAAACTACTAAAACACAATTCAAAACTGATCGAGGAGAAGGTGCCTGAGATCGCCAATGGGTTCCCGACAGGGAAAACAAAATCGGAGGTAAACGATTTCTGGGAGCATCTCTAATTGATTTTCTTATAATTTTCATATCAGTGTTGTTATTATCATTAAGCTAGAACCTGAATCGTACGTCGATGCGTCCGTCATGCGTGCATCCGGTTGACAGTTCGATGCGGTGACAGTTGGGTACGGACATTTCCGTACGTTGCCGCATGTAAAAGTAGAAATTCGACCTACTCTATGCGGTTGCCGCATCGGAAAACGTATTATTAGGGGAATACTCATAGCAGCCTGTTGATTCTACTCGAACTGTCAACCGGACGCACGCATGACGGACGCATCGACGTACGATTCAGGTTCTACCTTTAAAGAAAAAAAGTGCTACACTTGGGATCATAGCTATATTTTTGAAAAATAAATAAAATCTTGAAGTATCAGTGACGACTGAAACGAATATTTCTCACGTTTGACAGTTCAACGCGAACCAACGCACATGATCGCAGAGAGTCCAGTCCGCAAACGGCATGTGGACTTACATAATACCAAATCACTGCGGATCGGACTTAACGATCGCTGCGGACTGACGAGACCTCACGACTTATGCGGCAGTCACACGACGCTGTTAACCAGCGCTGCTAGATATTGGCTAGTAGCGCTGGCAAATAGCAACAGCAGGCAGCGTACTGAGAGGGTTCACACGATTTATAACTTAGTAGCGCTGGCAAACAGCAAAACCGTCGTTTGACATTTGAATTTGGGCGATTTTTTAAATAATAAACGTAACACACAAATTTAAATGAATAAACGTAAAATAACAACTTAAAATAAACAAACTTTTCCACTTATCAGACTTTTGACAGCTCAGTAACCATGCAACAGGGTCACGTGATCCCTAGTAGCGCTGGCAAAGTAGAACGGTCTCTACTTTACTAGCGCTGCTAAAATCATCACGCTGCTGCTGGTAGTAGCAACGCACTAGGGTTCACACGGTGCTGCTGAAACGGCTGCTAACAGCCAAACAGCTAGTAGCGCTGGCAAAACAGCGTCGTGTGACTGCCGCATAAAACATTGGATTCCCATGATGGAGATTCTATATTGGGCTTATGGCAAACGAATTCGCACTCACTAGTGATTGTCGAGACGCTAGCGGTGCAGAGAGTATGCAATAAGATGAATGACGGACACAAGAGAATCGAAGTTCGTTGCCTGCTTGTCGTCATACTCCTCGTTTACACTGACAAAAAATCAGAGAAATGTTTTCACTCGGTCAATCATTTGCAAGTGTAACCAAAATTTCGGCCACAGATTTTTTTTTTCACAAAAATACATCAATTTTACAAATTTTTGTCCGTGGAAACCAAGCATGGGATTGTAAATACAATAAATCAACTACAATAGTAAAATAATAAAATACTCTAAAAATTTCATTTAAATCAATTTCGAATTTTATTTAAAAAAAAATCTTTTACAATTTTCGACATACGAACTAATTTAATAAATAAATTTTATTTACATAATATAATCGCTTCTCTTCCATTTTTGATTACAATATTTGAATTTCTTTCGCATGTTGTCACGAATGCAAGTTAAAAACCGGACCAAAACTCTTTACTGAATTTTATTCAATTGCTACGGTGGGGTAAAAAATAGTAAAACGAATATTAAATGAAAAACTAAAAAAAAGTGGGATTATTTATGGTATGAATGCGGTATAATTGATATTTTCTTAGTTTATTTGAAAAACCCTTAACATTTATTGGTATAAGGCATTATGTTGATAATTGTTGATAACTTTTATGGGCAAAAATTTAACAAAAAGAACTTTTTGTAGAAAGTCAGTCTAGAAATTTCGTGAGGTGGTTTTTGCTGTTGAAAATTTCCAATTCCTCAAATTTGAAGGCATAAAAAAATCTGTCAAAATTCATTTTTTAAATAGAAAAAAAAACTTTTGCAATGTTTTTGTCGAATTTTTGCCCTTGACAAAATAAGTTCATTATAAATTATTTCTCTTTCTATGGTTTAAAATTAAAAATTCGGTAGAAACAGAATTACTGTAACTTAGATTTAACAAATAAATCAACTTCAGTAAAAAAACGAGTCTTAGTTTAGTTTAAGAATTCATTTCACTTTTTTAAATTTTTTTATCGTCATTTTTATTTAAATTTCTGTAAATTTCATATTTTTTTCGCACTTATTCTTAACATTACTTGTGTTAATTTAATATTCTTGTATGATAGAAGCTAAAAATGTATTTAAATATAAGCCCTGTGGTTTCTTATGTTAATTAAATTAATTTTTTTAACATTGGAATCCATGAATACGTTTTGAGATTTTCTAATAACAAGAACTGTAAAATTACCACTTTTCCTTTGGTAAAATATATTTTTTTAAAAAGTATATCTGCATTAGAGTGAGCCTGAAAAGTGTTCTGGAATTTAAAAAATCAAATCCGAGTTTTTTTTAAGTTTAAGTTTAAAACCGCGGCTCTACTGTACGATGATTTGTCCCTAAAGGCCAATTCAGACTGACGATAGCGATTATGATTCTCTCGACCAATGAGATCAAAGCTTTCATTTTCCTATCGTTGAAAGCCTCGACCCGAAATGGGTATTTTTAGCCGTCACTCGCCCCCCTTGCCTCCTCCAGGGGTCCTTAAACTTTGTATGAAACTTTTTTCTGAGGGGTGGTAGGGGGGTGTGTACCTCAAATGAAAGGTATTGAAGAGTACATTCCAAAAATATATAGCATGATAATATTCCGCCCTCACCCTTCGATTTATTCCCTACTGAAAAAAGTGGAATTCATGAAATGAGGGGAAAGACGAAAAATGAAATGAGGGGTAAGACGGATCCGCTCCCGCGGACCCCTGGCTCATAAGATAAATTGGTTTGTAACTCAAGTTTTTTTTTCGTCAGCAGTCATTTCAAACGACTTTTATGAGGTTTGTGACCCGAAATTGTGCTAGTAAAACTGAACTTTAGCTGTATTGAAGTTTCTCAACCAATGAAATTAAACCTTTCAACGATAGGGACATGAAAGCTTTGATCTCATTGATCGTAATCGCAATCGTTAGCATGAATTGGGCTTTACAGTGGTTTCTTATTATTTTTATGTCGCCACTACACTCTCTACAAATCATTTGCTGTCGTGGTCGCCGTTGTTAACGGGCATTGTAATTCCCACTTAAACAGGCAGCCTCAAAGTCAGCAAATCTTCAATAATTGAGCGATGACTAGATCAGCTTAGTCATTCGCCACAATTTGTTTCGCCTGCAGTCATTGAGAGTGTGGTAGCACTATTACAGGGCCTACAGACGCTCCGACTTGTTGTACAACTTAGTTGAGTTGTATGGCAAGTACTATGTGTGGATAAGTTGTACAACCGATTTCAATGTCGGTACAACAGTCGGCCTTAAATCAAAATATTTTATTTTTTTTTGGGCGGAGCTAAATGTTTGCCAAACATTGGATATTTGACATTTAAAAAGCTTTTCCACGAAGAATAATTGAGTTCGGTTGCAATTTATGTGAATGTTGTACCAACTGTTGTAATGTCTGCGGAGAAACGTCCAACTATTTTGACACCCAAGTTACAACGTCTCTAGGCCCTATTAGAAAATCAATCTAAAACGTTTTCTTTGCATTCATCCATGTTCATTTCGTCTGAATTATAACAAAATAAAGAAAATTTACTTTTCAATTTAATCTCTCGTCATTTACTGTAATTTCAAATTGATTATGGTAGCTTTTAACATGTAATTTACTAAAAAAAATGTGAATATAAATTATTGTTTATTGATATTATTATTGTTATTGATTATAATTATTACTTATTTGTATTTTTTTGTTTTTTTAATGTTGAGCTTTTTGAGGTATATTTGCTATATAATATTTTATTTGATCTGAAGTGAGGTATATATGGCTGAAAAATTTCTCGATTTGTATGGATGTGTGGAAAATGTATGTGTGTGTGTGTGTGTACTAACCAATTATGTATACAAAAAAAAATCCCTGGCTATTGCATTGTTATTTGGTCTATTGTAAAGTTGTGTGTGTGTGTGTATGTGTATATAATATAAAAACCGTTCTATTGCATTTGTGTGTGTTTGTGGTGTAAATAATTTCATATTTTCAATATTTTCATTCAACTATTGTATAAAATAAATATATAAATATACCCGCTTTAACGATTCGCTTTAATATCAGAAGTTAAAAGACATCATTTACTATTTTTTGATAATAGTAAACTTTTTGCATAAAAACGTATTCAATGAAACCGATTGTAATTTTAAAATACGTTTCGTTAGATGTTTTTTAAACACTTGCATGATTTTTTGTGGTAGAAATGAACAATTTAATCTCGTTGCTTTGAACACTGCAATGTAAAACAATGTCTTTTCTTAGTTCATACTAATATTCGCAAATTGATTTTGTTTATGTAAATGAAGTCTTTTATAAAACGACAAACTTCTGATTGTTTTAACATTTAACAACTGGCAAATAAAATAAAATCGTTAACTATTGAATAAATGATTGGAATATGAGGAAAAATATGATTTGTGAAAACTTAATTAGTAAATGGGCTTAACAACGAAATCATTCATTTGATTGTACATTTTTAACGGATCTCTCTATACTCCGGAAGTGCTTATCTTCTTTGAAAAAAAAACGAGAATAACATTTTATGTGGCAACATTTTTCACAACATTACGATGGCGATGAAGTTTTTCGTGAATCAGATTTGTTAGAATTTAAATCTGAAGGTTAAAATTTGATCTCTTCCAAAAATTTCACTTAGCCACAAAAATATCAACCGATTACATATTTTTGTTTAACTTTAAGCGACAAAATCTAGTGGCCGATTGAAGCCACCCTTACGGTTCATGTACTGACGATATTTCCGTTTCAAAATCACGTGAACTTCGCCAGCATCGTTACCATCGACTTTCTTATTTTTAGTCGTATCGAATGTACAAAATCCCATCGCTTTCATCATTTCAATCTCTTCTGGCGATTTACCTTCTAAATCTGCTTCACTGATTTGCGGACGAGATGGCGCCCTGCTACGTGACGATGATGCGCGTCCACGTTCGTAACCTCTTGATCGGGATCTAAAATTTGGCAATTACTTTTAGTTTGAAAATATCTAACAAAAAAGTACTATTTTATAAAAAGCACTTTTAACAACAAACATTATGGTTGTGACTGGGTAATGATACAATTTTTTTAGAAGCTACAATAAATAGCTAGAACCAAGAAAGCATGCGGCACACTGGCATTTCAAGCCCACTGAAAGGTCTTTATTGAAAGAAGTGGTTACAGTTACTGATTGATGCTAACGACACCATCGATTTAAACTGTTAACACGATCTTTGCAGATAATGGATTGCAACGAAAAACCTTATAAATGATGCAATTCACCCAAGGTTTGTAATGTATGTAAAACTGTAGGTCCGCAATAGAAGAAATAATTGTTAGGAAACTTCAAACTCAGTCCCACTTTGACACGTAGTAGTCAAGGCCGTTCCGATTCGAGAGCAAAATTTTAAGAGATTTTTAAGTTCGCTACGTCAAATCGATTCCTAACAAGGGACAAAAAATATGGAGGCACAGGTAAACCTCCTACGACGCGGCACTTTTACAACGCGATTGGAAAAATGAAGAAACTTTCCTACAACGCCGTACCCTTACAAGGTTATTTTCGCCAAAATGCGGTTTAAAAATTGTATTTTTCATGTAAAAGCAGACCTCCTACAACACGAAATGTCCGCGATCTTCACATTACCAATTTTATGTACTTTTTATGCAATTGCAACGACGCACAAGCCTTGAACTACGTTAAGTTTGTAATGTCAAATTGTGCACACTTTTTCCGTTCTCTCCCTCATAAGAGGCCTACACACGTTCAATGTTACTTGACAATGTTACTTGAATGACTCATGTTTCAAGTAACATTGATAGGTTTGATGGTCTTCAATGTTACGATTGGAGGCAATTTCCATCAATGTTACTTGATGAAAATTTTTATCAATAATACTTGTCAAGTAACATTGAACGTGTGGAGGCTCCTTTAGAGTTTCGTTTTTTTGGTAATGTGCTAGTTTAATATTGAATTTTGATTTGATTGTGATTTTTTTTTAAATTTAGTACCGTTTGCACCAAGAAAACTTATGTATAATTTAATTTATTTAAATCCCAGAATTTCTACGGTTTAACCCTTAATTTATGAGGTGAAAATATGCGTAAATGATGAGGTGGGGTCCACGTTCACTACGTTCTAATCACATACCAAATCCGTGCTTTTAAGATGAAGGTACTGAAGATTTCAGAGTCACTGTGCTGAAAACATGAGAGATAGCAACGAGAGAAAAGTCAATGTGGGTCCACTGGACCTACCACATCAATTAAAGTTAAGTAGGCTAACCGCAACTTAATTTTTTTAAGAATAGTACGCGCAAACGGGCCCTAATACATGAAAAAACTTAAGCTTTACCCGAAGAAAGACAAATTTTCTATTATTAAGAATCGAACAGATTTTACCCCGGGTCCCTTTTTTCACATGATTTTATATGTAGGACCATAGATAGATAAAGTAAAAAAAATCATAGAATTTACCACCACTTTTGTACAGTCTTTCAATATATCGAGCCTTTTCGAAAAAATATAAAAAATTCATGTACTTTCCTTTCCAGAAAAAGAAATTCCTGATAAAACTTTTCATAAACGAAATCTTAACTTAATGACCAGACATGGTCAGAATTTATGTCTAGTCAAGGCCATAAAATATGACACGCTTTTAGGGAGCAAGTGATCTGCGTTCTTCAACGTAAAATTAAAAGCACCCTTTTTGTATATTTAAATTTTAGTTAGTTGTTTCAAAAATTCTGGGCACCAATCATGTATTCCGACGCGTCTCTGTCTTTCGACTTCGACGCAGCTTTTAACTCTTGACTTCGGCATATCTGCAGCTTGAAATTTCGCGGAATCGGCACTATGAATCGAAACGTGATTCTGACTGTCACTCCAGCAAATTTGAAGCGGCTGATATGGCGAAGTCAAGAGTTAAAAGCTGCTTCGAAGTCGAAAGACAGAGACGCGACGGAATACATGATTGCTGCCCTGTTCAAAAGACTTTTGGCGTTATAGAGATGTGCACTGTAAATGTATAAACATTCATTCGCAAATCTGCTTTATTGAAATTTTAATTACGAAAATATCCTGAGACAAGTACTAAAATGTAAATTTCAATTCTAATAACAAATTATCACTTGTATAACAGGGCTTTTAAAATAAATGGAGATTTTATAAAGTATCTATTTAAAAGGACTAAAAGAAATGCATGTTCCCGAACAAATAAAAAAAACATACAAAAGCGGTAATTCAGGAAACGCATCAAACTGGTTACGAGGGCAATTTGAAAAGGAAAACCAGTGACCGCATGCAGACATTTTCATGAGAATTCCATTGTGACCTACCAAGGGATGAAAAAGGGTTGTCTTGTAACATCATCCCCAGCGAGAGAATGAATTCGCAAAAGAAAATCAAATAAATTAAAACGTATTGGTAATTGGCTCATGGAATACAATACACTACACAAATTCACCTCGAACGTCGTCTCGACCTGGACCTGGACCTGGACCTGTCTCTATCGCGACTTCTGCTCCTATCCCGATTCCTGTCGCGAGAACGTCTTCTGCTAGCACCAGCACTGCCGCTCGCACCCGCAGCCCCTTCCCTTTCACGTTCCCTGGATCTTTCGCGTCTTTTCTTCCGCTCGCCGCGGTCCTTTTCTTTGTCTTTCTCCCGGCGACGTCTTGCGTGTGGTGAGGGTGAGCGCCCCATCGTTATCCTTTTGTATTTTTCTTCGTGATGGAAAACTATTCAAACTCGCGCCAACGAGTGTTGTTGTTGTCGCCCAAACTTCCTCCTGAAACGAGTTTTTGAGGTTAGGTACATTTCTAAACGATTAATTTCTGAAATATTTCGACGGAAGTTGATTTCCACATTGAATTAATCGACAATTAAACTTCTCTTTTACAACCAAAACACTCACCCGGATTATTTCTGCGCCATTTAAATATTTTCGGCGAAAACTAGAGCGGCAACCAACCCAAAACTCCACTTAGCAATTAGTGAGACACATATAGTGAAGCAAAGTCACGGAAATCTCGCTGTCATAAATATATCCCAAAAAATTTCCTATAGGGTGAAGTCGCCTCTGTCGTTTCGTGAAATTTATAAACGCGCTCGTAAGCTTTGATATTTAAAATAAGGCATATGAAGAATTTAAAAAAAATATATTTAAATTAACTGTTTTTGTCCTAAAAAGTAAAAAAAAAATCCGATACAAATTTCTCCCTTCGAAAAAAAAAGATTTTTTAAACACATCTATAAAAAAATGCCGGGAAAATTGTTTGAAAAATATTTTTAAAAAAATTTATAACGAAGGCAACATAAAAGCCAACCGTTTGAAAAAAATTACCTGCATTTTATTGCTAGCAAGAATGGTTTTTCCCACAAGTCAATTTGAATTTATTTACTCGGATTTTTATTTAACAAAATAGAAGTGCTGAGGAAATATCTAATTTTTAAAAACAAATAAAACCACATTAAATTAATGAACAATTCGCGACTTTCAGTTACAAAAGCACTTAAAGAAATTGATTTGGAATTTGTGGCAAGAATTTTAAATTTACTTTTTTTCCTGTTTAATTCAAACTTCACCTGATGGATAAGACGTTTCCACAAAAGTTGTAACAAAAAAGCTTGTGATATTTTATTTTATGAAAATAGTCCAAAAGTTTCAAATATTCTGAATGAAGTGATAGGAAAATTATCATTTACAAATTAGCAATTTTGAATTTCTCAAAAATACAGTGAAACGAAAAGGTTGTAATTTTGAATACCAAATTTATATTTCGAAGTATGTATTTTGCTATACGATTTTTTGTTAATTTATCTCCAAAAGTTATTGTAATAATGTTTTTCTTTTCTTTAGGAGACGCCAAGATCGTCGAGGAAATCACGAGAACATAGGGTGTATTGAGAATACTTGCAACTTCTGAATTTTGAAATATTTCTTCTAAAGTTTTCTAAAACCAATTTCTTTCCAATTTTTTAATTTCTTTAAACTTTTGAAAATTTCTTTAAACTTCAGACTGTCAAGATTCTTTTTTATTTACCTACAATGGAAGAAATATTTCCCGTAAAAACAAGAAATCTAAATGGATATGTTTTGAACGTTACGCAATACGAAGATTATCCAAGATCATTTATTGATAAAGGCGGTAAAATAACAGGGACCGATGGACACATTTTAAATTTAATCTGTGAATTGTTAAATTGCTCCTATCGTATCGTTGGACCCGCAACTAGTGATGCTAACGAATTTGGTCCGTTATCATTTTCTGATATCACCAGTGGTTTAGCGGAAATCAGTTTTAATTTAAGATTAATTTTGTTGCAAGACCTTCAAGATGTCTCCATTCTTTATACACAAGAAATTGATGCTTTAACGGTACTAGTGCCACAATCAGCGCCAGTTAAATCATATAAGAATTTAATTGATCCGCTACGTTTTGAGGCCTGGCTTTATGTTTTACTGACATTTTTTGGATTCATTTTTGGATATCTTCTTTTCAAGGGTAGAAAAGGGAAATTACCCAAAAATATTGGCCGCATTTTTTTTCAAATATTTCAGATACAAATACTAGTGCCTCTACCGCAATTACCAAAGAAAATCCGTGATCGGATTTTTCTACTTGGTTTTGTTTTTTACAGTTTTGTACTTTTAAACGGCTATCAGACTATATTAACATCTTTTTTGATTTCTCCACGCTATGAACCCAATATCAACACTTTGCAACAAGTCAGCGATCAAAATATTAGTTTAAATGTTCCCACAGGATTTCGTAATATTTTAATGTCTGCTGCTGAAGATTCGACAATTTTAAAACAGTTCATTGAACACAATTTGTCCTTATGGTCAGTTAAAAGTCGTCCAACGAATAACATTGGATATATTTCAACGAGAAGAACTGGACATTTTTTCGCACAAACGGATGCTAATTTTCGCAATGGGAGAAAAATCCTTCACGTTGTTCCCGATGGTCTTGTGTACTCTATTGCAACTTACTGCATTCGGAAAAACATGCCCTACGAAAGCGACATCAATACAATGTTAATGAGAATTGTTGAAACTGGAATTTATCAGAAATTCCAGGCAATGGGTTTACAGGAATACTCACATGCTAAGCACACGCACAACATTTTACATTTAAATTCTTTTCAAAAAACCGTTAAAGTGTTGAAATTGACAGAAGTTCAGGTAGCATTTTTATTGCTTATTGCTGGGTATTTAATATCCATAATCACTTTTGGGTGCGAAGTTTATAAATCGATCATCAGAGTTCGAATTAGAATAAGAATTCAAATCAAACCCAGGCCTGTTTAAAAAAAACCCTAGTCCACAGATAACTTTAAATTTTTAAGACGTATATTTTGTAAATGTTACTGTAGAAAATAAAAATGACATTAAATTTCAATAAATTTGTTTATTGGTTTTATAAAAATGGAGTTAGCGATAGTAGGAATATCCAAATTGAAATTATATTATTTGGATATTGATGTGTATACACAGCCAAAGAAAATTCAACTTTTTTATCTAAATTTAAGTGAATTCCCGTTGCTTTTATTCTATCAGATATTGAAGACAAATTTATGTATGGAAAATTCAATGTGAACCCAGAAACCTGAAAAATGAATTTTCGGTTAATTGGATTTTAAATAAAAAGTGATAAAAACCTTGTAGGCGGGTGTGGCTTCTTGAATTCGATCAATGTAAATTGTTGGAGTCTGATCGAAGATCACATCTTGTTCCAGATCCCGTAAAATCGTGTGAAGCATGTCATGGAGACTTCTGCGAATAGTTTTTTAAGTAAATGAGAATTACTAATAGAAATAAATTATCCAAATTAATAGTTTTTTCAGAGAAATTTTCTAAAATCACAAAACTTCACAAATTAACAAATTAGAGATATTTTCCACGGTTCGATAGATTAGTTATCCGAAATATTGCTTTTCAAAGTTAATACTGAACTCGATTTCTTTACGGTAGTAATTATCGGTTGGCAGTTTCAGTATAAAAAAACTTGTCACGACTTTTTAAAAATAAATGAACTGATTCGTCATAAATTTTGAGCCGCCATATATTACACTGTAGAACTGTTCTGTTAGTGGATTCTGAAAATTTAATGGATTTTCCTAAACTTATAAAGATTTCCCTTTATAAAATAGCTAGATTCACTATTTTTTTATCTTTATTTAGCCCCTTCCTCTCTATCCCTCTACCCCTCTTCTCTTTTCGTCATATTTTCCAACATTTTTTTGTATGAATACCTGTTCCAAATAGTTTTCCGATTGGCTCGCCATGAACTAATTTTCTTCATGATTTTCCGTTCGATATTTTTTCTTAGATCTGCAACACTGAATAACGGTCTGAAAACATAATCCAACTCATGAACTCCGCCGATCGGGGCCGGATTGCTTTTACTAAACAACGGAAACCAACAGCCAGAATCGTCAACATCAAATTCAGTCATCGAAACTCTCGCTTCACTTTGAATATTTGCATAAACCTGAAAAAAAAAATATTTTAAGTTTCCTTCGTCACATAAAAGTTTTAATATTTACATTATTTTGGCTAACTATGCAAAATACTTTTGTTAACGGACACAATGTGTCTTTACAGGAATACTTCTTTCCATTGCTCGGATCGACTAAAACAAAATTGAATGCTTCTTTTAGTAAAACAAAAGTTGTTTCACCTTTAGAATATGAGACGCCCAAAACAAGCCATACGCGCACTCCAAGTGTTAAATAGAAACAAGTTAGCAGAACTCCTAAGTCTTTTGGCGACGCCCATGTTGTATCCAAAATTAACTAAAATTAAAAACAAAATCTGATGTAGATCACATGACTTTCTTATACTAAATCCATATTTCTATAACACAACGAATAAAAGCTATAACATAACGAATAGAATATTAGTTTAGATAAAAACATATGTCTCGATAACGGTAAAATATATCTGATTAAAGGCGAAAATGTGGAAAATTTACTAATCTTTAAAAAAAAAAATCGAAATACCGTTAGTTTGCAAAAAAATCGGCAAAATCTATTTTTTTTATTACATAGGCAATAGTGAGAATATCTCTAGAAGGAAAAAAAATAGTGAATAACGATAAACAATAGAATTGCAGGGGGCCGAAATTTCAGTTACGCCACTGCTTTCACGATAAATAAAAATCTCAAATTCCCAAAAAATCATACCTGATTATTTAACCACACTCCAGTTAGTCCCAGACAACTATTTGTCGATTGGAAGATTGGTAAAAGGGATACAAGTCTCTTAAGAAATTTATCTGTATCATCATTAATTTCAAATGGAATCGGGATCGGTTCGAGTAACCGCGTCACACAAACTCGCTTACCATTCGCTAATGTCACTAACGGATCAATAAAGCGTTCTGGAACCATATCTTTTACTTGCAGAGACCATTCAAAAACGTGAGTCTGAAACAATGTTAAATTTAAAAAAAAACCCTTTTTGATTGTTGAAGATATTACTTTCACCTCCTTTAGCTCAGAACACTCCAAATGTGTAGTCTTCACTTTCTCCATTTCAAATTGAGGCTCAATATTGACAAACACCGACAAATAAACAACATCTCGAATTTCGGGGACATTTTCAATGGCAATTGCTCCATCCGTGGGATCTAAAGTAGGACGAGTGTAACCCAAAAGTAAGTAAGGTGAATCCATTTCAAAAACACCTTCAACCTTTATTAAAAATTAATAAATTTTAGATTATTTTAGCACTATAGCATACCGACGGCTGTCGTTGCGTTGTTACACGTGTGATTTTTGAGGAAAGAAAAACAAATTTCGATGCTTTTCCTTCTAAAAAATATTCTTAATTTGCTTGATTTCTTTCGGTTTTTATTTTATCTATTTAGTTGTGCAAATACAAGCCTTTTGTAAAGGGGAAAACTCCCAAATTTATTTGGCTTTCTTTAAAAGTCGCCCAATACGACAACGCAACGCTTGGGTATCTTAAGAGGAATTTTGTGAATTTACACCTGTTGCCTACTAAATATTATACTAATCGGAATTCTTAGCTCCCCAAGCCATTTTCCATAAATCCGCTGATACACTTCAGTAGTTCTTGATCGTTCATCATTAATTAAATCCTCTACATATTCGTCGAACAATTGGAATTTTACATCGCCTTTAAATTCGGAAATCGAACCACTAAAATGAAGAATTTTATTTTATTTTTGATTTTTAAGCAGACAGATGTCCCTCGATTTAAGTGGCATCGAAATACGACGTTTTGTTATACGACGAAAAATCAGGAAAAAAACCCACCCAAAAACATCGTAAATCGAGGGAGGTCTGTAGTTTAGAATTCTTACGATAATTGTAAAATTATTTGCTCATTCCATGTTGGATTGGACCCCTCAACACTAACGGTTCTTGAAACTTTGTCTCTATATGTGATAGAAACATACGGGCGAACGTTGGCAAATTTAAAAGCTTGAACAAGAGAAAACATTTTTTTCGATTATTTCAAGGAAAAAAAAAGTTTGGGGAAAAATTTAAGTTACCTTGATGCATCAAAGATACGCTGCTGTTTCTCCTGGCCATTGTTGAGGAGGAAGATCGCACCGGAACTCCAGTTGCACGAACAACGTTTACAATTAAATTAAAATTTTGAAAAGTTTGAGAACGCAACGAAATTCGTGTCGGGGTCAGTTTTCTAGGCGGATTCAAAGGTCTTCTCGGGCCAAATAACTGCATCAATGATGTGAAAATTGAGCTAAAAGTAGGTAAAAGCAAATTTTTACAGTTTAAAAAGTTATTTTGAAAACCTAATGCCAGCATTACACTCTTTCCGAATGCAGGCGATTTCTAGTCACGGTTGCCAGGTTGGGTGCTTTCTGAAAATTAAATTACGTTTTTTTCATTTATTTGGCTTAAACTTTCAATTTAATATGTAAAGTATAAAATATATACAACATCACATATTTTATATTTTGCATAATTCATATCGTAAACATGACAAAAAAGTTGTTCAATTTACAAAAGAACTTGGAGAACCGTAATTCAATTAACAGAAAGCACCCAACCTGGCACGCCGGAAATAAATGAAAATAAAGTTCTTCTATTTACAAAGAAGTTGGAGAACTAGAGAACAGTAATTGTGATTCGCCCGCATTCGGCAAGAGTGTGGTCCGCATAAAATTGCTCCATCACCGCGGAGTAACTAGGAGGTGCAAAACTAGAGGAAGGGCTCGATATTTTAAGGCACTTAAAAATCGGTCTGTTCACAATATCCTGTAATTTTCTGGCGTCGAAAGATTTAACTTTAATTTTTAGGCGTTTATAATTTTTTTTTTACGGAACGGGGAAAGGGTGGGCGGCTGCAAAGTTTTTAGTAACGCCACTACTTAATCAATAACTTAATTTACAGTCTTTCGAAAGACCACAAAAAAAATCTGATACACACCTCCAAGTAGGTGGTTGATCACCAATTAGCAAATTTGATGACTCTTCGCTTTTATTTAACTGCTCACAATGATTCAAAATCGTGCTGTACAATTCATTTAGGAATTTCTTCCCTTTATGCCTCGATAAATCAATTGGATCCATCCAAGTATTTTCCTCGATAACGCGATCATTGTCCTGACCTTCGAATTCTCTATCAAAAGCTGGAACCAATCGAAAATCCTTAACTTCCATATCGCTTTTAAATCGGGACGAAAGCATCTTTAATCTCATGTCGCTATTAATTTCATCGGCGGAGCAGAATGCATACAAGTCCTCATTTAGAATGAAAATGTCTTCGTCCTGGGCCAAATTCTCTCTGGAACTCCCTGCTTGCATATCGTCTCTCATAATTTCGCAAAGTGAAAAACAGTCAGGATTTCGCGGGTCAATATAATCATTTTCGCACCATTCCTTTACAAGATCCTTTGGTAAATTGAATTTTTGTCTTGTGGATTTTCCTTCCTGCATATCATTTTCCTGATCGTCTGACCCAATAAAAAGTTTAATCGATCCTGTAATATCATTTTTTGCAGATGAAAATTCCAAGGTCGCAAGATTTTTTATAGAGAAGTTCGACATTTTCCAAAATGGTAACTGCACAGAGGCGATTTTTTGATCCGGTGGAATGCGAGATTTTTCGTAAATCTAAAATAAATTAGAAATCATTAATAAAATTGCCTAGAATTCGTTGATAATTCGAAGTTTTTTCTGATCCCCCTTCGGCGCTCTAACCGCCGCACAGTGGTTCAGGATTAAAATCCATTGGCCAAAATTCAATTTTTTTGTGATAACCAATTTGATTTTTTTTTATCAAATTTGATAGTAAATAGTTCAAAAGTCGGGAATAAAAAATATTAGGTCAATATCTTTAAAAATGTGTCTTTGCGGAAGCATTGAAATAGAAACTTTTTTTAAATTTTGCCAAAAAGTAAATTTCTTGATTTTTTACCAACTTTAAATGATTTCTTAGTCTAATTCGCTTGAATCCAAAAATTTTCTTTTCAAAAATTAAATATGTTGTCTAAATAATCGTTCACTGATTCACAGTTAAAAAAACAACTTAAAATTGGCTTTCGAGATTCATTTGAATGTGGAGACAATAAAATGTTGATTGTGCTCAAAAACGTTTTTCAGAAAATTCCGATATAACCTGATAAACCATGGACTTGTCAACACCAACAATGGTTGCAGAATTTCACAAAAAACAGTATTATATGTTTGATCTTGCGATGCGGCATCTCATATCCGAGAAATGATGGGGTACCACATTACCCGCCTATACCACAATACCCGAACTTACTCTACCTTTAATTCCATATATGGTTTTGTTGCCGTAAGTACCCGTATTGAGGCGCTAGGGGCGTTTTCATTAAGCTATATATATAAAAATGGAAGTTTGTTGGTTGGTTGGTCTGTTGATTTGAGATTACAAAACTCAAAAACTACTGGACCGATTTTTACGCGGTTTTTTGCAAAATGATTTGCGTTGCCAGGAGCAGGTTTTTAGCTATGTTAGATTTTTAAAATTCGAAACGGTAGGTCCTGTAAGGATAATAAATATCCTTTTTCCCATTTTTCCTCACAAAAACTGGCTTTGGACGGTTTTCAGGGTCGCTGACCACTAATCCGGTATTAGATTTTCAAAATTCGAAACGGAAGGTCCTGTAAGGATAAAGCAAATATCCTTTTCCCGGAAATAATCTGCATAAGGGGGTTTCCGGGGTCACTGATCGCGAATCCAGGGTTAGATTTTTCAAATTCGAAACGGAAGGTCCTGTAAGGATAACGTTTTTTTCGAAAAGTTTTTAAGTTATTTATGGTTTTTTGGCATTCTAAAATTTATACAAAAAAACGTTAAGCTGTCAACGTAGGATATGCTAGTTTTATGTAAAAAACAGGAAAGCAAAGTAGTGATATATTTTATTTAATACAATTTCGAAGTGTTATAAAATGCTGGCTGGTTAAAACCTGCTCTTATACGTCAATCTTTGTATTTTTATAATTTTATGACCTGCATTGAAAGTGTTATGACAGACATATAGAGTTGCGGATTTCCCGAGAAAATCACAATCTCGAGATTCGCGATTTCCCGAAATGATGAAAATTTTAATTCTCGAGATTCGGGATTTCCCGAAATATCAAAAACTTTAATTCTCAAGATTCGGACAGTTTTATGACATCTAGGTGTGCTACACAGGTGCAGATAATATGTTGATTTGATAATTATTGTGCTGGAAATTTAATCTTTAATTACCCGTAACAAGGATAACTTATGTACTATAAAGTCCACATATCTCTGCAAATAAATCGAGGGTTTTCCCCAAACATATATATATATATATATATATATATATATATATATATATATATATATATATATATATATATATATATATATATATATATATATATATATATATATATATATATATATATATATATATATATATATATATATATATATATATATATATATATATATATATAGCAAGAATTACCCATGGAGAAATATGCCACAAACAGTCCACAAAATATTATATCATGGCGAAGACATCATCAGAAATAAGCTACTACCACTTGGAGATCTATCAGAAGAAGCTCAAGAAATAAAGACTACAGGTATTTCAGAGAACATAACACCAGGAAAATGTCAAGGAATAGCGGAAATGAAGACTTATTTAACATATTGCTCGTAACATCAGACCCATTCGTTTCGAGCATTAGACACCAATGGAAATCGCCACATTTGGAATTAGATGAAGAAGCTAAAAAGTTATTACATGATACAAACCCCTCTCAAATTATAGATAAAATACAAGAATTACCCCTAGACAAAATTTAATTAACGATCGATGTTAATGAAATCTGTATGATAAACCAATTTTAGGTCAATATCTTCAATATCTTTAAAAATGTGTCTTTGCGGAAGCATTGAAATAGAAACTTTTTTTAAATTTTGCCAAAAAGTAAATTTCTTGATTTTTTACCAACTTTAAGTGAACACAACTTTCACATTTTCTAAGATTTTACATTCGTTTTTTTTATTTGAATGAGTGGATCTTTCCCTATAATTCTGAGTTAATTTGGAACCTGAACTATTTTTAAGTTAATTATAATTAAATATTTATTAGGAACACTTTTTTCATATAAATTTGAAGTTTGAAAGATCATAACTTTTGCCCGTCAACAGACGTCAAGTTGAAATTTTTTTCAACAACAATTAGAGTAAGTTCGGGTATTGTGGTACACCTTCTTTTGTTTTCATAATAAATCACTCGTTTTAAAAGCAATCATGTTAGAATTTCGCATACGACACCTCCAGAGGCTTGCCTATAAAATTCCACAGCAATGTTACCAATCATAAACATAAAAGCAAAATTATGATCAAAAAAGTACACTAACTGAAAAAAAAGTGCTTCAAAAAATTGGCGGGTAATGTGGTATACTGTTTCTTCCATACAAATATTTAAGGCGGGTAATGTGGAATACTGTTTCATCCATTCAAATATTAAATATTTGTATGGAAAAAATAGTATGCCACATTAGCCGTTCTCACCATGACAAACCAAAAAAATGATTTCTTAGTCTAATTCGCTTGAATCCAAAAATTTTCTTTTCAAAAATTAAATATGTTGTCTAAATAATCGTTCACTGATTCACAGTTAAAAAAACAACTTAAAATTGGCTTTCGAGATTCATTTGAATGTGGAGACAATAAAATGTTGATTGTGCTCAAAAACGTTTTTCAGAAAATTCCGATATAACCTGATAAACCATGGACTTGTCAACACCAACAATGGTTGCAGAATTTCACAAAAAACAGTATTATATGTTTGATCTTGCGATGCGGCATCTCATATCCGAGAAATGATGGGGTACCACATTACCCGCCTATACCACAATACCCGAACTTACTCTACCTTTAATTCCATATATGGTTTTGTTGCCGTAAGTACCCGTATTGAGGCGCTAGGGGCGTTTTCATTAAGCTATATATATAAAAATGGAAGTTTGTTGGTTGGTTGGTCTGTTGATTTGAGATTACAAAACTCAAAAACTACTGGACCGATTTTTACGCGGTTTTTTGCAAAATGATTTGCGTTGCCAGGAGCAGGTTTTTAGCTATGTTAGATTTTTAAAATTCGAAACGGTAGGTCCTGTAAGGATAAAGCAAATATCCTTTTCCCGGAAATAATCTGCATAAGGGGGTTTCCGGGGTCACTGATCGCGAATCCAGGGTTAGATTTTTCAAATTCGAAACGGAAGGTCCTGTAAGGATAACGTTTTTTTCGAAAAGTTTTTAAGTTATTTATGGTTTTTTGGCATTCTAAAATTTATACAAAAAAACGTTAAGCTGTCAACGTAGGATATGCTAGTTTTATGTAAAAAACAGGAAAGCAAAGTAGTGATATATTTTATTTAATACAATTTCGAAGTGTTATAAAATGCTGGCTGGTTAAAACCTGCTCTTATACGTCAATCTTTGTATTTTTATAATTTTATGACCTGCATTGAAAGTGTTATGACAGACATATAGAGTTGCGGATTTCCCGAGAAAATCACAATCTCGAGATTCGCGATTTCCCGAAATGATGAAAATTTTAATTCTCGAGATTCGGGATTTCCCGAAATATCAAAAACTTTAATTCTCAAGATTCGGACAGTTTTATGACATCTAGGTGTGCTACACAGGTGCAGATAATATGTTGATTTGATAATTATTGTGCTGGAAATTTAATCTTTAATTACCCGTAACAAGGATAACTTATGTACTATAAAGTCCACATATCTCTGCAAATAAATCGAGGGTTTTCCCCAAACATATATATATATATATATATATATATATATATATATATATATATATATATATATATATATATATATATATATATATATATATATATATAGCAAGAATTACCCATGGAGAAATATGCCACAAACAGTCCACAAAATATTATATCATGGCGAAGACATCATCAGAAATAAGCTACTACCACTTGGAGATCTATCAGAAGAAGCTCAAGAAATAAAGACTACAGGTATTTCAGAGAACATAACACCAGGAAAATGTCAAGGAATAGCGGAAATGAAGACTTATTTAACATATTGCTCGTAACATCAGACCCATTCGTTTCGAGCATTAGACACCAATGGAAATCGCCACATTTGGAATTAGATGAAGAAGCTAAAAAGTTATTACATGATACAAACCCCTCTCAAATTATAGATAAAATACAAGAATTATCCCTAGACAAAATTTAATTAACGATCGATGTTAATGAAATCTGTATGATAAACCAATTTTAGTTAAATTGTTATTTAATTTGGTGTTACTAATAAAATCTACTTTAACAATAAATATACTATGTTTAACTACTTATAGAATTTCACAAAAATTTAATAATAGTAACAAAAAATCATATTTTATGATATTTCAAAATTATTCAAATCAAAACAGCTACTTTCCTACTAAAGAATGAACAGAACATGAAAAGTTGGGTTTTATTTGACAATATCGCAGAAACTAGTTATCCGATTTTGATGAAACTTTATGATAAATAAAGCTTGAAAACTCTTCTATTTAATAAAAAAAACCGCATTTCAAAACTTTCAATGGATCAAAAGATATTGAATTTTGACCAATAGAAAACGATCTCGAACCACTGTGCGCCGCCAAAATTAACCGAAATTTTATTCACAAACCAAAACATTGTTCACGAACCGAGGCATTTTTTGGGCATAAAAATAGCTCATGAACCGAAAAGTTCACAAATCGAGACATTCACGAACCGAAGTTTCACTGTAAAAAAAAGTTTCGCGCAAAACTATAGACACTGTTCTCTATAGTTTTCTATACCAGTAAATCGAAATTGTTTTTTATATCCAAATTGGGTCACTCTGCCCAACCAAATTGGATCAACGAAATATTCTAAGTTTTTTTTCAAACTGTGATCTATGAGGGCAATACACAAGTCGAACATTTTAAAATTTACTTGAAAACAAGATTGCGTTTACCGCAGATAGTTTCAAAATAACCCTCCCACAATTATTTATAAAATCAACAATAAATCAGCTATAATTATTTTATAAAATCAACAATAAAAGAAATTTCAATTTCACACTTACCTCAATTTTAACGTCTCTCGGTGTCCTTTTGCCAAAATAAACGGAATAAGCAACATTCAAATGAACCACAAAATTATTGCTTAATTTTCCAGGATTCGTCGACACTACTGGCTTATCATCAAATAACAACTTAAGATAATATCGTTTCGCTTTCAGCGCCTCCAGAGTTTTACCACCAACATCCAGTTGTTTCGTCATTTCTATGTGAAGCGACGGTTCCGAAGGATCTTTCACACATCGTAGAAAAGTTTCCTTCAGATTTTGGCGAATTTCCTCAACATCGGGCTTCCTTAATGGCGGTTGAGCTGCAACCCTTTCGTCGTCTCTATGTAATTTCCGGCGACGTTTTTCCAAAAAATATGCCTCAAAAGCCTCCCTGACGACTTCATTCAATTCCGTTTCAAATCTCTCACTCCAGAGCCGTTCTTCTGTTTCAAGATCCTTTTCTTCAGTTTTTATTAACACCTTATGATGGGTGAAACTGTGACCTTGTTTCGCTCGAACGTCCTTCAGATTCTTCCACGTGGCCAAAGCATCTTTCACCAAATCCCTTGTGGACTTCTCTTCTTTGTGCAGTAAATTGCGAAGATGTTTTGCACGTTCCACATACTTTTGCAGATTCTCTGTGTCCTCTTCCCGTTCTCGTTCGATGTAAACTTGTACCACCTCTCGGACTGTCGTAAGTTCAGAAGAGATTTTCGAAATCGTGTTGTGCTGGGTTTTCGAAGTATAGATTTCGTAGAGAGCTTCCAATTTGTAGGCCAAATTGTGTTCTTCTGTGAAAAGTGGATGCTTCGTAAATTTTAGCTCTTGCAAGTGAATAACGCATTTTTTGTCCTCCTCTTCCAACAATTGTGGCCTTGTTTGGTAAGTAGCGGGGCAGTAAATGGGAGTAAATTTTTTTCTGCAATCCGTCTTGTACAGTGTTTTATCTTCGGCGAACTTCCTCTGATTTCTCAGGAAACCATCCGATCCGATATTCTCCATGCACTCCTCTTGAATAAACCGATTGGCCATTCGATTTCGATTGCTATTCGCACGCATTTCCATTTTTTTCACATACAGACCAAGATTTTCCCAATCATCTCCGACATGCTGCCCATATCCGGTCTCACTTTTAGGTGGACTTCGTGACGGAGTATAGAATAAATTGTCGTTGAATTCGATTTTTACAGGCTTCACCACTTCCACGGGACTTTCGTCCTCGATTTGAACGTAGGATGAGGCCAGATGGGTCTTTGATGTCTCTGATGGAGGCAATGGAGTGCTGGGACTTTTAACCGATGAAACCTCACCACCTCTTTGTGGTGATGGCGATTCTTCGGTCGTAGGAATAATAATTTGTGTAAAGAATTCGATTTCCTTCTCCAAAACATTCCTACGATCCAAAAGTTTATCGTCAAGTGTGGAAGTTTTATCAAGTAATTTTCCAATTTCAATTTCCGACTGCCTATATTCATTACTAACGGTTATTTTCTTCTTTTGTGACTGGCGCCGCTTGCGACGTTTTCTTTTATTCATGATGCTGATTGAGGTAAATCGTCAATTACAAAACAAACTTAAAATTATACACGTTAGAAGTTGAGTTTATTGGGTCTCGTTAATCGAGAACAGGAGTAAACAGAATTAACTTCTTAAAAGCAAAGTCGTTTTGTTTGGCAAATGGACATGGCTGGCTACCTAGCAACGAGATTACTTTACTTACCTTCGCTTAACTTTTCACCACACTATTTGGTGGTCATATTTGGTTTGCGCAATTTACATTTATATACAGTTTACACATTCGGAAATCAATAAAACTGACGCTTGTATGAATTGTTTTTGTGTCCTTAAGAAATTTTATTCCCTCACTTATCTTGTACAGTGTTAATAAATAATCTGTAAATAAAAGTGTGTTTGTTTCTTCTAAAGCACTTCTACTAAAGATTTTTTATGATTAAAATCGATTTCAGTCAATTGAGATATATTCTGGTATATTGATTGTTACCAATAAACTCAAAAACGGGTAGACAGAATTTCATGAAACCTGGCAGTGAACTTAATTACACTACCAGTGATTCTGTTTGAGACACTTCTTTCCCTCCCCTCCATACAAATGTATAATTTTACAATTTTTTTCAAAAAAAATATAAAGACACGAAAGTGTTTAAAATATGATTCCCATACACCACAATCCAATTGGATTGCCGGAATTTATACTATTTTGTATTTATTGAAAATGGGAAATGGTTTTCGACTATGCTTTTTAAATGAATTAACATTTGTTTATTTTTTGTTTGATCGAAACAACACGACCTACGGTGATAATAACACAATCCCACAGTTGCACTGGACCTATTGCAGGTTAACCGAAAAAACTTCACGACTGATAAAAACAGAAACAAAACCATTTCATGGATTGTAAGACTTCGTGACATCGGAATCCTGTAGAGCTTTATTTCGATTTCAATCTTTCGAATGTGAGGCTGTACATCAAATATGTCACACTAATTTTGGGCTTTTTGACCCCCAGCGTCCCCCCTTAACGTTTTCATAATTCTCTTGTATGAAATTAGTTTTCAGAACTTTAGTGTGACGGATTTTATGGACAGCCCCAGATTTTAATGCCAAACACATTTTCAGGTTTAAAATTACCTTCTTCTGCTACACGAAATTACCTCCAGTATGTATAATTTTAAGCTATAAATCAGTCCAACAAACCTCAATATAAATTTTAAGAGAAGGAAACTGCATTTTTAACAATGAAAACCACGTATTATGTAAATTACAAAAATATATTATTTTATTTCAATTCCCCACATGAATAAATAGTAATTTTTTGTGTTGGAGTACCGCTTTTAGTTCCACATCTCTCCATCTTCCTTACAACATCAGCCCCGGAAATAACATGACCAAAAACAACGTGTTTACCATCCAGCCAATCAGTTCTACAAATAAGAAAATTCGAGTTAATATTTTAAATGTATTAAACCTTAAATATGTTTTACTTTGTTGTGCATATGAAAAACTGTGAGCCGTTCGTATTTGGGCCAGAGTTCGCCATTGACAAAGTTCCAAATCCGTTGTGTTTCAGGTTGAAATTTTCATCTGCAAATTTCTTGCCATAAATTGACTTTCCACCGGTTCCATTGTTATTTGTGAAATCACCGCCTTGGCACATCTGTGAATATTTTATGGATTAAAATGTTTTCTTATTTAATAAAAAGCTAAAACATACAAACTCTGGAATGACACGATGCAGAATACTTCCTTTATAACCAAAACCTTGCTCTTGTGTGCACAGACTGCGAAAATTTTCTGCAGTTTTCGGGACAACATCAGCGCGGAGGAGCATAACGATTCTTCCAGCATCATTTCCGCCTATTCGAATATCGAAATAAACTTGAGGATTGCGTTTTTCTGGCTTAGAAATTGTGGCTGGTGTGGAGTCGTTTTCTTGCTAGAAATAGGTACGGTTGAATTATTGCAATAGTTAAGTGAAAAATTTAGGTATGAGCTATCCTACCGCATTTTCCGTTTCTTCACCCTCCTCGCCGGCCTTCCCCAAAGTAGCTCCGGCATGCTTCTGTAACCACTCATCGTCTGCCCAAACAGGTTTAATACTACCCTCTTTGACTCGAACGGGCTTCGCCAAATTCACCCGGACTGTCCTTCCGCAGAGCTCTGAGTCGTTCTAATTACGGGAATTGTTGAATATTTAAACAATATTTAAAACGATCATAAAAATGTAGAAAACATAGAACTAGTAAAACTTTTATCGCACGTTTTTTTTAACTATAATTTTATTGATACATTCGTCACCGGGAATTTTTCTTGTTTAATTATTGTAACAGGAATGTATAATGTTAATTTATAGATAACCGTACTTTTCAGGATATTTACCATATTATCGATGGCAGAGGCAGCATCTTCGGCAACTTCATATTCGACGAACGCGAATCCCCGATGCTTCTGGGATTCATAGTCGACCGGCATTTGAATATCCGCGATGTCTCCAAATGGAATAAAGGCATCGTTCAAGAGTTTTTCAGTCACTTCGTCCGCCAATCCACCAACGTAAATCGTCCTTTTATCATTCGACATAACCAATTTGTTTTGTTTACGGCAAAACGTCAAGTGCAGGAATCAAATACTTTCTGTTTATTTTCAGATCGAAAGCACAGCCACAATGCGTTTGACGTGACTTTGTTCATTTTAGAGAGCCTATAACCTAGAGTAGAGAGACTAAATCTAGACAGTGGACATCAGAACTTTATAGACTGTCCCACTGAGTAGGACAGCCCATTTAAATTGCTTTTTCTCCAGAGCGCAAAACATTCTTCAATTTACTAAAACAACTACGACTTTCCTTTTTTTTTGACACCTCAGCCATGAGTTTTGTCCTTATATTAACCGATTTCAGTTATATTGCTAACTAGGGGCTGCGCCCCGAACCGCTTCGCGGTTCATCCCCCTTCCGCAGGTCGGCTTTCGGCCTTCGGCCTCGCCCCTCGCGCTTGAATTGTTGGAATTTGATGTATGGAGAGGTTACGTAAAATTATTTAAATATATTTCAGCTCTCGCCTTCCTCTTTACTCGGCCTTCGGCCTCGACTCAAATGCAGATAATTAACCCAAAAAAGGGAAATTTTTTTAGAGACATTTTTCTTTGTGACCCAACAAACAATTTTTGGTATCTTTGCATTCTATTTTTTAATGAGTTTTTGGAGTAGCAGGTTACCCAATATAATAACGTTGTAGGAGGTGAAGTCATAAAGAAACAAACATACAACATTTTTTATTAGAGTGAAATTTTGCAATAAGAATTTCAAAAGGTGTTCCAATTGAATTTTCATGTATTGAGTATTTATGTAGAATTGGATTCTAAACACTGTTTGTTCTTGGAGTTTTGCAATAAAGTGAACCGTTTTCGAGAAATTTGCAAATAACTTTTTGGATTGTATGGGAGAGGGGGGAAGATTAAGGGGTAGGTGCACCAAACTTCACAGAAACACCCTCTGTGCTAATCTAAAGTTTTCCTGAAAATTTGGTCAAAATCGGTTCAGCGGCTTAGAAGTCTATAAGCCACATACATACATACATCCATTTTTATATATATAGATTATTTGTAACAATGAATCACATTTTTAAAGTTTTTCAAGCATAATTTTCAGATCACCGGCCATTTTTACATGACCCATTGTCCACTCTTCAGATTATAGGCTCTCTAAAGCTAGAACCTGAATCGTACATCGATGCGTCCGTCCGGTAGACAGTTTTATGCGGCGACAGTTGGGTACGGCAACGAATCACTTCTTCACTTTTTTTGCACTTCTTCTATTAGTTTATCGTCGAAACAATTACTTTCAATTTGTTCCATACTTAAATTGCTTAAATCGTAACCAAACTTTTTTGCGAAATGACATTTCCGTGCGTTGCCGCATGTAAAAGTAGAAAGTCGACCTACTCTATGCGGTTGCCGCATCGGACAAACGCATTATTAGGAGAGTACTCATAGCAGCCCGTTGCTTTTACTTTGACCGCATCGAACTGTCAACGTGACGGACGCATCGACATACGATTCAGGTTCTAGCTTAAACCTCCGCCGAGGTGTCGACAAAACGTTTACAGAGTACTTTGGAAAAACACATTTTTACTCCTAACGCGTAGCCATCAAAACACGTACCTAAGCTACATTTTGGTCACGCTTTTACTTTTTGTGCGAAGCATGCAGGGGGAAAAGGTATTAAGGAGGATCTCCATTACCATGACTTCTGTAGCTGCAAAAAAAATGCAGAAAACTAGAGCAAGATAAACTTATATAGATCTTAATAGGAATGACTGAATTAGTATAAACGCTTTCCCTTCCAGTTTAACAATTTTATAGCAATCATATCAAACCTTATGCTATGAATGTAAGGTTCAAATTAGCATAGAAATAAAGCTATACAGCTGCATGTGTGGTTGAACTACATGAAAAACGACAGCTACGCTATAATAGCACTTTGGATGTGTCTGTGCTCACTATTCACTTACAGGGACAATGTGTGATTGTAGTAGAAATCGCTATAAAAAAGTTGAAGTCCGTCAACTGTAACCATAAAATCGCCATAAAAAAAAGAGAAATTATTTTTGCAGTTGCCGACAAATTTTTGCAGTTGATTCTTATCTCCCTTTCTCGCCAAGGTATCTTCACATAAATGTGTCTCTATTCTTTTGCAGTTGGGATAAACCATGGTAATGGAGGGCCTCCTTGACTCTCATTCACCCACTTTGGAAAATAGATTGTAATTGGATTTATTCTAATTTCAGATTTCAGTTTGCGAATTTTATAGTAAAATTTGTAAAAAAAAATTATGTGGTAAAAAGAAATATAAAATAAATTTCAACATTTTATTTCCAACAAATTACATTTTTTTTTCAACAATCCGTCGAAAACTTCAGCACGTACGTCCACTGGCAGCAATCTGCAACTGAAAACGTAAAGAAAAAGGATTAGCTTTTGTACAAACAACAAACTAATAAAATTCCAAATATTATAAAAATCAGACAAATATTTAAGACAGCACGGTTTGTATTTGGGTTCGACTCAGTAGAGGGAACCTAAGAAGGTTGAATATCATCCCATAAACAAAAGAAATGCTATAAGATATAAAGTCTGCTCAAAATTACCTGAATAAAAAATGCTGTGGACATTGTGGAGCTATTTTTTCCTAGCTATAGGCCTAAGAGTTTTGATGAAAAGATTTTAACCTCAACTTTGTCTGAAAGTAAAAAAAATCACGATATGAATATGCGAATCTACGCAAATTTTGATTTTTAATGGTTTTGTAATCAGGGCAAGTTTATTTTCATGTGTTCTCAAATGAACTATACCTTTTGCAAAAAGTATTCATCACAATAGATAAAATTTTATTAAAATAGTTTAAAAATCACCTTTTTCAATTACAGTAATGCAAAATTTCCGTTCTAAGAGCCACCAAAATCTAGAAAGAAAAATAATTCTTTAATTCTATTCAAGAATAACCAGTTTTTCTGTAAATTTCGTTCGATTTTATATTCAGATAGGAGCGAAAGACAAAATGCAATGGTAATATCACGTTTTATCAAAATTGGTAAAATCATCATGTGCAATTTTAAGACAATTTTATGTAATTAAAATATTCTTACTTTAACTCGATCCCCTGTTAAAATTGCTTTCTTGATTGTCAGGCCTTCTGAATGAAAAATGTTACTTTTTTTCACTCATCTGAAAAAAAAGCGCCATTAGTTACGAATTAAATAATGTAAATAAAATAGGCAATTTTCTAATATAAATTTTCAGAATCCTTTTGGTTAATTGGTGAGTATTCAGCAGTGATATCTCAGATTAAAATTGTCATCATTTAAATTAACAAAAATTAAACTTGATTTTTTTCTTACATTTTTGGTGCTACTTTCATTGCGTCCTCCGAAGACTTCCTCAAGGCAACACCTCACGCCTGTAAAGATAAAAACTAATAAGAAATCAAATATTCTGAGGATCATCAAGATTAGAAAAATAGCCAAATCAGTTGGCCGTTCTTATCTATCAACACGGAAATGTTAAAAAACAATCAGAACGTGAACACTCATCAGGTAAAAATAAAATGCATTTTTTACATATATCAAAAGTATGTTAAATTAATTACCACCATGGGATTCGAATCACAGGAAAAAGCATTTTTCCCGTAAACTACAAGTTGGCGACTCTTTCAGCCATTTTTTATGAAAGGCTTCCAGCCACATGGTCAACGCTTAACCTAGAAAAAAACAGAGGGAAAACTTAATTTCTTTCAATTAAACGCTGATAATTTAAATAAAAACTAGTTTTTCAGCTAGAGCTAATACGAATATTTAATCATTGTTAATCATGTATAGTAATTTTTCATCCTTAAGCGAGATAAATCAAGTTTTTAAAGTTTTCTTTTTCTTACCATTTGAATCTGCAAATGTTGAATTTGTATAGCCCTTGTACTAGCAATATTTAAATTTTCGCCAACTTCCCTTAGGCATTCCATTTTGTGCTTTAACTTGAAAACTTCTTTGCTCGAGGCCAACTTCTTCACCGGCGAATAACCAAAACCAAAATGGAAGAGTTCCTCGTGGTCGAAAAATAAAGAAACCTACAGGGCTGTGAATTAAATCTTGTACTACGCGAAAATCCAAATCTATTACATTTTTGAATTAAATTAGATACTTACCAATAAACATGTCTAATGGAAATACGTTCCATTGCGTGTTCGAAAACGTCATGTCGCACTCGGAAATCAATCACACGGAAAACTGGTAGATTTCGTAAATATAAAGTAAGGCCTAGTACGCAGTTCGAGTAAAATGAAATTTTAACGCGGTCTCCAAATTGGCACATTAAAACCGAAGTAAAAACTGTTTGTGGAGAAATCAAATATTCTTCCATTTTTTTAAATTAAAAAACCACACTCGTCAAGAAAACTGGAAACAGAACCTCTATTATTTTCATCTGGCAAATTTTTACCTCGAATTTAATGTACCGAACAGTTAAAATGCTGGTAAAATCAAGTGGAGACTTTCTACGCCATCTAGTGCAACATGAGTTTTTCACATCATTTTACCAGCGAACTGCGTACCGCTTGGTAAAATTTCTGAGGTTAAATTTAAGCGCAGTGTTAAATTTGTATGGAAAATTCCATTTTACTCGAACTGCGTACTAGGCTTAAAATAGAATTGGAAAGTATACTAAGCGTGGTATTACACACGGCAACTTTCGGGCTTACTTAAGCCGATTTTTGGGAGAAACGACTGAGGAGGGAAAAGTTGCCACTCGAAATCATGGCTTATCGGCAGTCTGCATACATGCAAACCGTGTGAACCGGTTTGTGAAAAGTAGTAGCCAGAAATCATTTTCGTTCTGACCGTCAGCAGGTAAAGATCTTGGGAAGTATATGAGCAGCAGCAATTTCAATGGTTTGAGTTCACACACACCCATGTAAACTTGTGTAGCATATGCAAACAGGATTGGCTTATTTAAGCCACAAGTGTAAGCACATTGGCTTATTAAGCCCAAAAGTTGCCGGCTTAAATAAGCCCGAAAGTTGCCGTGTGTAATACCACGCTAAGGATAGTTGAGCCTCCCACATAGTGGGATCAATAATTTAAAAAAATAGCAAAATTTCAGATCCTTGTCGAAAATAAATTTGAAATGAATCGTTCTGTGTGGTAAACTATTGTATTTTGCGTTTCGAAATTTTACCTTGCGTTTCGAAATTCTACTACATATTTTAAAATAGTCACCACCTAAGCAATGTTTTGAAATGAAGTTATTCTTTGTCAGGTATTATTTATCTTAATTAATAAAATTTCTATATTGAAATTATTTGTGAGTATGAAAACTAAAACGAAATCTAAACGTGTAAAACATAAATCTAAAGAAGTAAAACGCGAGAAATTTATTCTTCTTACACCGGCAGAACATGAAAAACTGATTGAAAAACAAGAATATCGCAAATTTATTTTAGAACAAAGTGAAAAAACATTTTCAGGTACAGACAATTACAAACTTTTGCTCTCATTTCACTATTTTTTTTTTCATTGGGGTTCTAGATGTCGAAAAGCAAGTTGAACGTTCAAACATTTCTAATTCACAAAAACAAGAGGTAAAAATGTCCTTTTAAATATTTTTTCTGATTTTTTTAGTAAAAGGCAAAATTTTTATAGTGGACAAATAATTTCAAATGCGATAACTTACCAAATCCAAATGCACAACACGAAATTCAAACATTTCTATTTAGGCTAAAGAAATTTCTGGAAGACACGAATGAAGAAATTAATTGGACATTAACTGCGAATGAAAGAGATGTTCTAAGAGAACATGTTGAAGTACCTAATCAAACTAAAAAAGATTTGAGAAAGTTACAAATAGATATTTGCGAAATATATAAAAAACGTATTTCCGATATTTTGGCGGTATTAAATTAATTTTAACTCCATAAAATTTAAATTTAATTGATTCAATTTTAGTTTCATGAAAAACTGTTATGGGAAATCGATAATACCACTATTCTGAATAGAAATCACTTGAATGAATTACATTTTGTAAGTTATATGACTGTTTTTATAACTTAGAGAACTGTTTATTAGTTGTTTTGATCACTATTAGAGAAATATGTAACACAGTTTTAAACTGACGGTTTTTCGAGTATATTTGAATCACTGACTCGTTTTCAATCACTGACTCTGTTGTGCATTTCTATTGAAATGCGAGTGGTTTTCGACTGAGTTTCAAATTTTTAAGTATAACAAAGCCAAGGAGAAAGATCCTTTTTATACACAAAATTTTAAGTTTTTTTAAAACTTGGATGTTACGAAACACGCTCTTGTGAGAGACTGCAATTCTTAACAGACTTTTTAACGGACTGCCCATAAAATACGTCATTCATTCAAAGGAGGTGCCCCTCTTAACGGTTTAGTTTTAAAAATATTTATCAAATTAAAATTTGCGACAAAGCGAAATGAAGAAAAGAGGGGATCCGAAAAAGCAAAATTTGCGTGACATGTTTAATGAACAGTAGTTGTTACCATGTTTTTAATAAACTTTTTTTGGTTTTTTAGCTTAAACTGGAAATTCGCCATGTTGCACAGAAGTATTTAGACCACATAACGCTAAAAGTTTTGTCAAATGCAGAAGGATATATGAAGTAATCATTTTTTTTGTTCAAACAAAATGTTTTTTATTAATCCACTCCATAGATCCTCTAACCCAGTATATTTAGAGTATGGATGTAACGGTACCGACTTTCAAATTAATATTTGGTGTGCACAGAATCTTCGTTTTAATCTAGATTGCGAAAAGTATATTTTTTAAATCAGTAAACTTAAATTATGTATTCTTTTTATTTAAATTTTCAGATCAAAATATGTCGAAATATTAGGCAATGATCCAAATTATGTATATTTAAAAATACCGAAATATTTATTAAACAACAATATTGCCGTTCGTGTATTGTGTGTCCCATATGATCATTTTAGTGATCTGGTGGAATCAAAATCGATATTAATAAACGAATTTCTAGATGAAAGTGAGTTTTTATTCTTTATAGAATAATTTTTTTTAACAAATCTTTTTTAATATTTCAGGTCTTTACAAAACTGTGTTACAAGAATGGGAAAAACGAACAGAAATTGAAGAAAACTTAAAACTTGAACTGCAAAATATCAGAAAAAATTATGAAAAGGAAATTGAGTAAATAAAATATGTCACGCTTGTAGTGCCACTACCTTCCCTACATTTTTTTAATTGTAAAAAAGCTTAACAGTGGCAAAAAACAATAATTAGTGTAACGTATTTTAAGAGCAGCTCTCAAATATTTATTACAAATACAAACTATTGAAAAAATTCGAAAATATTTTTCAGATTAGCCCAACAAAAGTTAGAATTGCGAAAAACGAATTCACGGAAAAACACAAAAATATCGCCGACAGCCAGAAAAGGAAAAAATGAAAAAGGAAAAGTTGGAAAGAAATCTAGAAAGAAACTACGTGAACCCATGGTTATTGATGAAAATACATTTTTCAATATTGAAAGTGATTTTATTATGCAAGACGATGTAGAAGCAACGAAGCAGCTAGAAATTTTCAAATTGCGCTATACTCCGAAATTACGGGAAAATGAGGTTTTTAATGCATATTTTTTTTTGTTTTTTTTTTAAAGCAAGATCTTTTAAAGGTTAATCTTCGAGAATTTATGATCCTGGGAGGCATTTTCCAAATTCATTTAGTAAAGAAACCTCCGCATATTCTGCATCATGAAAGTTTTCTCGTTTCTCATGATATTCCTAGAGTTTTTGAATACGAGCATGTTAAAATTATTGGAACAGAAGAATCAGAAGATAAATTAGGTTCTTTGTTTAAATTAAAAATTCCGGTACCAAAAGTTGCATCAAATTTTGAAATTCCATTTTTATGCGAATGGATAACGATTGAAAATGTTTCTGATCATTCCTCCAAATCTTTGCTAAATCCACCAACAAGAGAATCATCAAAATTTAATTACAAATCCCGAATAATTAATGATTTTAATTTGTTGGACACTGAAAATCTTAAAATACTCAAACCTTTAGTGATTCCCCACATAATTCCACGACTTTTACCTGATTATCAATATCCGAACGAACAATTTGAAAATGAAGAAAGACAACAGAAATTAATCAAACAATTAAAGAATCGCCTAAAAGAAATTGAATTGGATACAGAAGAACCGTTAAAAACAATCCAAACAAAGAAAATCCTAAGAGATATCAATCGAATTAAATATGAATTTAATTCTCCTCAAAAATTTTATCCAAACTTTTCAAAAGCTCCTTCATTGACCGTTATTTTACAGAAATGTTCAGTTGACGAAGAGGTCGATTCTTCAGATCAAGAAGTATCGGAAATGTTTTCTGATTTTATAAAAGAGTTATACGAATTGAAAGAAGCAGCCAAACCTAAATTTGACAGTTATGTTAATAGCAATGAAACTCAGCAGAATTTTACAGAAAACTTTTTAAATTTGGAAGAAAAAAATGTTTCAAAAGAAAATTTTTGCCAACAGAATATTAAAAACTCAATCGGAGGCTTGGATAAAAATACTATTAGGAATTGGAATGGAGGTAACTTAACTTTTAAAAATTTATAATCAAACGCCATAAATTATTGTTATTACACTTTTAAAGATAAAGTATTTTACCCGGAAACTAGTGGGTTTTGGTCAACAAAAAATATCGTCAAATCAAGTTATGATCAAGAACATAAGGAGATCACAATTTGGACTTATAATTTAGGTAATTTACAATAGATTTTTTGTTTTAAATTTCCCACCCTTGGTAATTGGCCTGCTCGCCGGTAAAAATATAATAGGTAATGATTTTTCTATTTAAGGTATTTTTGGATTCGCTTGGTTTCGTTATTTACATTTTCCATTTAAAAATTGGGAACTAAAACCTGAATACCAACAGTAAGGTACAATATTATCACTAGAAATTAGAATTTTCTAAAACATTAAAATTAGGCAACAAATGGTGACTTTTAATTTGGAGACTCAATTCGTAAAACTTCAAATTGAAATTTCAGTAGATGGTTTTTCATTGAAAACAGCTGAAAATTGTGAATATGTTATCAGCCAAATAAAAGAATTCAAACTGTTTAAAGAAGTAAGTGTTTTTGAATGAATACGGATAATTTTTTATGGTAATACTCCTTTTAGGAAATGCACAAATTAGGATTAAATGTCTTTCCTGAAGCAGATGCGATTTTTTATATCAAAGGTACATTTTAAATTTCAACAAACTGTTTTCCAAAGAGAAAACTAATGTATTTAACATTATTTTAAAATTACCAATTAAGATATTTTCTCTGAAAAACATAAACCACTTGAACTCCACACATATCAAGGAATTAGTGAATTTTGTTCGACTCATCAGTTTCAACGCTCGGAACGGAATTTCCCAGAAACTCGTCGTGTTATCCTAATTAACTCTTGTGAAATTATTAAAAATGAAGATGAATGTTCAACAATTCAAATTAAAATAACTCCAGAAGACGCTTCTATAGTGAATGTGCAACAAAATTTGGAAAATTCAAGTAACGCTTTTGAGGTAATTTTGTAATTTTAAGATTTATATTAATAGTAAAAATAACTTATTTTTTAGTTTTGCCCTGATATTAACCACCTGCTGACTTTAACAAGTTCAAAATATTCTAAAAGTAGGAAAAAACTAACTAGCAGTGTTTTAAAACTTCATGTTGCAAATTTTCTAAAAGCGGTTAGACCGTTTTCTTTTTCGCTGTAATTCTTTCCTTTTCAAGTATGTGGGAAAATAAATTCATAACAAGTTTTTGGTTGTATTTAAATTACTAAAATAATATATTTTTATTATTTCGATTCTAGGATTTTTAATATTTTTTTCTTTGAATAATTTCCGAAATTTTTTTTTTAATTTTCATGGAAATGGTTTCGAAAGAAACGAAAAAAAATATTAATCATATAGTCCGAAATTATTACTGAAATTAATAAAACTTCTTTGTGACTGTAAAAAACCATTTATTTTTTTCGTTTTTAAATTTTGGCTGCAAATTATAAATTGAAAATTATGAGCTTCTAACACCCATTTTTTGGAATTTTCAACGGTATGAGCTCTACGAAAATATCAAATTGCCAGCACAAATTCCGCCACCTTTTTTCCAAATTTGAAGCTATAATTTGTCCTTGCTGGCAACGCCGCTGTTGCTGACGTTTCAACATTTTCGAGTCGTGGAAGTTGCGTGGAAGTCTTCATTTGCTTAGAAAGTGGAAAGCGGTCTGGTTGTCGGAAAAATTGTTTTTTGTTAAGAGATTCCGTTTAAATAAAAGTTAAAAACAAATAGAAATGGTAAGTTCACTCAGAGTTTTCCTCATATTTTTAGGCATTCTGATTTTCTACTTTTTCTCATTCCATCGCTAGCCTGCTCCAGCGAGTTCAACTTCTGTTGGTGGTGGTAGTCGATCCCCCAGCAAAATGCCTTCCGCCCGCGGAAGTGCAGGTGGTAGCAATTTGAAGCAGAGGAAGACCACAACAACGACGGCTGCCAGAAACAGGACAACCGGAACAGGATCTGGCGGTATGTGGAGATTCTACACCGACGACTCCCCAGGCATCAAAGTGTAAGTTCCCAATCAAACAGTTGGTCATTCATTGTCCTTACGATATCTTCTTAATCTTTGCAGTGGACCAGTTCCAGTTCTCGTCATGTCCTTGCTGTTCATTGCTTCCGTATTTATGCTGCACATCTGGGGAAAATACAATCGCTCTTAAGACTTGGAGCTCAAACTGTGTTCGAGATATCCTTTTGTAGTACTTTTCATTTATAATTATTTTCTTTGTTTTAAAGAGAAATATCATTTAATTATCTTTTTTTTGTTAAATGTCATTCCGAGATTCGACATTAAAACTTTTTTATAATAAATTAATGAAAACCACTAGTGTTTATAACAATATCTAAAAAAAATAGTTTAATTCTTCAATGCTTCCATGTTGGACTTTAATTTTAGCTTTTTAGGAAGGTATGAATATAGCTAAAAACTGGATCTGCTCAGATTTACATAGAATGTGCTTTACATAAAAAAATTCAATTTACAAAACCAGACTACATATTAGAATTAAAAGAGAAGTCGGTATTCACCAACATTTAATGTTTTTTTCGAACTGGGAATTTGGCTCATTTGAATCTCCTTAAATTATCAGAAACCTTAAGATTGATTTCGGCTAAATGTACTTATTTAAATTTAATTGTGATAAATCAAAATTTTTTCTTAGTTTTTAATAAAAAACTGCTTTAATAATCGTTTAATACTGTAAGTACGAGTTATTGAAAATTCAATTATATCGAATTAATTTAACATATTTATTTGTTGAAAAACTAAAATCAGTAGAAAACCGTTGCCAAAAACAGCTTAATCCATGCATTTTCAAGGCTGAGCTGGCATTTTGTATCATTTCTTAGGTTTTGTCATAGGTAAAAATTTTCAATTTTAAAAATATTACTCCAGAAAATCCACACCCCTGCCAAACCTTACAAATTCAAATTTTTGACAATTGGAAAAATCAGAGCCAACTTCACACCAGTTATCAATTATCGCAAAAGTCGAAATCTTTGTTTTCTTGTGAAAAATATAGAAATCGTATAAATTACACCACTTATCCTAGTAAAAGGTAAGGGAAAATGACTAAAATTAACACAATTAATAAATTTCAACTTCTAGACGTGTGCTCCAGCAGGTGGTAAGCAGGTTTTTCCATTTGCAATCACGATGATAAGAACGTAAACATCCAGCAAATTAGTCATCGTATTTCTCACAATTTGTGCACTATAAACTAAAATGAATATAATTTATTGGTTCTCAACGATTCTCTTGAATATCCAAAGTTTTGGTGAAGCTACTGATATCACGAAGCAAGTTTTCGGTTCAATTCAGGATGGAATTGTGGCTGCTTTTGGGGATTTTAACTCGGATGAATTGACTGATGTTTTTCTACTACGCAAGAATTTTCATTCACTTGAAATTCTACTGGGTAAGTGTTTATCTAAAAGGTTTTCATAATTTTAAGGCGAAGTTTGAATGATTTGCTAGAATATTTGATATCGTTTGAGTGGTGTCTGGGAAGTGCCGAAGTGGGGGCATTTGAATGAATGAGAACACTGAATAAAATCACTTTTGATAAACTTGCAATAATTGTTTTGTAGGTGCTGATACGGAGCCTCTATTGCGTAGTGGCCCGAAGTGCGACTTTGCTGACCGTGAGATAATAAGTGTCGTTCCTGGCGATTTCGATGGAGACGCTTACATGGATGTTCTGATAACCTTGAAAACCTCTCATAACAATGTTTTCGACGTGTACATAAACTGGGGTGGGTCAGATATTTTAAACTGCACCGACATCCAAGAACCAGCAATCATCACTACGTACGGCGAGCCAATGGCAATGGATTTCAATCGCGACATGATAATTGACCTTTTCGGGCTGGATGTTAATCGCGATCGAACGTTTTGGATCTTCAACAATGAAAGAAAGCCCCCCAAGAAGCAAATTATGCATTTATCAAATGACTTGACTTCCTCGGCTGGTCATGCCAACATCACAGTTCCCAATGCCCACGCATATCTAGATTTGAATAAGGATTTTATAGCTGATCTTTTCCTGCAAACGGCTCGATATTATGAGGTCTGGCATGGGGTTGAGGATGCCCACGACGACGAGAACTTCGTCTATCACAATAAAATTGAACTTCCAGTTGGTAACTACGATATTCATGTTGGGCAGGTCCTATTTCTAGATATGGAGCTGAAAGGTGATCAGAATCAGATTCTTCCCATTTGCTTCGATCGGAAATGCGTGAATTCGACGATGTACATTCATCATGGCAATAATTTTCACGATCTAAGGGTGAATTTCAAGGATCCGCAAGGACGAACGTGGGGCTTTATTGTCCCAAATCCGGATGATCCATACACTAAAACTATCACAGTTCGTGGTGGCGATTTCAACATGGACGGATATCCAGATGCTCTCGTTACCCTCGCCTCGGTTGCGAATCCCGCAAAGACTCAGACTTTCCTACTAGAAAACGTTCCTTGCACCACCGCTTGCAATCCCCTGACGCGAACGTTCGAGATCAAGTGGAACGCCCTGGCACCGATGGGCAATGGAACGGTAGCTGGAGCTTTCTACGATTTCTACCAAGACGGTGTTTTGGACGTCATTCTTGTTGAGAAATCCGGGAAAAACTATAAACCGTTGGCATTTAGAAATACTTTAGATTACGATGCGAATTTCGTGAAAGTGATTGTCCTAACTGGGCTCGTCAACAAGAAAAACGCCACAACACTGACCCCATTGGGCCGCAAAAAACGAACTTACGGAACGAATTTGCCAGGACCCAGAATCGCATATTGCACAACAACTCAAGAAGGCGATAACCAACATGGATCCAGTGCACAATTACCGCAATCTGCATATTTTGCACTTCAGCTTCCATACACGATTTTCGGTCTCGGCCGTACACCGAATTTCGTCGATCTACTGACTGTTGGACTCGCCGGAAATCACCGCAATTGGACACAGTTGATTCCCAATTCACAAATGATTGTCATTCCGAAGCCAATCGATGACCCGGCCCAATGGAAAGCTCAACTTTTCGTGACGCCAAGCAAATTGATATTAATGAGCGTCATCGCCTTGGGTGGCACTTGCTTTGTGATAACTTTGATTATTTTAGGTTTGTATTTAAAGGAGAAACGCGAAGATAAACAGGAGAGACAACAGGAGGCACATCGGTTCCATTTCGATGCTATGTAGACGATATTTAGATTTGTATAAATTTCGTTCAATTCAGGATGAGTTTGTTTTTTGTTTGTGTGAAATTATGTGACCGTTAAATTATATTTAATTTAATAATAATAAAATGTATATTTTTAATCCTATTTAAATGGTATTTTTACTTTCTTATACGAGGTACATATTAAGACACGGTTGTGTTCATTAAAAATTTGACTTTCTAATTTTGTCTAATACTAAGTTCAGACCGACGCAAAATCACGTAATTTTGCGAAATGATTTAGATCTTAAACCAAAGTGTTCACACAGAGATTAATGTAATTTTGTTTCACATTTCAACTACAGGATTGCTATGAATTTTAGTGTAGGATTGCTATGAATTTTAGTAATATGATGAATAATACAATTCAAAACATCGATCAAATATGTGCAAACAGAATTAGACACTTTAGACGACAATGGAAATTATCTGTAATGAAAATAAACAATTATTTTCCATTTCATATCTAATCACATCAAAAACAGGTCCATTTTTTTTTGCCCCGCGTAGGTTGTTTACTAATATATCCTTTTCGCGTGCGGAACACGGCTTCTTTTTCTTATATCTCCGTCGTTCCAATCCAACACAAATGTCAAAACTGATGTACTCAAGAGAGCTGAATGAGTGATGCAGGGTTGAATTCATTGTTTTTGCTTGATTTCGTTCGTAATTTTGTGGAAATTGCATACTTTTAGTGATTTTTGAAAACAGGTTAATGTACTGGAAATCTCGTGATTTCGAGCAAGATTTCGTTCAAAATTACGAAAATCTTCAAAATTACGTGATTTTGTGTCGGTCTGAACTTAGTATAAAACACATTTCCCGAAGTCATGTTACAAAAATGTCTTTTTGTCTTTTTGTCTGAATAAAATAAATACAAATCTAGTTACACCTTCAGTTATCTTCTCGTAATAAAGCGAATGGAGTACGACGATTTAACAAAGGAAGAGTATTTCCGCCTAATTAAATATATGGAAAAAAAACTACGCAAAGGTAAGCAAGGTATGGCGGTTAAAGATGAAGGATATATTCCCCAACAGTAAGTAATAAACATTTTTAAAAATGCACAAAAAAATATAATAAATTTTTTTATTTTTTTAGCTCATCCAGCAACGTTGTCATACGCCTGGAAGAAAATAAAAAACAGTTTCAGGCTCGCGTATAACAGAGCTTTGACGACGGGGAAAAAACCTACCTACCAGTTTTTTTTACCAATTGTTGTTTTTAAAGAAGGAAAGGTAATAGTATACTACGCAACTCGGAGCGGGCCAAGGATTTCAAGAGTGTGATATCTGCCCTCACTTCGCTCGTGCAGCTAACTTCACACTCTTGAAATCCTTGACCCGCTCCGAGTTGCGTATACAATTTTTCATGGTAATTGTTTTTGTTTTTAGCCAACAACAATTCGAGGCCAAGCGGAGGGTCATATTTAACGCAAAATATAAAGTGCACAGTTCACCCCCCAAACCCGACCACCAATCTTCACCCACCCAATCCGACCACCAATCTTCACCCCGCAAACCCGACCACCAATCTTCACCCCGCAAACCCGACCACCAATCTTCACGCCCCCAATCCGACCTTCAATCTTGTACCCCCGAATTCAACCCGCAATATTATCCCACCCAAACCTACCCGCAATATTATCCCACCCAAACCTACCCGCAATATTATCCCACCCAAACCTACCCGCAATATTATCCCCCCCAACCCTACCCGCAATATGGCCCTACTCCCCCCCAACCCTACCCGCAAATTGGCCCCCCTCCCGAATGAATCGTCGATTTCGTGTCGGCAGCCCAGACGCTTGGGGGAGGATCTCCTGAAGATGTTTCTACAGGAAATCGGAACGGATGTACAGGACCTTCGATCGTCGATAGGGGAATTTCATTATCGACCAATTGAGCCAAGCTATTTGAGTTACCTGAAAGAAACATTCAAATAAAAATCAAACATGAATTTTAAAATTGTGAAAAGGTTTCGCTTTAAGCAATATTCAATCAAAGTAAAATTAACAAAAAAAAAATTAATCAAACTTTTGTCCAATTCAGTGAAAGCAATCAATCAACATGATGAGCAAATAAAAATGAATAAAAAAAAATTTGTATAATTCAGTTTAACTTTTGCACATTTCAATCGAGAATTTTTGGCACAAGGTTGCCATTCTTTAGTTTAACTGTTTGTTGTTTCAGAGGACGTTTACATTAGCGATTTTTGCCAAAATTTCTCCGCAAATTATATTCATCTATCGCAGAGTACATTCTCTTAGCAAAAGTTCTTAGAATTTTAATTCATTTCGGTGGTTTTAGATGAAAAAAATCGAGTTCCAGTGTATCTCAGGAATAAATTTCAGGATTTTTTATTATGACACAAAATCCTGAAATTTATTCCTTGTGCAACACTTGTGCAAGATGAATAAAGTGTCAGATGTAAACGATTCTTAAGAGACATTCGAGATATTCACTTTAATTTTAAAACATAACAAAAGCTATAATTGCCAATCTGGCAATCATTGGAGACCCGTATGGTGATATTCGTATCAAAATTCGAACAGTTGTACCAAAATTCCCCTTTGAAGTCAAACTTTCCAATAAGATTTTTTAAAATTTATTCCAATCGGATTTTGATGTATGGGAGTTTTATGTAGAATCATATCCTAAATAACTTTTGTTCTTCCACTTTTTTGATAAGATGTACCGTTTTTGAGATATTCGCAAAAAACGTTTTCGTTCGTATGGGGGGTACCCCCCCTAATGGTCCATTTTTGCCCACTAACGAACTTAGCCTCACATTTTACGAAAAACGAATCTGCGCAAAATTTCAAGTCTCTAGCTCAATCCGTGCGCCCGCAATCCGCGCCACAGACGGACAGACAGACAGACGGACAGACAGACGGACGGACGGACATGCTAAATTCAACTTTTTTCATCATTCTAAACACACTGGTGTAATTCATTTTTGTGTGCGATGACGAGATCTTGGCGTTACAAACGGTAAGGCAAAGTTAATATACCCTTTGGTTTCACCATACGGGTATAAAAATCGACTCTAAATTCAACTTTAATTTTTTAAAATTTAAATAAACAAAAATAGATAAAATCAACTGGGAGAAGGGAGATTGGATTTGTTGAGTGTTTTGTCTGTAGAAAACTATTTAGATAAAACTTAAACATTAAAAAAGGTAGTAAAAAGTTAGTCGTTTTAGATCGTTAGAAGGCGAATTTTACAGTTTTTACATCAAATTCAAGTGGTGCCTATCAAACCTTATCACTGTTTTTCAGAACTTTTTCATCTGATTGCAAAAATAAATCTAATTTCGACTTTGAAACATGACAAGAAGAATGCAAAAATTTTCATGAAAATCGGCAAAGTAGTTTTGGAGAAATGGCCGAATAACTACTAAATGTTAAAAAGTTTTAGTATAGGCGTTTTCGACCGTATCTAAGAAAAAAAAATCGAGATCAACTCCTGCTCAGCAGACCATAATTTAAAAAGAAATTAATGTCGCTGGCAGATCCGCTCAATTTCATTCCAATGCAAGAAATCCCGTATACCGAAGGCATAAGTCTACCTAATCGACTATCCAGAATCTACAAATTTAATTTCCCTATGTCAGTGGTTCGCCATACTTTTTCTCTCACGATGCCCTTTTTCGGGATTTAGAATTTTAAGTCAATTCGCGACCCCTTTTTTGTGCCCATATTCGACATATTAACGCTATTCACTCTTTATCGTAGTTCATTGTAAACTCGTAGAATCGTAAAATTGTAAATAAAATTGTAGTTTTTTGACAGTTCTCCATATAAATTTTTTTACGACGAAAACTACAATCTACTACACTCGAAGGTGTGGTAAAATAGTAGTTTTTGTCGTAATTCTAATAAAAGCAAGAGCGTCATCGCCTTGGGTGGCACTTGCTTTGTGATAACTTTGATTATTTTAGGTTTGTATTTAAAGGAGAAACGCGAAGATAAACAGGAGAGCAACAGGAGGCACATCGGTTCCATTTCGATGCTATGTAGAAATTTCGTTCAATTCAGGATGAGTTTGTTTTTGAAGTGAAAACTTCTTTAGCGGCGTTGTGAGTGATTTCAAACTCGATGAAACGAAAAAGCGACAGTAAAAAGAGATAGGATATTTTAGCCTGCGAGAAAATGAGATAGAATACAGATGGGTGCCGGTCAATTTATCGTAAACAAGAGTGTTGGGAAGGGGGAAGGGGAGGGGGGGAAAGGAAGAAGTGTTAGGAGGGAGGAAGTGGAGAGAGGAGGCGATAAATTACTGATGTTTCGTCATACATTGCAATATATACATATCTATATATATAAAAATGGATGTTTTATTGTTTGTCTGTTTGTCTGTCTGCCTGAGATTACAAAACTCAAAAACTACTGGACCGATTTTTATGCGGTTTTTTGCAAAATGATCTATATTGCCAGGAGCAGGTTTTTAGCTATGTACATTTTCAAAATTCGAAACGGAAGGTCCTGTAAGGATAATGAAAATATCCTTTTTCCCATTTTTCCCCGGAAAAATTGACATTATGGGGTTTTTGGGGTCGCTGATCACGAATCCGGTATTAGATTTTCAAAATTCGAAACGGAAGGTCCTGTAAGGATAATGAAAATATCCTTTTTCCCATTTTTCCCCGGAAAAATTGGGACTATGGGGTTTTTGGGGTCGCTGATCACGAATCCGGTATTAGATTTTCAAAATTCGAAACGAAAGGTCCTGTAAGGATAAATATCCTTTTTCCCGTTTTTCCTCGGAAAAATCGGCATAAGGGGGTTTTTGGGGTCGCTGATCATGAATCCGGTATTAGATTTTCAATAAAAATATAATATGACTTTTGAACTTGGTACCAATATTATAATAAATAAACGCTATAACTATCCCACACCTGATACCGCATTCGTCTCATTCTCTCGCTGTTTAGTTTTCCTAAGGTTTCACTTCTACCGCGTGTGCACTGCACACACATGTTTTTTTGTTTGTGTGAAATTATGTGACCGTTAAATTATATTTAATTTAATAATAATAAAATGTATATTTTTAATCCTATTTAAATGGTATTTTTACTATCTTATACGAGGTACATATTAAGACACGGTTGTGTTCATTAAAAATTTGACTTTCTAATTTTGTCTAAAACACATTTCCCGAAGTCATGTTACAAAAATGTCTTTTTGTCTGAATAAAATAAATACAAATCTAGTTACACCTTCAGTTATCTTCTCGTAATAAAAGTTACATTTTTTTGCAAACCTAAAATATATTTTTATAGCCAAAAATACATCGAAAATGGGTGAAAATATTTTTTAAAACTAATATTTGTTTCTGAAAGTTTGGTATTTATGATTAAAGCTACAATTCTACTCGGTGTAGGCATATTGAAATAATGTGGCTGAAGGTGCTCGAGCAGGTACCAAAGTTCTTTCGCCATCTGGTCCCCGAAATACCATGTAATCTCGTCCGTTAATAATTCTTCGCATACCAGTCCCGGATATTTCACCCTGTGGTGGCCGGATTCCGCCAACAGCTGCAACAACATTTTTACTCCGGTGAAATATGCTAGCGTACGGCGGCGGTGGGGTGACCGTTTTAACGAAGAATAAATTACTTTTATCCTGGCGAATCATTCGACTTATGTTGCTGGTGCTTGCATTCTGAAGTTTCTTTTTGTTCAAATAACGGAATATTAGTTCAGAACAAAAAACTACTGTTGATGTCGCAAATCCTGCGAGCATTATGTAATAAGTCATCAGAAGATCTCCGTTTCTTAACTGTCTTTCCGTGCCACCCAAATCCTGTGGACAGATTGTGGCTCGTGGGAGGCCTTCACTTATTAAGTATTTCACAATTCCAGACTCAACGAGATTCAGAAGTCTGAAAAGATAATCGTAGAGATATTTTAAAAGCCAATATTTAAAAAAAAAACTATTTCAATTGAGACATTTGACTTTTTGTATGAAAAAAATTAAGGCCTTACCAAAGAACATTTATGAAGTCGAGTCTACGTAGTCTTAAAACTAGCGATTTTGAGTAGTAGACTTTAATGGTTCTTACCAAGCTATCACTAACTCATTAGTAACCACTGAATCATAGACTAACATAATTTATGTTTTGTTAGAGTCAAAACTAAACTTGTCAGTGGTATCAATATTAAAGTCTACTACTAAAATTCACTAGTTTTAAGACTACGGATTTTATAAATATTCATTGGTAAGGCCCAATACGTTTCGGATATTCCTGTGATGTCCATGCACGAAAACTCTAAGTGCAGGCGCGCACCCTATTGGCAAGCACGCAGAATGGTGCCGAAGTGGCAATTTCCGCGAAGTGGCACAGCTTTCAACTTGTATTTTACCGTGTATAGATTTAAGTAGAAATAAGCAACTGGTAAATAAGTAAACCGAAATACATTTTGTTGCCAGCTGCTATATTGTATGCATTTTAAAAAACTAACAAGTCAATCGACATGTAAAATTGCCAAAACTTAAAGATTGGGACCCATATGCATGCTTTTTGGTACTAAAATATTTCAAATTACTTTATTCTGAAATTGGACTTACTCAGGATCAAATAGCGAACTCAAAATAAAATTATTTCGTGGATAAGCGAATGATCGTTTTTTCGTCATGAATGGGGTTTTTGAGACAGCGAATGGACATTGGGCTTTTTCATCGTCCATATTAATCGCTTTCCTTTCTCGATAATCCGAATAAATTAAATGATCGATGGCTGGACGATCTCGAACAAAGACGAAATCATTTTTCTGGACAAAATTAATTAATGTGATGCTGTCGTTTAGATTTTCCGTAAAAACGGTTTTATTCTTTTGTACCATTCGATTTAAAATGTTGAGCGCTTCATCTGCCTGCAAGGTAAAGGATGAAATGTTATTGGATAAAAGTGATCGGAATGAGAAATTGGATATTCCAATGTTGAAAAATTAAGTTTTCGTATTTAATAAAAAAAATATATATCCTTGCCTATGAGCTATGTTATCTAATTATAAACAAAAATAGAAACACAGGAAAATAATGTGAAGTTTTTACTTGTAATATTTTATTAGAAAGTCTGTAAAGATACCGCTTTATTCTCAAAAGTTTTTCCTAGAAGTTTTCTGTATTTCTAAAATGTACACAAAATTCTTTTACCGCATTCTAGTTATATTTTAAAACCAATTAAGGCTCGTTGAATTGTAATAAATTATCGTACCAATTTTATATTCTTTACACGCTTTCCACCATCCTGAGCTGTGTTTCAGCATTAACCCTAACCCTCCTAGGATTTTTTTTTATTAAAAATTAAATTTTATTTAAGTTTTTATTTTTCCTGCCGCAACATCCGGAACTTCGCCGGCTCCCTGGCCCTGGACATCCGGAACTTCGCCGGCTCCCTCGGCAGCCGGGGGAGCTCCTCTGCCGATTGTAACAATTCTTAATTCTTCGCGCAGCCATTCGATTTTCAGGTCCTTTGCCTGAAGTTGATTTCTGAATCCATCAATTTCTTGGTTTGCCAATTTAAGTTTCTTTATCAAATTGGCGTTATTTTTACTGGAATTCAATAATTTGTTCTTGCATTGCTGTGCTTCAAGAGCAAACTCCGCTATCTTCGTGTTTGCGTAGTCATACCGGTCATACCGATACCGGTCATAACGGTCATACCGGTCGTGCCGGTGTCCCGGCTGTTGTACCTCCTCCTCCTCCTCCTATAATTCTGTGGGCTGGACATTAGGGTGGAGCGAAAAACACTAAAATTGTCGGATCGGAACCGTTGGGGTCGCAAAAGTTGTGTCTTGCTCTCAACAAAACATAAAAAAAATTTGAGCTTCCTGCGATGATATCTTTTGCCCCCGAAAGTTCGCCAAAGTTTTGATTTTTTGGGGAAAAGTACCGAAAATGTCATGTGTTGAAGTCAGTCTTTTTTAGTCTTTATACTGTTTCTAGTATACTAATTTTTTATGTAAGGCATCCAATTTAGATATAAAACGTCTCTAGTTATTAATCCGTTGGACCTAGAACTACTAAAAAACAAAAAAAAATCACGTAAAAGTGCCAAAAATCTCGCCGAAATTAAGGGCAAGGCATAATTTTTACTCAGTACGAAATTACCCATGAAACCTTCTTTAACTCCGGACCCATCCCCACTTTGTAGGATCTTTCGTTTCAGAAGTTCATAATAGAAGTTTATAATTCATTACTCAATCCTCATATGTTATTTATTGGGTTAGATCAGTGGCGGCTTTATAGGGGAGGCAACGGAGGCTTTGCCTCCTCATAACATTTTATAAAAATGTTTTTCTACCGTATGTAGGCCACCTGGCTTACTAAGATCGGAAATTAACCCCGACGATCGTATTAGATGGCAGTCTGGTTTCAGTCGGCGTTTCATGTAGTCGAATAAATAAATATTGTTTAAACGAACTGGCTGTTTAATTATCGTTTCAAGCCTATACGTATGCCTTTTATTTTTTATACCATAATGGACTGTATAAAAATCTGTATGTTCAGAAAATAATAATTTAAAAGAAAATCCTATTCTCTAATGTCGAATTCTCTAAAACATAAACTACAAATTCTCTTCATAGAAGCTAGCCTCCGATTCGTACAAATGAAAGTATTTTTGCTAAGAACAAGCATAGCCACATATATAATACGAACGCCAATCTCTGTTTCACTTTTACCCTCCAGAAGAATAGGTCTTCCTACATAATTCGGAATAAGTCTTCCTATATAATAAAAATTTTTATAAAGGGTGGTTAAATTTTAAGGGCCGATGTTGAATGTGAACCACACCTAAACGTCAAGTTTTTTTCTGCATTTCATTTGACATTTCTCAATTTCAGACTAACTCAATTTGAACCATGGAAAGATACACAATCGAGCAACGCGTCGTCAATGGTCAGAATGGTGGCAAGAAATGGCAACAGTGGATGATCAATTTTCGAAGAAAATCATCTTCAGTGATGAGGCACATTTTCACCTCAGTGGATTCGTCAATAAGCAGAACAGCCGCATTTGGGCGAATGATAATCCAAGAGTGATTGTCGAAAAACCAATGCACCCACAAAGAGTGACTGTTTGGTGCGGTTTATGGGCTGGCGGCATCATCGGGCCGTATTTTTTCCAAAATGAGGCCGGTCAGGCAGTTACTGTGAATGGTGTTCGCTATCGTGAGATGATAACGAACTTGTTATGGCCCGAATTGGAAGATATGGATGTGGACGATATGTGGTTTCAACAGGACGGTGCCACTTGCCACACAGCTACCGAAACAATCGCTCTTTTGCGCGACAAATTTAATGGCCGTGTTATCTCACGTGGTGGCGATGTCAATTGGCCGCCAAGATCATGTGATTTGACACCGTTGGACTTCTTTCTTTGGGGTTATTTGAAAGAAAAGGTGTACGTCGATAAGCCAGCAACAATTCAAGAGCTAAAGGATGAGATAATTCGGAGCTCCTCTGCCGATTGTAACAATTCTTAATTCTTCGCGCAGCCATTCGATTTTCAGGTCCTTTGCCTGAAGTTGATTTCTGAATCCATCAACTTCTTGGTTTGCCAATTTAAGTTTCTTTATCAAATTGGCGTTATTTTTACTGGAATTCAATAATTTGTTCTTGCATTGCTGTGCTTCAAGAGCAAACTCCGCTATCTTCGTGTTTGCGTAGTCATACCGATACCGGTCGTGCCGGTGTCCCCGCTGTTGTACCTCCTCCTCCTCCTCCTATAATTCTGTGGGCTGGACTGGACATGATTAACTTTTTAAAAATAGAATACCCAGAAAATCACTCTCGTATTCACAAATGCACAATTCCAACTGGATGAGTCTTTGGGACACATTTCAACTTTGCTTTGTTAAAAATGGCAAAAAAATTTTTTTTAAAATACGCAGAGCTATAACACATGGATCAATAAGTCCCGAGACTAACCCAGAGATGACGCTCGTAGTAAACCAGTAACCACGTCTTTCTAGAGTACTAACCTTTGCTTGAAACGTGTCAAAATTTTAAGTCGATCGGACCAGAAACAGCTGAGTTATCGAGGTTGGAGTAAAGTCGTTTTGTAGTTTGTTTAAAAAATGGAAAAAACCGAGTTTCGTGTTCTGATAAAACATTGTTTTTTAATGGGTAAAAACACCGTGCAAGCGAAACAATGGATTGAAAAATGTTACCCGGACTCTTGTCCATCAAAAGCAACGATTTGTCGGTGGTTTGCCAAGTTTAAACGTGGTCGTACCGACACAAATGACGCGGAACGCTCGGGTAGACCTGTGGAAGCCGTTACACCGGAAAATGTGAGTGAAGTGACAAAAATTATAATGAAAGATCGTAAAGTGAAGCTCCGTGAGATTGCTGAGATAACACAGATATCATATGGAAGTGCATTTACTATCCTTCATGAAAAATTGAGCATGAAAAAGGTTTTTTCCAAGTGGGTGCCGCGATTGCTTTCGATGGAACAAAAACAGCAACGAGTCGATGATTCAGAAAGCTGTTTATCGCTATTTACTCGCAATAAAAAAGATTTCTTGCGTCGTTACGTGTCCATGGACGAAACATGGATACATCACTACACTCCAGAGTCGAAGCGGCAGTCATCTGAGTGGCGCACAGCTGGCGAAAGCCGTCCGAAGCGTCCGAAAACGCAGCAGTCAGCTGGCAAAGTCATGGCGTCAGTTTTTTGGGATACGCATGGCGTGATTTTCATTGACTACCTCGAAAAAGGTAAATCGATCAACAGTGATTATTATATTGACTTGCTGGTGCGTTTGAAGGAGGAAATCGCAAAAAAACGACCGCACATGCAGAGAAAAAAAATCCTTTTTCACCAAGACAATGCACCCTGCCACAAGTCGATGAAAACAATGGCAAAATTGAACGAATTGGGCTTTCATCTGCTTCCCCACCCCCCATACTCGCCAGATTTAGCCCCCAGTGACTACTGGCTCTTTGCTGATCTTAAAAAAATGCTCCAGGGAAAAAGATTTGGCTCAAATGAGGAGGTCATCGCTGAAACTGAAGCTTATTTTGAAGCGAAAGATAATTTTTTTTATAAACATGGTATTGAAAAATTGGAAAAGCGTTGGAACGATTGTATCACCCTAAAAGGTGATTATATTGATGAATAAAAAAAAATTTGGCAAAAAAAATGTTGTTTTCATTGTTAGTCTTGGGACTTATTGATCCATGTGTTATGTATTCTAATATAATATATTTCTTTTCAAAAAAAAAAACAAAATATTTTTTTACTCAACAACCATAGCTTTCACAGGATCATTTACAAAAAACGAACTTAACCTCCTCTGATGAGTCCCAAAGACTCAGTATGAAATTTTCCGTGCAAATCATACACATTTACAAAAATTCACCCGTTCAGTGCTTTTAGTGCGTTAAAAACACTCCATCAGGGTTTACGTTTTGGAAGATAATCAAAGTGATTTATCTGATAATGAGGAAGATAATTTTGAAACTGATTCGGACGTAACCGACGAACAAGAGATATCAGCGCTCGAAAGTGAAGAGACCGCGGAACCAGAATCTGATTTTGCCGGAAAGGATGGCACCAAATAGAAATCAAGTCCGTTTACATCTGGACGAATGGCCTCACATAACATTATGTGAAAAAAAAATATATTCTAATACTGTTAAATTTAGTGTTTTATATATATAACTTTCATATGAGTCCGCGGGACTCATTCCAGGTGTTTTTGTTTGTAAATTAACCCAGGATGATGATCTTCCATTAAGCTCTGGCTCGATCTGCTCTGTTTCATACGCAGGGCAAGTTTTGCCATCGTGATTGCAGGTCAATGAAAAACAGTAAGAAACCCGTTGCCCTGCTATATCTAAATTAATAGTTTTTGAATTATCGTAAAACTAAACTATATTTTAAACGGAACATCCCAGTTGAAAAATTAATTACCAACAAAGAGCACGCGTCTCTACTAATAGACTAGCGGCTAATTATCTTTTAACTGAGATCTTCCTTTTTAAAAATGGTATGTCCGCTTCATATTTTGTTAAATCTCTGCCTACTCTGCCAAACTGCCTTCCGTATGAAATAGACGTTCGAAAACTACTTTGTCAATTAATTTTGTAAGGAGATCCAGGACAAAGAGCTAAAATTCATCATAAATCTTGCAAAACTGACAATTTTCTTACTCACGTTGAATTTATTGAAAATTTATTTCAGTATCTTTTATTAAAATATAGTACAAAGATTTAACGAACTATTAAAGACTAAATTTTTCAAATCAATTTTTTTAAAAAAAAGTCCCTGAAAACTGTAATCATGATGAACTCCTAAGTTTGTAAAACTTTCTATAAAAATTAATAATTCTAACACGAAAAATCATTTTAATTAACAAAAATGTCTATTTTTATAACAAGCTATGCGGTAATTTTTAACGTAACATTAGTTTATTATACTACCACAAAAGAATTCCAAATACTTGTCATTTAAAACGTAATTGCTAGTATTTATAGCAATCAATTGTCACGAATAAATCATGATTTTTCTTAATGATTTTTGTCTAACAAGTAAGCGCGAAGTCGATTCTGTAATCCTTGATTGCAGGGTAGGTCCTTTATTATAGTTCTAACGCAAATGACCAAAATTTACGTCTTTTGTCGACAGGTGTCAAATAAATATTGATTTTCGTGGTAGTAATTTACGAGTGTTTTGGTCGATAAAACAAATGAATTGAAAATACTATAATATAAACTAAGCTGATTGGAAATCGTGATTTAATTTAATTAAAAGTAGTTTTAGGTAGTTTTTTTTTCTTCATTTGCATTAACTATTGAGAAATAAAGAAAAAAAAAGTAAAAATTAAAAATTGATATTTCAGTTTAAATATGAGTTCGTTTTAATCCCAGAAGATCCTATTATTATAATTTTTATCCCAGGAAATGCATAAATATAGTTTAAAGACAATGTTTTCGTACTTTTTTAAGTTAACTTACATTTTTTATTGAATATTCCACAGCACCACCGCGAATTGAGACAAAACGTTGTTCATTCTTTAAAATGTCCTCGACGGCATTTATAGGAAGCGTAAACTTCGATAGCGTTAAAAACGCAGTTAAATTCGCTGTATAAAATGATGTTAGAATTGTTATAAAAATCCACCATGTTGCGAACAATAAACGCGTAGAATCTATAAAAAAAATTAACATTAAATTTATTTTTATGTATGTTTAGGGGTTTCTGATTTTAAATCAAACAAACTTTCGTAAATTTCTAACTTTGCGAAATCAACTTACCAGCTATTGGCGATAGTGTGCTTCCTTGTTTCATAAGAGCTCCATAGACGAACCAAGCGCAATGACTCAGCGGATACGGCTTCTGTTTATCATCTCCGGTTAGTTTATTTCGAATTATTATCAGAAAATAGATAATCGGTCCAACAGCTAACAATGAAACCAGAATTAGAAACCATACTTCCTGTTCAAAGGGGGCTAGAAGTCCAGAACCCGATGCCGATTCCGTCGGTCGACGCATAATCATAATCCATTCACCTTCGTCCAGCGAAGTGGTTGAGTAGTAAACATGTTTTCTGGCATCCGCCAATAAAGGAAGAAATGCGGCCGCAAAATCTGCTGTCTATTAATAAACAGAAAGTTTTTTTTAATCTAAGTGGGCATTTCAGGTATTTTGTTAATATTTTGGATAAATTTACGGGCGCAAAGACTACGGGGAAAATCGCAATTTTTAGTAAAAATATATCTGCAAACGATCCTAATTTTTAAAAAAATGTACATGAAAACGGACAAAAAAATAAACGTAAAAACAAGTTTTTTAAATACAATATATACACTTTTTGCCCTCAAAGGAATAAAATAATTTTTTTGCATTTTAAATATCTGACATTTAAAAAAAAAGAAAGTGTGTGAGTAAATTGTGAGCCCACATGAGTAAATTTTAGGAATTTCCGGCTTTTTCTTCAAAATAACGTTCCGTTACAATAACGAAAAACGTTACGAAAACCGAAAAAAAATATTTTGTTATTTATTTAGTTTTGGCTTATTTTATTTTGTATGGTTTTTTTTTTTGTGAATCAAGTATAACCCCACAGAGAGCTTCCATCTACATAAAATATCATTAAAAATATTGGGGTAATATTTTTAATCACATTTTGATTCTAAATCGGACTTTGTTTATATTTTATGCAGCTTTTTTGGTAAAGAAAATTTTTTTTTGGTTTTCGTTACGTTTTTCGTTATTGTTAACGGAATTAAACCTCTGGAGATACACAGAAGTAGAGTGAAACAAAGTTCGATTCAGAATCAGTAACGTCAAAATATCCTAAAATTCAATATATTTGGCAACACAAAACATAACAAAAGCTATAATTGCCAATCTGGCAATTATTGAAAACCCGTATTCGTATCAAAATTCGAACAGTTGTATCAAAATTCCCCTTTGAAGTCAAACTTTCCAATAAGATTTTTTAAAATTTATTCCAATCCGATTTGGATGTATGGGAGTTTTATGTAGAATCATATCCTAAATAACTTTTGTTTTTGCACTTTTTTGATAAGATGTAACGTTTTTGAGATATTCGCAAAAAACGTTCTAGTTCGTATGGGGGGTACCCCCCTCTAATGATCCATTTTTGCCCATTAACGAACTTCGCCTTGCATTTTACGAAAAACGAATCTGCGTAAAATTTCAAGTCTCTAGCTCAATCCGTGCGTCCGCAATCCGCGCCACAGACGGACAGACAGACAGACGGACGGACGGACATGCAAAAAGTAATTATTTTAATCATTCTAAACACACTGGTGTAATTCATTTTTGTGTGTGATGATGGGATCTTGGCGTTACAAACGGTAAGGCAAAGTTAATATACCCTTTGGTTTCACCATACGGGTATAAAAACATTATTTTTGTTGGACAGTGTTTTTTTCTAAATGAAAAAAACTTTTGTACGATATTTTTTCTATTAAGTTTTATTTTGAGGAAACTTTTTGGGTTTTTGTTTTTATCTGTAGTTTTGCTTTGTTAAGTTTTATTATTTTTGTTGTGTTTTTTTATTTTTAAGAAATAATCGGTTTCAATACAATGTGTAACGAAATAAAAACATTAAACCGTAACGAAAATTTTTTTAGCGTTACAAAACGAATTAACGTAACAAAAGTTGAATTTCGGTACGCAACGAAATATATAACGTAAATTTTTTTCTTTTCGGTTTATTGTTTTAGCTAAAGTTTCACTGCCCGATTACTGAATAATGCAACTAAATAAATACATAGTGCAACATCTGACACGTAGGCCAAACACTTTCTTTCTCAAAATATATAAACGCAACAAAATTATTTTATTCTTTTAAGAACATATCGAAAGTGTATGTTTTTATCCGTTTTTTCGTACATTTTCGTGAATTTAAAAAAAAATTATAACCTTTTATTTGTTTATTATTTTATCATTTTTAGTCTTCAAGTAATTGAAAATTGAAACTTTACAACAATTAGGCGGTGTAATGCAACAACGTTCGTAATCTTTTCATCCCCTCTTCTGGCTGCAGACATTGGTGCCGGTAAATTTACCGTAATCGAGCTCCCATATACTGACCATTCGGAGCTTCCAATGTGAAAGGTTCCCATCGATCGGACTCAGGATCAGGAACCCCAGAAACTCCCGAAAAGCATTTTTTCTCGAAATCTTTAAGAAGAAGGATCACGTTGTTATCCTTATAGCATTTTATGGTCCGAATTTAGAAATGTCGACATAAAATTCACCATCAGAACCATCAAAAACCCCCAAAAAGCTTTTTTTTTAATCTTTCTGAATAAATATTACTACGTTATCCTTACAGGACCTTCCCATCCGAATTTTAAAATTTTGATATCAGAATATTAAAATTCCACCGAACTGAATATGTATGCAAAATTCCAAGTCAATCGGATACGTGGAATTGGATCAAAATAAGTATTTGAAATATACCTACCCCAAAGTGAAATTAATAAAAACAGACTTGAGCTCATCAACGCGAGGTCAAATCCTTGTTCCTTTTATAACATAGACACAGGCGTGGTTTTTATGATATTCCAGTAAATGGGGGTGAAGACTTTTTTAAGGATTTCTTTATACCTGGTTTTTATTGTTAAAAATTTCAATTAAAACCCTTAAAAATTGTTTTCACAGTTTTCCGCAAATTTCACCCCAAAATAGGAGTACACTAGAAGAGGCGTAGGGATTTTGAAATAAATAGAAATCTTGGATGCCAAAAGGCTGAAAATTATCTAGGTTTTTGAACTCACAGATCACAAATCTGATGTTAGAAATTCGAAAGATGTTGTAGGGATATAAAAAATTTTAACGACAAAAAAATTTTTTTATGCAGTTTTGTTTAAGACAAATATAATGTTCGTGATAGAACCAAAATTTTGTTTGCCTCAAATCAAATTCGTTCCCCGCTAATATAATTATGTTTCGCGAAATGTATGTCGATGGAAAACATGGTTTTTCTAAATGATTTTTGTTCGATTGTGAAATACATCAATTTTGAACAAACCTTATTTCCCATAAGCTCCAAAAGGCTGCCTTCCATATCCTTGGACGAGCCAATAATATTTCTCTTCGGCGCCACAACATTGTAAGTGAAATTAAATTTTTCGGCGAGAAAGTCTAAAATCTGAAAGGAAACTCCTTGCCACGTGCAATTTTTATTTTCACTTTCGCAAACTCTGTAATTCAGGGGGTAGTCATTAATTGTGGCCACCGTTAATCTACTGCCATTTAAGGATTCCTTTATAGCCGCTGCCGAAATATTTGCATTATTCTGTATTTCGAAGGTATCCCCATTTGATGCGGTAGTATTTTCCAAACCAGAAGCGTTTTTAGCAACTTCCGATAAAATTAATTTCATGCCATTTCCGGGCATCTTTTATGGTTTTCTCCTTTCAATACAAATATTACATACTTTGATTGTAATAAATATTATTGAAAAAAAAAATCTTTCCTTTTTGAAAAATTTCCCGATTAATCCGACCGCGGCAAATGTTAGATTGAAACTGACTAATCATAAAAGTTTACCTAACGAATATGACTTGTAACTAATGGTAAAAATCATTCGATTCATATATGTTTACTGTAAATGCAAAATACCTTGCGCATAGGTGAACCTTAACCCAAAAAGTCAAATAAAAATTTATTCATATGTAATATAGAGTCCTGTAGGTTTTAATGATGGTCAAACCAAGCATTGACTGACAGTTGTTTACCTTTTTTTTTGTGGATGGGCATTTTATTGCGCCCCATGAGACAACAAAGTCGAAGGTATAATTGTTATTTATGACTTTTTCAATAAATATTGCTTCCATACACCCTTAGATTGATTGAATCAATGACTTAGAATACAAGACCTTGATCTTGTAACTTGCGGCCTGATTTGTTATTGAATAATTATTTATTTATAAAAAAAAGGGAAAGTGTTCATTAGTATCGTCTATAATATTTGATATTCGCCTCCAACTTACACCAAAGTGTGATTACAAATTTCATTAATTATTTCTAAATTTTTATTATAGTGTGGGCATAAGAATGTATTTGTTTAATTTACCTTCAAATTTTTAAGTACATTCTATATGTGTTTAATTTTATTAAATTAAACAATTCTTTTGCTTCTAAAATACATTTTATTCTCGGTCAACATTTTATTAACTTCCTTGTTTCTATCGTAATTTTAATAAAGATTTTTTTGACAATTTCTTATACACTATAGAAAATTTTATTGCTGTTTTACATTTATAATAAACAAGGAAACCTTTTTTTGGGGTAAAATCAAGCATCAATAAAATGCTTCAAAAATAGTTTAATTTTTACTAACTTTTTAGAGTAAATTCACGTAAATTTAAGGGTAAATTTAAAACGACATGATCATGAAGGGGATGAGTTTTACGAACATTGCATTTTTCTATCAATTTTTGGAAAAACACTGTTAACTATAACGGGTACTTCCAGTAACTCTTTTTAGAGAAATAAATGAACCCTTCTCCCTACCACCCCCATAAGACTCTGCCGGCGCCCTTGTTTCCCAGTGAACTTGAAAACAACCCGTTTGTTTGGGAAATCATGTGTGGTTATTGACTTTCTTCAGTAATTTCACAAAAAGTGGTAGATCAAGATAATATATGTATTCATTCGGACATTTAATAAATTTAAGTATCATAAATCAATTCGTGATCCCGATTTTTTTATTGCCCAACTGCGACATTGACATTGGGTGTCGATCTTGATACCGGTCAGTCTCAAAGTTGTCAAAAAGAATAATAAATTCTTAACGATAAATCTTTTCATTTATCAAAACTATTGTTAGAACATTAGCTGTCAATGTAATGCTAACAACACTCCCAAAATAATTTATTCGTGTGTGCTAACAACTGTTGTACATATAGAAAAATATGATATGTCAATGGAAGAAGGTAATTTAGGTTTTTTTTTCAATGATTCAATAATTTTATTAATTTAATGATTTTATTAAATAAGACAATAAATTTGTAAAATTTAAAACAAAAATTTTTATTTTGTTTGTATACATCTTATTTTTAACCCCTAAAGGCTTGTTTCCACAGCTACATATCTACTGACCGGTAAGTAGATCGTCGGTACTACTCGTGTTCGTCAGGAAAAATTCAAAAATCGTCAAATTCACCCAAAATGAACTCGAAAATCGTCCATCGTGGCAAAATCGAACAGTTTTTTTTCACTCCAGGCGTCAGGAGTGACTCCAGAGCTATAAACTTAAACACGTTATAGTGTGGCGATCGAAAAACCGTTAAATGTTCAGAAAAATCATCTTTATTTCCAGTTTTTTTTTCAAGAATTTCTTCTTTTAAGAATTTTTTTTAAGAATTTCTTCTTAAAAAAAGTTTTGGAACATTCAGTAGTTAGCTTTTGAACCGAGTGTCATATTGCTGCCTGGCAAGTGCAGAAGTGTAGATGACTGACCTACTAGATTTTCACCTACTTATCCGACAGTAGGACAGTAGTCAGTAATGTAAATGAGGCTTAAGACAGCTTTTGTAAATTTAATTTTTGTATTTTTGATTTCTTTGGAATTCATGTCATACTAATTTATATAGAAAAAATCGTTTCGTTTTACTTTAGTGTAGACAATAGCGTATACAATCGATTTGGGGTAGACAATGTAGACATTGGCGTAGACAATGTCGACTTTGCGTAGACAATGTAGACTTTCTCATATCTGTCAAAACAAAGTCATTAGTGAGTCATATATTGTCAAAGCCAAAATCGACTGACCTTTGATACACAGAAAAAAATAATTTTGGATTATTTACAAAATGGAAAAAAATTCGTAAATATTACTGAAGTTTTGTATATACTTCGTAATATTAACAAATATTTTTTCGTATAGTTACTAAAATTTGTTAATATTACGAAGTATATACAAAACTTCAGTAATATTTACGAATTTTTTTTTGTTAAACCCATTTTGTAAATAATACAAAATTATTTTTTTCTGTGTAGGTCTATATATTATTTGATTTGAACATATATTATTTGATTTGAATTACTTCCGTATAGATTTCCGTCTATCTGTAAATACGACAACTCCCACCGGAATTAAGCTGAAGACTAGAAACAAACGTGTTTTTCGAACAAATTAAACAGATATTCTTAAATGAGCAAAACCATCCCATACAAATGAATCAGTTTTTTAAACAAACGGTTCGTTATATTGAAAAATGTGTAAAGCAAAAAGATTTTAGAATTCAATGTGATTTCAATTGCAAAAATTAAAAAAAAACCGCTTAGATTGCAAGAAAAGAATTAGGATTGCCACTAAAGTTTGCTCCGAAGTTCTCCATTACATCATTTGGCGATTGCTTCCTGGAAATTGTGCTGTATTATGTTAAAATTAATTGAAGCAAATGAGAATTTAGAACTGAATCAGCTTTCCTTTATTTGATTGATTGTCTACATTGTCTACGCGTAGAGAATAGACCATTGTCTACAGTAATAGTCTACGCGTAGACAATGGTGTAGTCTACATCACGTAGACTACGCGGCACAACACTGATTCAAACCTCTAAATGTTTTTTCACCAGATGTAATCTGAATCCAATTATGATGATATTCTGAAATACATTTTATCAACTTTTGTCCTGTGAAAGGTTTTTGAATTTCGATTGAGTAATTTTTGATTCCATTACAAACGGAAGTTAAGTAAAGGTTTCCTTTTGGAAGGGTTCTTTTTTACCTTTCCGTTAGTACAAATAACGACAATGTGCAAGAATTTACTTGTCAACAAATTGATCTAAAGTGATAAACACGCAAAGGTTTTTATTGCCCTGCAGGTATGTAGCTGTACCTCTGAATTAATTATTGCAGTTATTTAAAAAAAAGCATCTAACTGTTGGTATGTTTTTCGCATCAATAGTTCAAAGCTTTTGAATAATTTCTACTTTAATATCGGGTTTGCTGCAATAAACTAAACATTAAAAGTAATCAACTAAATGGACTTTATAACCGACTCCCATTTATTATATTTTGTTAACATTTAAAGGGCAATAAATTCTGAAAATTAATAAAATTTATGAATTCCTAACAATTTCTTTGACGTTCAACATATATTTATCAGATGGATTTTTCACAAATATGTGACCTTTGACTATCACCAAGCCCAACATGAAATGCCCTCTTGAGAAAACTCCGAAAATACCTACATTTATAATAAAAAGGAATTTCCCTGATGAAATCCAAAATATATGTTTGTAGGACTTTGCATGTAAATAAAAAGCTATCGAAAGCTGTAATATTGTTCGACATTGAACCGTTTGTGGCCTTGAATGTTGTAATAATGAGGCGCGTAACCAAGAGTCCATTTCATCATTTCAGGATAAACATTTGAATATTAAAAAGGGCCATCTAAAATTATTGGTTCCTTCAATAACAACAGTCCGTGATTTGTGCTTAGATTGGTATTAATTTAATTACAACTTATGACAAATCATAAAAATAATAACGTAATAAAAGTTTATTATTTTTATACCCGTATGGTGAAACCAAAGGGTATATTAACTTTGCCTTACCGTTTGTAACGCCAAGATCCCGTCATCACACACAAAAATGAATTATACCATTGTGTTTAGAATGATAAAAAAAAATTGATTTTTGCATGTCCGTCCGTCTGTCCGTCTGTCTGTCCGTCCGTCCGTCTGTCTGTCTGTGGCGCGGATTGCAGGCGCACGGATTGAGCTTGAGACTTGAAATTTTGCGCAGATCCGTTTTTCGTAAAATGTGAGGCTAAGTTCGTTAATGGGCAAAAATGGACCATTAGAACGAAAACGTTTTTTGCAAATATCTTAAAAACGGTGCATCTTATCAAAAAAGTGGAAGAACAAAAGTTATTTAGGATATGATTCTACATAAAACTCCCATACATCAAAATCCGATTGGAATAAATTTAAAAAAATCTTATTGGAAAGTTTGACTTCAAAGTGGAATTTTGGTACAACTGTTCGAATTTTGATACGAATATCACCATACGGGTCTCCAATGATTGCCAGATTGGCAATTATAGCTTTTGTTATGTTTATTTACAATTATTAGTGCTGTCTCCATGAATCGAAATGCGACGATCTTATTTGGCCCGAAAATAAAACTTCATTCGTATAATATATACATACAAAAGTTTAGGATTTAAACCAAAAAATATTCATTTTGCCAGCGCATTTAACTTTACTCGCGTTTCGAAATGCACTAGTAAAGTTTACTTCACTTAACTCAGCTCTGAAAAAACAAAATGGCGGCCGGGTTTCGCGCTTACTAGTTACACCGCTAGTACGGTATCCTAATAGGCGCGAAACTCCGCGCCCTCAGGGATGTTTTAAAAACGACTAATAATTCCAATTACTATTACTGTATTTTATTACTCTACGAATCTACATGAGAAAAAATATCCTCATTCTTTTCACACGAGTAGACTAATTTAGTAAATGGTAAGAAACAAAAACGTAAATGGCACGTTTATTCAAATACAATTTTATTTATCGTATTTGCATTATAAATAATATACATGTAAAACTCTAATTAGCTGCGTTATTAATTCTAATGAGGATAAGTTTGTAACATAATCATGTTGACTTAACTGCTCTATACTCAATTATATGAAATAATTAATACACTGAATATAGTAGTAAAACAAGTATTAGAAATATGAACAGAATGTTAAGAAAGTCCTTTGAAAATTTTATAGGAAAACTACCGATAAGTCAATAATCAATTAGCTCTAATCGAAGTTAATCACATTTTACCATGCAACTTGTTGCCCAGTGGAATTTGTTACAAAATTTCACCATTTCCAATGCAAAATAATATAACTATAATTTATCATTATAAAACGTATTAGTTGGTTTAAAATTCGGAAAATGCATATACAGTGAAACTTGTATAAGCTGGGCACGCACGGGATCAGGACATTTGTGCGGCTCAGCTGTGGAATAGCAATATCTGATACGACCATTAGAGGTATCCGGCTTCCTCAGATTGAACTAAAAACTATTTTATTTTATTTTGTTTTATGGAATTGAAACTATTTATATACAAAAATGTACGGTGAAACCTCGGTTTCTAATGGTTTCAATCTGAACCCGAAAAATAATTCATAAAAACCAGTTTTCTGATCTTCCAAAATGTAAAAGTAAGTTTTCCCATGAATGGTTCAGGGTTTCAAGAGAACCGTTTTTTAACACTCTGACCGCGGGAAACGTAGAAATCGCGTTTTACTTATTTTATCCCATTTCGCGGGCGACGCTGTAATCGCGTTCCATATAAGTTTTAGGATATTTGAACATCGAGAAACGCCATGTCTCCGTTCTCATATTTTTATAATAGATTAATATACTCTTTATAACTGTTATAAAAAGCGATTAAAAATAGCCCGTGATTTTATGCAAAAAATCCAACCCGTGGCTGGAGGCTTAAAATTGTATATTTTGATAAAAATATGAAGCGTGTGACCTAGTAGCTGAGTTATTAAAGCTACTATAATAGCCGTAAACTAATCTCTAAAATGATTCTCATAGGCTAGAAAAAAACTGATTGAAAAATGTCCGGCTTATAAGAAAAGATGATGCGCCGGTTCGTGGGAAGCAGGTTCCGCCTTATCCAGATACATTATGCATGAAAAACGTCTTCAAAATTTTGAGGACTTTGAAAAATATTCGGCTTAGGCAGGTTTCCGGCTTATACAGGGTATATTAATTCATATTGATTCTTAGAATTTTATCTTCAGAATTCTAAATGGATTCTAAAAAAATTCCAAAAAAAATCGATATTTTCCGAAGGTTTTGTTGCTGAAGAATCCAAAAAAGATTGGTTTTTCACCTGGCTCAGGTAGCAACTAAAACTTCATTGCGAAACAATCAAAAATAGCCCAAATCCGATATTTAAATTTGACGCCCTAGAGCAGAAGGCTTTTTTGAAGAAAATTTCAAAACCGCTTTTCTACTAATAACAAAATTTGGCACCCCTAAATATTTACCGATGAAGACTTCAGGAATCGTTTGAATTTGTCAACTTGAGAAGTTTTCCCTGCGAAAATCTTGAAACCCTTTTTTGATTTATCGCAATTCATTTGCATAACTGTCTCGCATAAACCGAGGAGGCGTGCCTTTTGCGATCCTATCCCTTTCTACGTTATTAACCACAGAAATACCTTCTGCAAAAAAGTTATAGTTTTACCAGATTTTGAATTTTCGACATTATATAAATTTTTCATACATTCAACAATTTTATTTTAAAATCTACATTTTTTTCATGCATTTTCAATATTAACAACGTTTTTCCAAACAGTACACAAAAAAATCCATTCAAAAATTTTACAGATTTTCATTTCGTTTCCGTTGACACTCCTGTCTCCATTTTTTCGCAATGTTTTTCAAACTTTCAGTGCTTCCAGAAGTTTCACTTCTTCCTATATCACTTGAGTTCGGAGGATTCATTCCAACTATTCCGAATTCCAATTCAACTGGAATTTGTGGTAACTGTTGCGGGAACTGTTTCTCCTGATCACAATCAGTACTGCTCACACTTGCCGACGACGAAGTGCTTGAATAACCCCAGGCAGACTTGACTTGTTTCCTTGATCGAGGCCTGTTTATGATACTTCCTTGCATCATTTTGCTAGCTGTTAAACCAGAACGCCAACCAGCATCAATTCCTGTAAAATGAAAAATGGAAGAGCAATACAAATAAACAGTAAAACTTCGGTTTTGTTTCACTTCTAAAAAAACATTAAAAACTAAAAAAAAAAAATTTCGTCATCGATGTGTCCAAGAGCGAGTTATTTAAATAGAAACGCATACCTGCTGACATTGGCCGTTTGATATGATGGTGGGGTCTTTCAACAATCGAAATGTGGCACATGGTTTCATGACTTGAAGCTGGTCTCTGCTGACTTTTCTGTGGACTCAGACTATTGTTGTAATTTTCCGGGTCCGGCCAAGTGCTATCCGAAAGGCTAGAAGGATTTTCGGAGCTGCTAAAAGACGCAGCCCTCGTATTTCCAATACTTCTATCTGCCCCACTATCGACTGTTATACCGTCCAAAAGTTCCAAACTTTCGATATTTCTTATCACATCGTCACGATAAGTAGTTCGATGCGTGACTGGATTTCCTTCCAAATTCAGTTCATTCAAAAGGGGACACAATGCCAAAAAGCTTAAAAGTCCCATACTCTGGATGCGGTTATTTTTAACACTCAATCTCTTTAATTCGATTAAATTGCAGCAAGGGCCGACATCTTCGATCCCATTTCCATCCGCTATCAGTATCTCAACAGTGGGTATCCCATTTGTTCCATCCAAACTTTTGAGTCCGCAATTGCTCACATTTAGATATTTTAAATGTTCAAAATTGCATCCAAGATCTCTGAGTGAACTAACGACACTACCATCAAGATTCAGGGATGACAATCTGGGCATAAATACAGGAATCCGCTGCAAGCTAACCATATACGAAATCACCCGAAGTTTGATGGTCTCGACCGTTTGTAGGTCTTCACGTCCAGTCACTTGTCTCTGCAAAACAATTAAATTACCAAAATCTTATTAAAATTTACTGAAAAGTACACTTACTAAAAGTTCATCGAGGGTTGGTTCCCGAGGGAATATAATCGGTAGATAAAGAGGCTCAACCGGAAATGGATTTTGAAAGCGTGGAGAATTTTCGAGTGCCAGACCCAACTCACTTTCCAACGACGAATTTGTGCTAAGCGAATCCCGTTGGTGTATTAACGGTCTTGGATAGATTCTTATCGATGAATTCGAAGATGCTGATGACTTGGAGTCCTGCAGTTCATCCTCAGGGATCTCAGTGCTTGGCATATTCTTGTAATCAATATAAAACTGATTATGCTAACTTTTCTGCGAACGGTTAAACAGCAGGAAAAAATCAATAGAGGTATTTTGGTCTGATATCGAAGGATATATGGAGTCATGGCAATAAGTAAACAAGTCTGGTAAATTACACAAAGCAAAAGATGTTTCTTCAACATTATATGCCCACGCATACAGACTAAGTAGATGATATTTTAAGTTCCTTTTGGGGGTTTTAATACAAAAAAATATCAATAATACGCAGCTAACTGAGCTTTCATATTAAATTTAGGCATAAATTCAAATAGAATGCCCTTGAAAGTATTTGGGGTAAATTCGAGAAACACTTTAGTAAAAATATCTTGCATGAGATTGTTTGATGATCATTCCAACAATAGGTGCAAAAAAATGGGGGGTTTTGAAATTTTTTTTCTTCATTCAGCAATTTTTTTGTCTTTTTTATAACTTTTACGAAGTGGAGAATTTTGTTGAAATTAGAAGTGGAAAAAACATCTTTGAGAACTTTGCGATGTTGTGGTTGCACTTTTTACGTGAATTTTGTAGCTTTCTGCTCTTGTAAATTTAAACTCCGTTTATATGAAAACCCCACTTATAGGAACTCAACGTGTTTTAATTATTTCACATAAACGCACGTCTACTGTACTAACATTTTCCAGGAAAACAATCTTATATCAGGGTTTTTAAGGTCGTTGAATCTGATTCTGATGTTAAAAAATCTGTAAGGACAACTGAAGGCTCTGTAAGGATAACGTGACTATTCTTTGCCTCAAATTTTCCGGAAAAACATCGTATGGGGGTTTTTGAGGTCGCTAAATCCGATTCTGAAGTCAAAAAGCATGTAATAATATCTCAATGGCAAAGATCTCTATTCGAAAACTAAAAAGCATAAAAGAAAAATAATTCAAAAGACAAGTTTTTTAGTCTTATGTACCAAAACAAGTTTTTCCACTAATGTAACTACAAAACAATTTTTTCCACTAATGTTTTGGGGTTTGTTTGAAAAAGTATATTTTGACAAAAAAAAAAAAAAGGAAAGTGAATGGCGTTGGAACGCGTGTGAAAACTGTACCGCCACTGTGGTTTACGGCTATTACAATAGCTGTGTGATTAAAAAAGTACCCGTGCTGAGTTCAAAGAGCAAATGCAACGCCAGAAACTTGTTATTTTTATCAAAATATACAATTACATTAATGGGGAAACTTGTTTTGCACTTTTTAGAGCAATTTTGAAAGTGTATAAAATTAGAAAACTTGTTTTTTAAATTATTTTTATCATCATCAAATTCGGCACCCCTGAATCAACTATAAAAGCCATGACAAGAGGAAAAGTTTTAATTTACCTAGTGTAAAATCATTTTACTGGACATCACGTACTAATATCTACATCCCAAAAATACCTGTTTTTTTAAAGGGTACACGCTGCAAGAGTTTTTCGCTATTGTCAAACGCACTTCCGAATTTTTAGAATCTCACACTTTGTCCATCTGTAGAATTACACATAAAATTGCTAGACCCATTCAAGATTAGGGATGCCAACGATACCTCGATGTTTGCAAAACATCGAGGTATCGTTGAAAAATATCGAGTTTTAACCTCGATGTTGAACAGGCCGATATATCGATGTTGTTATCCACGATGTTAGAACATTACTCTTCATAAAATTAGTAGAGAAACTAATTTTAGGACCGGAGGGACTAGTTTTTAGATAGCTTTAATATAGCCACTCTACACAGTTAAAATTTTTTAACACATTTATGTGTCCCATGGTGTCCAAACTGAAAAAAGTGTTACTTTAGCACTGGATCTCAGTGTTGAATCATTGAGACTTTTAAGTGTCATTTTAGATAAACACTTAAAGTGTTAGAAAAAATTTAACACTTATCAGTCTTGGGAAAAACAAAATCAATTTGGTAATTTTTTTTTCATTTTTATCGAATTAAAAGACTTACATGAAATGCATCTAACTATTATTCATTATTTTTAATAAAAAAACGAAAAAAAATAATAAAAAAGAAGAAAAAAAAAATTCACGAAGCACCGTATGGAATTCGAACCGTCGTGTTTTTTTGGTTTCTGCTGACATCTTTCGCTTGTGAGTTCTGCGCGCCTTGCCCACTAGACTGCTTGTTCCTTTGGTGGAGCATAGTTAAAATGCAACATGGTTTTTATTGTTTTTATTTTTAACAATATTAATTATTAGTAATGAAAATGGTTATTATTCATAATTTTTATTTAAAATATATTATTTTTATTTAAAAAATAATAATAAATTTAAAAAAAAACCTAAAAACAGAAAAAAATCCGTTGCGCGGGTTCGAGTCCCGATCTCGACTCGATTTTTTTTTCACTTTTTTTATGAAAATTAAAATTGTTATTATATTTTTATTTTTTTAATTCAATATTTGAATTAAAAAAATAAAAATATAATAACAATTTTAATTTTCATTCAATTTAATTCAATATTTTTTTGAACCCATATTTAAGTTATTTATCCAAGACGTTTTTATTAAATTTGCCATATTTTTCTTTCTGTATAGTAACATTATTTTTAGGAAAATAAAACTTAGTACTACATCATTTCCAATTACCTTCAGATCTATAAAGAATTTCATCTTAAGACATTCAAGTCCCAATTTGTTTGATACTCGAAAGTGTTAAAATCAGTTAACTCCCAACAAGGTGTAACCCTCACACTTCAATGTGTTATTATTTTTTTACACATTTCCAAAGTGCTAAAGTGATATTTATAAGTGTTAAAAATTAACACTTTTTCTTTGAGACTAGAAGAAATTTGACACTGAGGGGTCAAATTTTTAACTGTGTACTTAAAGATTTGTTTAAATTTCCTTTGGTATCAATTTTCGGTTTCATCTTTCTACAAGATTTCGCAAAAAATACCAGAGCTAGCCATGAAATTTTACAGAGAAGTTTGGTCCTGATGTGGAAATCCGTTAACCCGAAGTAACCAAAACGGCGGCTTTTTAAAAACTACGATTTCGTTTTTTGCGTTTTATTCCGAAACTGACCGTTTTCCAGTAGCCTTATGGATTACAAAACTTGGAGACAATAAAATTTGCCACATTTATGTCTTTTACTAGAACTCCGTATCTCAAGCCGTTATGAAGAAACAAAATTAGTTTTTTGCGAATATCTCGAAAACTAACGGGTTTTTGGTGGTTTAACGTATAAGAAGAATTAAAACCGTGTTAATTCTACCTGAGTGCACTCAACCCGCAGTAGAGCATCCACCAGGTGGCTAAATTATTTATTAAATTTAACTTTTTCAAAACATCGGAAAAAGATCGAGGCATCGATGTTTTCAGGACGATGTTTTTTGACATCGATGTCGCCTTAAAAAAAGCATCGATTTTCGATATATCGAGGTTTTATGAACGATGTTGCATCCCTATTCAAGATGTCGTTTTGTACAAAAGACAATTTTTCACATTTTCCACTTTGAAATAATTTTCTGTATTTGAATATCCGCCGTGAAATTGTGGAAGTTCGTTTTTATGTTAAATCCCCTTTGTTCTACTTCAAAAGTTTGTCCAGTGATTTAATTTTAGGGATTTTAGGTTGGCTCGTGTTCGCTTGCGGCACATTTTTCCATTTGTACATTTCCAATTTTTTTCGGAATAAAAAACTATTTTTTATGTTGTAGAAAAACTTCCTTTTCCAATAATAGAAACCTGCAAAAGGCCCAGGAATGACTATTTACGCCTAAACACAAGAATCAAAAAAAATCTTATAATGGTAAAAAATAGTACCAACAAGAAGAAAATACAAAGTTTCATGATCCTGAAATGAAAAAAAAATAAAAAAAATATTTTCAATCCGATGAGTTCTTTAACAAACACATAAAAGATTGATACAAATTCCCGGATCCTTAATCGTCAAAATGCTCCGCCTACGGCAATAGAAGTGTTAAAAATAAAATTGATGCCAGAAAATCTTTCGTCTTGAGACTGTTCCATCTTTAAAAAAAAAAACAAAAGTCGGAAAAGCCACCCGAAGCAACAAGAAAATACCAACCGAAACGAGTAGGTGCTATTATTTCAAAAAAGCATTTACTCAAATTTACTACACAAAGGAATTATCCCGCTTTGATAAACATCTACCAAGGGGCACTATCAAGGAAAAAAATCTTCACTAGGCGAAAATAACTCTATATGGGATAAACGTAGATATCCCTTAAAGGTCAAATGAGGACTTTAGTAATAATGGGTACCTCAACTTCATGCCCCCCTTGGCATTTGGCAAAACAAATTCCCAAGCAAAACAAACGAGAATGTCATCTTAGAAAAAGGATAACACGAGTCCTAAATGGCGAGGTTGAGCCAATTTCTATATGTCTTCTCTGTTGTTCCTTTTTTAGCAAAGATTTCTGCCAAATGTTTCGCTTGACGTCAGCGCCTCAACTACGTCACAGAAATTACCAAAGGAACACCATTAAAACGACGACATCCATGTCTGCGTGTATTTTGGTGACATATCTAAGCTTCGTCTCGTGCCCAGCAGAACGTCATCCTTGCTAGTATCGTACGAATTTCAGAGGATCCCCACCGCGAAGTACTCGGAGCCTAAACCAATTCAACAGTCCCGCTCCCCTAAAAAAGTCTCAACATAATATACTCACCCTTTCTTCCGAAATCCTGTCAACCTTGTCTCGTTACCATCGTTATCCTTTGTGTCCCTGCTCCACAAACCCGCTCTCGTCCTGATCCGTGTCGTCGTTTATGAACTGTTTTGTTGGTGTTGGCATCTATCCGAGACCAAAATAACTTTTATTTCCAAACGGCTACCCACGCGAGCTTTTATGAATGGCGCGCTTTCCAGGAATTCTAAGTTCCGCGTTCAGTTGAAACGGGATCACGTTTATAAACACCGTTAGTTGAAAAAGGATATCTCGTGTACGGGTTGAAGGCAACGCCATCTAAGAATATTGTTGGGGCATCACTCAGCGCGTACAGGGTGCCGGCTGACATAATGTTTTTACAATTTCATTCAACACTTTGAATGCCAAATTCTGGGGTAGTAGTCGGGAATAAATATAAAGGGCTATTGACGTCATATTGGACATGCGTGTTTCATCCAAATGCGATTCCAATACTCTTCGAAATTACAATTTGAACTAATTAAGCTGGTCTAGTACTTCATCGTATCGTATTTACTAAGAATAACACAACGCAAATGTCAACCATGTGCAATTAAAGGACATATATGGGGAGCATTTACTAAAACTTATTTAACTATCCCCTTTCTCCCTCTGAATCAATATTTGATATAACCATTTAGTAACACATTTCCAGCTCGAAATTCGGTGAAATTACGAAACACAAATTTTATTTAGCTTCGTAATTTATTGTTAAAAGGATTTACACTTTGTTTGTTTGTTAACGCATAACATGAAATCGGTTACTGCATATTTGACAAAACACAGAATTTAAGTTAAGGGCTGTCCATGAAATATGCCACATATTTATCGGTGGTATCAAATGCTATAAAAAAAATCGTGAAAAGAAGGTTTCAAAAAGGCGACAAAATTCTGGATTATTTTAATTTTAATTCTAGTTGTACATCCCTCTCCCCCCAACCGATTTTTTTTTGGACCCCTAAAATTCAAAAACTGCCTTTTGACGACCGAAAATTTCAGAAGCATTTTGGGTGGTATTTGACAAATTTTATGGGCAATCCTTATGCCGATGCCGTGATGCCGTGATAAAAGGGTTGCTTCTTTTTTTTGAAAGTGGGAAAATTCTACGTAACCAAAAACAGTCAAAAAGAGCTTCACTGTAAAAGGTGTTGTGAAAGAAGTGAAGTCTAAAAAAATGGCGTTTAGAAGTTGCTCAAGTATTCCGTCGTCTATCTTCCGCATCGTTCAGTTTCTTGTGATGTGCTAATTCTAATATTCTTGAATTATGTCCAGGGATTTATATTCGTTCTGCCCAAGGACCTCTATCCGTACCTACAGGGGCATCTATCCGTACTAAAATTCGATCTTTTTTTATTTTTCCCCCTGTTATTTTCCTACTCGCCCCAGGGTGTTGAAATTTGACAGAGATATAGCTGAATGATGAACCTATCCAATAGTTTTAAAATGATATCAAGAGTTTTGAAAAATGACAATTTCATAGCATTTTTCCGAAAGGTCTATCCGTACCTTACCCTACATCAGAGTCAAACATAACATACAAGTTATTTTGTTACGAATATTTTGAGAACGGGTAATGGCCTATCGAAAAAATAATAAAGACAAAAACAAAAGAAATCAATAAAAACAAAACACAACAAAAATTAATAAAACTTAACAAAAAAAAAATACAAATAAAAACAAAATTTAAATAAAAAAAAAAAAAAAAAAAATATCCATCACTATTTGTCTAACTGCAAGGCTTGAACAAAACGTGTTTTTGGCAACTCATGTACGGTTTAAAAAAACAATTTTGTTTCGGCGTAAATGTTCCAAATCCGGCTACCTATATGACTTAAAAGTCGCATAAATTTTCATCCGATCAACTAATCAGAGGTAAAAGAAATGTGTGTTTTAAAAATACACAAAAAATCGATTTTTCCAAAAAAGCAAAATAAAGCTTAAAAGAAAAAAACTTATACAAACGTTTTATTCATTTAAAAAAGACACTGCTCATTAAAAACGAAATTTGTTGTATTGCCAAAATTATTGAATTTTACCCCACGACTCCATTAGACTTTTTAGAATCATGATTTTTTCCCCCACTCCATATTTTGGCGAATAAAAAAATCAGCGCGTGGGCATTTTCAGTCATGATTTTTCATTTTTATTGTGTCTCCATAGCGTACTTAGAAATGTCAACCAGGAGGTAATCAGGGCAGCCAACTAGAAATCAGCCAATTTGACTGAACAAATGTCAAAAAAAAATCCTACTTTTCAGCAGCCGAAAAAATCATGACAGTACGGAGATTTAAATCATGATGCAAGATTTTTTGAGTCTCCATTAGATTTTTTCGTGATTGGATTTAAATACAATCTGGAAAAAAGTCTAATGGAGTCGTGGGGTTAGAATATTTTGACGTCGGTGATTCTGAATCGAACTTTGCTTCATTCTATACCAAAAAAAATCGCATAAAATATTTTCTTTTTCGTATCTCCAGAACTAAAGTAAAGTGAATCCAGCCAAAACAAAATCCGATTTAGAATTAATATATGATTAAAAATATTACCTCAATATTTTTGATGATATTTTATTAAGGTGGCAGTTATACTTGAAGGATTATACTTGATGTATGAATTTTTGTCGAAAATTTAACGAATAAATTATGCAAAATAAAAAAAAAAGCAAAAATAAATAAATGAAAAAACGAAATATTTTTTTTCGGTTTTCGTTACGTTTTTCGTTTTTGTAATGGAATTAAATTTCTATAACGTTATTTTAAAGAAAAAGCCGCAAAATTATTACGATAACGTTTCCCATCTCTGACGATAAAAACCATAAAAAAAATCCTTAAAATAACAAAAACTCCACAATCTATTACAAAATAATCTCGATTGCATTTCTGTGGAAATTCTTTATTGCGGAGGTGAGGAAAGGAAAAACGAAATTTTCTTTCCCCTCATAGAGTGAGCGCATTCGAATAGGTTTCACGAAGCTTTCACGAAAAAGACACAGGCGAAATGAATAAAAACACATTAATAACAGCAACAAAAAAATCCAAATACCAACTTCTTTTATTTATAGGGAATGATGTTTTTTTTTTGTTGTCGTGTTCCAAACGAATATTGATCGGTCAAATAAATAGCTACTGCGCATCAAAATGTTGTGGGCTAGTATGCCTTACGTCATCAACCCCCATAGAAGAAGTAAGTCAGCAGGAATAACAACAACTACAAGCACAGAAGCTGGCCTCATCGCAGGGATCAGAACAACCCCTTAAGCTTGCAGGTCTTCTGTGCTAGAAGAAACACATTCGCAAAAGGAAAATTTTAGTGTCGGATTGATAGAGTGAAACGTTAATTTTCTGAAATTTTAACGTTACAACTAATTCGATTTAGATTTAGGTATCCGTTGTACGTTAGTGCAAACGTTGGTGAAGAAAAATTCTGTAGATAGTTTCTATCATTCACGTCCGCGAAGGGAGAAATCGTGAAAGTGAAACGAATGTTAATGAGAGACGTGGAACGGAAACGACGGAATACCAACGATAGAAATGGAAGCTGCACCAAAAGTGCATCGCCATAGACATAGACGGACCAGTTCTAGGCGTCGAAATGAGGAAGCGAATTCCGCCGACCGACAAAATGGTGATAATCAACACCAACAACAACCCCATCATCAGCCCCGTAACCAGGGTGTAGGAGTACCCGCAGTAGCCCCAGTAGCACAACCTCAAGTTATCAGGCCTCAGCCAGCTGTAGTTGTTGACCGTAGCAATAATATTCCGGAGCAACCGAGTGTCCTGGTGAATGGCCACGAACCACCCCCCTCGGATGAGAGCTGCAATGGCGATGAGGTCGCCGCGTTAGAGTCTGAACGGCCCGCGAGACATGAAGATCAGCAGCCTGCATCCGGTAGATCCGCAGCAGGCCAACAAGGTGTTCAGGATTCGCAGAGGCAGTCCGCTGAGCAGGCTCACGGACGACAGCAAGACGAAAGGCATCTGCAAAGGGGTATAATGGGATTCATGACCCGCGAAATAAAGACCACCAACAACACAGACACAGCAGGAGCAGCAGTGATGGTTTCAGGGGGGAAGAAGACACAATCTTTGTCGGATCCGCAGGCGAGTCCCGCACAGCGGTCCACGCGAAGCCGCAGCAGCATGGAGAAAAGTCCGCGTCGGAAACGTAGCAAATCGGAGTCGAGACGGAGACGGGAACGGAAACTAATCGCTGCTGGCGAAATGGAAGTCAGGCAGGCGAATGAGACGTTGATGAGATACCTGAAGCAATGTTCCGAAATGAATGATGCGTCACTATCGGGCGAGCTAGAAATTGACCATAATTTCGAGGAACGAAGGGTTCATCGTAAAACGAAATCACAACGGGACAAAAGGGGCCATGTTTTAAATAAATCGAATGGTTTGTGATATAGTGATATGGACATGGACTATTGTTAACTCTTGTATTTATTAAATTTAGGTAAACTTTACACAAGTGGCGGACTATCATCGATCCTAAGGGATTTAACAGATGATATAGTACCGGTCAATGGTGAAATCTATAATCCTTTCACACCAGTTGTGTCGCCTACCGAAGGACCACCAACCCGAATAGATAAAATGTTTATACAAACATCGTCTGGATATCGAGCTGTTGACCATAGTTTCTATCAAAATGCAATTGGAGATGATCCCGAAAGCAATAAGTTAGTATAATGTGGTTGTTTTTTTTTCTTTTCTTGCAAATCAAAAGCGCCTCCCTGTAGTTGCTTTGCTTTTTTTTGCTTTTTATATACCACAACCTATTAAAAGAGTAGTTCCTCCGACTTCTAGTTCGACTTTGTATACAAACTAATGTGGGATGTGTACTGAAAGTTACCCAGAAAAGGTATTAAAGTTGCGGTTCAATACTCTAGAATAAAAAACAATTATCTCTGCTATTTTAAAGTCGTAAATTTACATAAAAATTACTTTAAAAGTAATTGACGTTCTTTCAATTGTAGACAAATATCTTGAAATACAATGCCATCTTATGAAAAAGTAATGAGATAGAAAGAACAGGATTTTTAAATAATGAACTTTTCAACTTCATTAATTAATTAAGGTTCGATATTTTGGAAAATTGGTACATAAAATGCCGGCTACATACTGTCATCGAACGCAGGCGAATAACTGTCACGGCTGTTAGGTTGGACACTTTTTTTATAAATTGAGTTACGTTTTATCTTTCTTATATATAATAAATGTATTACAATCACTTCAAAAACCGAAATCATGACGGAACCTCGCAAGTTCCCGGGACATATTCGTAAGATCGACCTCTACCAGTAAACCTTAACCGATTTTGACACGGTTCCTTGCATTCGAAAGATGTTATCCTCCCATAGAACCCTATAAAACTAGATTTTGAAAAAACACTGTTTTCGAGAAAATCGTAAAAATATTTTCCATTGGTATGGAAAGGAGGAGAGAGGGTGGTTCAATTTTTCCCATTTTCGGAAGAGGTTCATCTTTTGATAAAGCCCCGTTCCATGCCAAATTTCAACTCTCTACATCAATTAGTTCTTGTGTTTTTCAATGTTTTTGAATAAAAAAATCAACATTATATCCAATTATATTCATCATATCAAGTTTAATTAATAGGATGGCCCTCTAAATGTATCACGTTTTTTTTGGACAGACCCTAAGATTATTCAAAGAATACAATGACGTAATTTTCACTCTCTCCATCCCTCTTTAACGTTCCTTCATGAAAAAATACTTTTCAGTTGGTACATTTGAGTAGATCCCCGATTTATGAGCATCCTTTAGGAATGGATAAAGCTCGAAAACCGAGATTGCACTGTAACTAGAAGACAGCATACAAGAGGCGCTTTCCATTACAATTAATTTTAATTCACAAAATTTAAAAAAAAAATGAGTTTAAAAATATTTTTTTCAAGGAATGAGATCTCATCTAGCGTTAATTTATCATGTGCGGTGCAACGAATTTGGATTTTGATTTCAAATATCTGCCATGGATTGCTCGGTGGCCTAGCATTAGCTCATCTATTGTTTATATCGACAAGCCAGCCATATGATTGGTCCGAAGGCGCTATGAGGCACTATTCATCATTTGCTGAAATCTATGCGAACACATTTTATTGTTTAGCCATCATTTGTATGGTTTCAATTTTCGATCGGTAAGTACGGAAATACAAATAATGTGAAATTTCTCAAAAAAAAACATGTATTTAATATTTTCCTCGAATTACGTGTATGCAAAGCGAGTAAAATATAAGTAAAAACTTTAAGAAATAACTCATTTTGCCTAGAATATTCAAAATAAACAGCAAAATTTCTGATGTGCGTGTTTAGAGCAATATTGCAGACACGAGAAGGTTTCTCTATTGATTTTTTTTGTATACCTCATCGGTAGCTAACTTCAAGTTTACCCAAAGGTGACAACATTTCAAAGTACAAAAGCAATTTATTGTCAGGAATAGTACTTTCTGTTTTAGATGATATTTATCTAAAAATATCTCCTAATCACATTGTCGAGGCATGTTATTAAATATAGATACATTGTTTATTTTTATATGCAAGCAAAATTCATCAAGAACGATTGACAATAATGAGTTAAAATTTGGAACGTTGTTCTCTTCGTACGAAATTTTGCTTTGTATCTTTTTTGTAGATTCAAGGGGTTTTTTCAACAAATTTATAAACTTGACATTGCTGTTTAATGCATTTATCAAGGGATGTCATTTAAGGACATAACGAGCGAAAGAATGAAAACAATATTTTTTTTCATTGCATATTAATATTTTCTGTACAGATTCTGAACTAAATTCTGAACAGATTGCCAAAAACTGCGTGTTTCTATCTATTCTAGAAATGTTTTTATGATGTGCCGAACATTTCAGAAGTTATTCAGAACAGTTCAATTTTTTTTACTTAGGCACGTTTTTCTCCAAGTCTAAGAAAGATATCGACTTGATTTAAATTTTATTTTTTTATTTTCATTATGGTAATATAGAGCATCGGCAAAAAATGACAAAATTTTAAAAGAGAAAGTTTGTGATGTGAAGGAAGTTGAAAGTAACGGCGTGGTTTTACAACACATTCAATGTGAAAACCCCTTATATTTCGTCAGATTCCTATTTATCATAATATTGAATTAATTTTTATTTTTTTTGTTTGTTTTTAGTATGGATATATGTCACATAGATATATCGAATGCAACAGAGCTAATATCATTCCGATGGATCATAATTACAATGATTTACATAGCGACAATAATTCTTACTCTCTGTGCTGAATCAATGGATGAAAAATTGTATTTGACCAATTACAATATCACTATATTAGCTGAAGAAATGGTAACAACTCTTAATTACTCCTATTCCCATTAAAAATAATAACATAAAAATATTTTTATAGGAAAATAATCAAGTACTCAGTGTGTGGAATAGTTTATCAATTGCCCGAAGTGTTGGTGCTATTATCGGTTGGATTATGATTGGTCTTTCACCAACGGATGACTTACTGTTTAATCATCTTTTAGAAATGGAAAAATATCAACTGACAAATAATTAAACCAACAAATCTATATCTAAAATTAATATAAAAAACGCCCTACAAAAAGATACTTCTAATGAATGAACCATGTTAAAAGACATTCAATTATTAAACCAATAATAATAATAATAAAAACACATTAAACATTAAAATACATATATGAATAAAATATAGTTCTATGTAAATAAATAATTGATGATGTGGATATTAAAAATAATATGAATATACAAGAATTAATTATGTTATCCATAATGGCAAAAAAGCATATAAATACAAAATATGTAAAACCCCGTTTCCATGGAAAAAATTGCAGAAATTTCGCCCACAACCTTCTACGATGTTTTGTCTATGGGAACGAGGCATAATAATATAGAATGCTAAACATATATCATGTATCATAAATAAAATATTATTTAAAAAAAAAAGATGAGCTAGACTGTAATATACGAGTATATATATTTAAAACAATTGTTAAACAATAATAAAATAAAAAAATTATTATATATACACAAAATTGATTTCAAAAAAATCAAATGAATATTTAAACGAAAATTAGATGATGCAAAAACTTGACTGGTCGCAATAAATAAATATATATATAAAATTATTATAAAAAGGAAATGGCTTTTACTTAACGGTGGGTTGTATTGAAAACGTGCTAAAGCAAAAAGTTTTGAGGGCGCAACGGTCTAATTGCTTGCTAAAAATAGTACGTTTTCACACTAGATTGCATTGTGAACTGGAAACTTTCTAATAAAATTGGAATTAGATCGGGAATCAGCATGTAATTATACCGTTTCGCACACGCCCTAACCCTTGGAGCACAATGAACGCAACCAAGCCGCAACCATCACGCATCCAAATGTCACTTAAGCTAGAACCTGAATCGTACGTCGATGCGTCCGTCATGCGTGCGTCCGTCTGACAGTTCGATGCGGTGACAGTTGAGTACGGCAACGAATCTGGAGTTAACTCATTGTTTTGCACTTCTTCTATTAGTTTATCGTTGAAACAATTACTTTCAATTTGTTCCATACTTAAATTGCTTAAATCGTAAACAAACTTTTTTGCGAAATGACATTTTCGTGCGTTGCCGCATGTAAAAGTAGAAATTCGACCTACTCTAGGCGGTTGCCGCATCGGAAAACGTATTATTAGGGGAGTACTCATAGCAGCCCCTTGATTCTACTCCAACTGTCAACCGGACGCACGCATGACGGACGCATCGACGTACGATTCAGGTTCTACCTTTATGAGTTTATTTCACAGAAATGCTTTTGAGTGAACACAGTGAACGCATTGAACGCAACCATCGACGCAAAAGTTGCCAAACTTTGAACTTTAACGCAACAACTCTGCGTTGACAGTTCATAAAGTGAGGTTGGGGAAATGTCGTTCGAGGATAACATACAAATAACAAAGATAAAGACCAACAAAGCAAATTATCGCTTCAAAATTATCCATTATTTATATATTTTTCTACTTTAGTTCACTTTTAATTTTTCTGTGTTTGTCTCACAATGCAACAGACGACGCTTCTATTGTGCTCGACCACTCCTAAACTGCGTTGCGTGACAGTTCGAAGAAATTATCCTATAGAATGGTAAATAAATAATCGGGGCTCCACTGTACGTTCGTTTAAAGTATCTTTCATGGTCGACAGGGTAACATTTCCATCGAACATAACCCCTAAAAAACTGACAGTCGAGTTTTGTTTTCTTTGGTTACTGAGAAAAATATTTCCCGGTTTCTATGGACCGCACTTACAAAATTGATTTAACAACACGTTGACGTGAAAAACTTTAAAAATGGACAAGCCTCGCATGGTGGCTCACATTGAGAAAAACCTGAATTTTACTGTTTTCGATGTACGATGGATACCCTGCTCTGCAAAATTTGTCGTGTTGGGATCACAGCCCAAAGGCACGGGGGTGTTGCAAGTCTACGAGCTGAATTCGGGAAATTTGGAGCTAGTCAAGGAAGTCGAGAAGAAGTCTTCGTTTAAATGTGGCACTTTTGGGGCGTCAAGCTTGAAAAACCGTCATATTGCAATAGGAGATTTCTCCGGTCGTCTTCAGATTTTGTAAGTCCTTGTTTTACTATCCTCCCTAATTATCGATGTATTAAACCATTTTAGAGATTTGGAACAGCCCGATATTCCCATTTTTAACGTCGAAGCACACAAAGACATAATAAACACGATAGACGCAATCGGTGGCACTCAAATAAACTGCGGCGCTCCGGAAATTGTGACTGGAAGTCGTGATGGATCGGTGAAGGTGTGGGACCCAAGGCAAATTGATCGTGCAGTAGTGGACATCAATCCAAAGGTAGACGACAATTCTGGCGGGAGAAGGGATTGCTGGACAGTAGCATTTGGGAATTCGCATAACAACGAGGAACGAATTGTGGCCGCTGGCTACGACAATGGAGACGTGAAGCTCTTCGACTTGAGAACTTTGTCTGTATTCTGGGAACTAACCGAAAAGAATGGTGTTTGCGCTATTGAATTCGATCGGAGAGACATTCTAATGAACAAAATGGTTGTGGCCACATTAGAAGGTGGTCTGAATGTGTACGACATGCGGACTCAGCATCCAGAAAAAGGTTTCACGTGCGTGTCCGAGAAAGATGCAGGTCGAGCTCTCGGCACTAGAGGCGTAATCAGTGGACAAAAGGCAACTGTGTGGGCTATAAAGCATTTACCGCAAAATCGTGATATTTTTGCTAGCTGTGGAGGCACTGGATCGATTAGACTGTGGAACTACAAATATCCGCCTCAAAGATCGAGGGATTCAGGCGATGGAGCTTCGGTGGGTGTAGCTGGATCGCTGGAAATGCTTCATGCGGCTAGTATTTCCACTCAACCGATCAACTCCTTTGATTGGAATCAGGACAAGATTGGATTAGCCGTCTGTGGAGCTTTTGATCAAACCGTTCGAGTTCTTATCACTACTAAATTGAATTTGTGTTAAATTTTTTTTTTCTTTTTAACTGATTATTTTTGATTTTAATTGATTACATGCTCATGCAGTTTGTAAAATATTAGTATATTCTTAAATTTAGCAATCCTGGGAAATATGTTAACTTACCAGCCGGTCTATAAAAATGTTCCTCGAAGATTTGCTGCCTTATTAATTTAATTTACATACTATTTACGACAAATAGCTTAGAAGTTACAAACAAATGCACCGGCATGTTTTGGTTTTTCGCAATGTAAACTCCAACAGTTTTTTCCATTAAAAAACGAACTTTGAAACCACCTGAATTAACAAAAAATATTGCCTTTGTTTTATTTGAAATTATTTAAAATATATAAAAGCACACAAACAAGCGCATCTTACACAAAATGACACAAAAAAAATGCCGAAAACAAATCAATAATAAATCCACTTTCTAATAGATAATTGGCCTTTGAGGCATACAGAGATTGTAGTATGATTTCTTGTCCCAAAAGTCTGTTCCCTTCCAGCCGCACCATCCCTTCGCATGGATAACATGCAGATCATCTGATTCTGTAAAGTGCGGATCCAAAATAAGAAATTTCACCTCTCCCGTTATGCTATTGTAGTCCACACCGAGTATGGTGTGGGCCAAAACGCCGCCACCAATCATCACAGGAGTTCCTTGCGTTTCAAAGTGCATCACCAGATCTGAACCTTTGGTCGCCAAATCAGCACCGGAAGTGACGTGCAAAATTTTCGAATCAACCTTGAGAAATCCGCTAAGGCACATGGCAACCTCCGTAGAGCCAATCCACTGTCGTGAACCGATGAAATTCTTGGGCTTGTCGCCCACCTTCACCAGGTATTCCTGGATTTCTTTGTGTGTCGGGACCAAGCGATCTGTGTATCCCTGCCAGCGGAACCACGAGCAGAGTGACTGAAGTGATCGATAAGCGCAGCCCCATCCATTGTCATCGAAATTCTGCTGCATGTAGTGGTAGTATGTGTATCTACCCTGCACTAAATATTGCTTGCCCTCCTTCAGGTTGCTTGGCTTGGCCCCAATGTGCGGATTGACTGGCGGCAATTTTAACAAATCATCCTTGAAAGCGTATTTGTTGGCCTTTCGAAAATATGGCCTATGAATGGGTAGACTGAAATGATGATGGAGCTTTTTCCGCTTTTGTTGAATGTAGCTGTCGTCCTCTGGAATATTTTCGAGATAGACACACGACAGAAAATGACCAAAATCAGGTACAGCAAAGTGATATGTCTTGGGATGCGTTAGCTGTTCACAGCTCAACACCCGATCGACCAGACTTTGTTCGGTTAGACGAAGTGATCGACAAATGCTCTCAATTAGAATGTCGTAGAGCCCCATAAGTCTCGTGTTCTTGTACAGCATTGCTATGGCATCGACTTCGATTGGTATGCAGAGTTTCGCGTCGTTTTGCTTGAAAACGCACTTCATTGATGCGCCTGGCTTTTCGCTGACATCTTTGCATCTGTTTCTCAATACCTTAACGTTTATCACTTCGTAATCGACAGCAGTTGGGGGCGGTTTCTGTGCCTTCTTCGGTTTCACCGGATCACCATTAACTGCTGTGAGAATATCGGAAATTTTTGTAGCTATGGACGCCGAGCAAATTCCACTAGAAACGCCAGTCAAGTAGATATTCGTGTTGGGGACGTAAAATGCTAGACTTCCCCCACCCAACTCCTTTCTCAGAGCCTGCATGTCCTTCTTAATTGAATCTGAACTTTCATCAGTCAGGACATCAATGCTGCACTGTAATCTCGTGAAGCAGAAGTCCCGATAGAGCTCCTCTTCGCTAACCACTTCGTATGGGATCTCCTGCAATTTTCCATGCATAAACAACGAAGCCTTCAAGTCAACTAAAGTTCCCAAGGCACAGTGTAGCAAAATCGGGTTGTCGGTGATGTCCACATCCTGTAGAATCTCTGACATGTGAGCCTCCGCATCGGAGCAGTCTCCGAACTTCACCAGCCCGCAGAGATCCACTTCCGCGGGGAATTTGTGCTGAATTTGCTTGTAGTTTAGTTTTCCGATTGTGCTCTCAACGTTGAAGCCAAGAATTAACAAAGTGCCTTCGTAAATCAGGCCGAAAAGGCAGCCACTGCACTGTTGTTTCACCTTTTCCAGGCGCTGTAAATTGGGAGTTGTAAATACTTGTAGCCATATTAAACAACTTTACCTTCATCGCGAAGATGGATATTTTCAATTTTGGAAACATTTCTCGCAGTAATTTCAACTACGTGGCTGTGCGCTGAATATTAAAATAATATTTTTTGGGAGGACACAATATTTATACCACCAATTGGAAATGAGTCGATTGTGTTCTACAAACGAAACAAATTGGATTCGAGAGGGAAATGTCACTTTGTTCCACAGAGCTAAATCCATAGAGATATTGTTTTCAATATGAAAAATTTCTTGTAGAAAACTTTATTATTATATTTTCGGAACATTTCAGAAAATTTTCTCACGTCTTGTAATAAAAAAAGACTGGTAAAACCCGGAGTATTACAAAAAAAACTATTTTTACGACAACTCTAAATGCTTCCCACCTGGCAATGACGAACTTGACAGTTGCACAAAAAAGGTCGCACGAAAAAATGTAGATTTCCATTTTTCCGAGAGGAAACTTTCTGTTTTTGTTTTGTGATATTTTAAGAAAAGATTTTTAATTGCGGCAACGAAGAAACGGACTACAATGGACTACGTCTACGATGGAATTGTCCCTCCAGAAAATATTTTATCAATCGCAAGTAAGAAAATCAAATTGAATCGCGATCCCGTTACAAGCACCGTACGAAATGTTTACAAATCATATTTGTTTTTTTTTGTTGCAAATTCCAGATGTTTACGAAAATCCCGGTCGGGCTGGCCACTATTCGCCCAGTTTTGGAGGTCCTTTCAGTGTAGGCGGAGATCCTGAATATTTGGAATTGGGGACAATCTTGTCGGATGGTGGACAGAATTTCGGAGTCTCAGCTTTGACTTTCGATATGCAGGAAGAGCTACTTTGGATGGGAAATCAGGGGGTGAGTTTCAGTCTAAAAAACCAGTGATGTTTTTTTAATTTACAACAGTAAAATTTCAATTTTTGGGAGTATTTCGTAGTTTGGGAGTATTTCGAAGTGTTGGGCTTAATGTTTTTAAAATGAATTTCAAATAATAAAATCGTAAAAACAAAAAAATCTAATTTTGACCTGAAAAAATCATTGCTGTAATTTAAACTAACGTATTTTTTTATATTATTGTGTTTATCACAAAATTTAACGAAATGATCGATCGACTAAGGGAGTCCAAACCTAGACATTATATAGATAAAGGGCTAATATACGAGAATGGGCTAAAAAGTATTCGGCCTAGACAATACAACACAGCTTTTTTTTTTGGCAAAACTCATTTTTTGTCTCACCGTAGTTTTAGTGTCGTACGCTACGTCCAACGATTCACAGATTTTTTGTTATCCTCCGAATAATACGATTTCTCAAACCTCTCCTGCTTCAGCTCTGTTTCAATCTCCTCGTTCGACCCAAATCCCTTACCACTGAGCCAATTCTTCAAGTTGGGAAATAAATAATTGTCAAAAGAGGCGAAATCTGGAGAATATAGTGGTATAAGAACCAATTCGTAGCGCAATTCATGAAATTTTACCATTGCTTCTGATGACTTGTGCGTCAAAGCATTGTTCTGGTAGAACAGAACTTGTTTGTTCCCCACATGCGGCAACTTTCGCTTTAAATCGCCGTCGAACATATCAGCATCCCAAAAAAATTATTGCCATGGGTTTGTTGACCGACAGTTGACCTTCGGCTTCAATTTGCCAGGAGAAGTTCACTGTTTCGCCTGCTCCTTGGTCTCTGCTGTGTTGTAATGGGTCCATGTTTCGTCCACGGTTACAAAACGGTGCAAAAAGTCCTTATCCGGGTTGAATATCGTCAAACACTGCTTTTGATACTGATGGCGCTATCTCTTGCCTAGGTCGATTACTTTTCAGCCCATCCTCGTAATCACAATTGTTGATATCAGAATATTTATTCATTTTAGGTATGACAACTGCAAAAAACATATTTTTCTATATAAGTTTGGATTTTTTGTCTTGAACTCTGAATTACAATTCACAATAACATATCAGACTCGCCGTTCCAATCGAAAAAAAACTGTGTCTTTCGACACTAAACTGTTTCTCTTAAAATTCTTAAAAATTGTTTCTATGAGTTTGTAAAAGGTCGTATAATTTGAGTTTTGGTAGTAAAGTAGTATGAGGTACGTCAATAGTAGTAAGTTCGAAAACACTGTCTAAAACTCCTATTTGAATTCAAATTTAGGGTCATGTGACATCTTACTATGGTGGCTCCATGCAGAAATACACTTCGTTCCAGGTCCATCCCTCAGACATCGTCCGACAGATTACCACTATTGATTCTGGGATTCTTGCCCTTACACAGACCTCGCTTCGCCACCAAATTCGAAGGGGAATTCCAAAATTCACACACAGATCGACAAACATGAGCGATTTGGTCTGTATGCTTCAAATGTCCCCATCGAGAGTGATTATGGGAGGCTATCAGGATGAATTAATCGATTTCGATGTATCCACAACCATGGAAACTAATCTGGCGTTTGTTGGAGCGAATGGTTGTACAATTATTCGAAAGAATTCACGTTATTTATTCGCTGGAGATCCGTACGGAACGGTTACCTTGCGTGATCCGAACAGTTTGTCAACGGAGCACACAATTAAAACGCATAATGGAAGCCTTTCGGATTTTGATGTGCAGGGAAATTACTTGATTTCCTGTGGATTCAGCGGGAGGTAAGATTTTTAGATCTAGTTTTTAGTAATCTTTTTTTAAAATTTTATTTTTAGACAAGACACCCTGACAATCGATCGGTTTCTAATGGTTTTCGATTTGAGAATGCTTCGTCTAGTATCACCCATTCAGGTTCTAATTGAACCACAGCTGCTCAGATTCCTCCCATCGCAGTATTCTCGTATCGCAGTTGTTTCTATGATGGGTCAAATACAATTGGTTGACACGGTCGAATTAAGCGAACCGAGAGTTTGCATGTATCAGGTTTTTTTTTTTCATTCTCATTTCCATTCAATTGAAAGCTAAGTATTTTACCTACTTGTAGATTAACACATCTGGTACGCAGTGTCTCTGCTTTGATATTAGCTCATCAAATCAAGCAATGGCGTTTGGCGATCAATCTGGGCACATAAATATGATTTCCACAATGACAACGCCAGAGCCTCAATTTAATTTGATTTCCCGCGCTACAGAATTCGCCGATCCAATTGAACCACTGCCAATGGTGCCGATTACAGACACTAATTTCCCATTATCGTCTGTTCCACTGCCACATTTGGTAACTGGCAATCGATGGCTGAGCGATTGGGGTCCAGAATTAATGCAATACAACTACAGGAGACCGAAGCCAATCGACGCGGAAATTTTGACTACAATGAAAATGCAGGGACCCATCGGTTATTCACCGAATCCGCGATTGGCCAGACGAAATCAGGTAAGAAGGCTGTTCATAAAATACGTCATGAAATTTAGCGGGAGGGGATTGGCGAAGTGAAATTTCATACAAAAAATTACATAAAAGAAAAGGAATTGATTTGAATTTCTTCAGATTTCCTTCGCAATGGATAACGGATCTCTATCAAACGCTGTTAGCACATCATCAAACCCTAGTAAATCCAACGATCCCAACATTAAAATAATCCCACGAAGATACCGAAAAGTCGAAATGAAATACACAAAATTGGGTACCCAAGACTTTGAATTCGAACAGCACAATCAAACCTGCTTTGCCGGATTGGAAGCGACGCTCCCGAACGCCTACTGCAATTCAATGCTTCAAGTTTTGTACTATATTTACCCGCTACGGAAGAAACTTTTATCACATTCCTGCGCAAAGGAATTTTGCTTGTCATGTGAATTGGGATTTCTGTTTCACATGCTCGATAAGTCTTCTGGTACCTTAAAGCGAAATTTTACGATCCAGACTATAAATTAATGTGAGGTTTTCCGTTTTAGCCACATCTCCATGCCAAGCAAGTAACTTTTTACGCTCATTCCGCACAGTTCCGGAGGCTGCAGCTCTTGGTTTGATACTCTCCGATCGTTACAATTCAGCGACTACCAGTTTAGTGTGTCTGATTCAGAGTTGGAATCGTTTCATACTTCATCAAATGCACTACGAGATTTTAGATTCCAAGAAAAATAGCCACTTTAATAGTCTTTTATATCCGGCCACTTATGGTGAGTTATTCACAACTAATTTCACAGTTGACCATAGTTTAAAACGGTTTGAAATTTTAGAGGATTACATGAAATTAACTCAAGACTACACTGACCCGTCAGTTAATTTCCAACCAGCCGATGTCGAGAAATTTGATGAGATTTTCCAATGCATTGATATCAATCCTGGTTAGTAATTTTTTTTAAAATAAGAAAAACTGAAAAAATGTAAAATTTTTAGCATTTTCAGATGAGTTTACGCAAAAAGAAGAAAAGGGACCAGAACAATGTAAAATTAACGAGGAAACTGACATAAGTCGGTTGTTTGGTATCAAACAAAAGTGCATTCATCGGTGTTTAAAATGCAGCGAGGAAAAATTCACGCGAAACATACTTTTAGTATCGAATTTAGTTTATCCGTCTGGGATTAAGGAAAATGAATTCTTAACATTCTATCAAATACTGAAAAGTTCACTAAATAATGAACGAACGATATCAGCGTTTTGTGAATCGTGTAAGAGATTTTCGCCAACTAAACAGCTTGTAAAGGTAAACTACTATTTTTTAACTCTTGTTGTGGTCTGAAAAAATGAATTCTTAATGGTTTTCGTATCATAAAAATTACAATGCACACTTTTAACATAAAAAAAAGTGCAAAACCACTTAAAAATTTAAAACTTAAGCATCTTGCTTTGGGACAACGAAAATTTGAAAGCTTTCCACCGGTAGCAAAGCGTAATCAAACGTAAATCAACTTCTTTTATCATCTTAAACACTTTATTTGTCATCTTAAACACTTCTGCAATTAATTTTTGGATCGAACGATTGGTTCTATGTGTTATAAAAATAGTATACTAAATCTAATATGGTTTTAACAACCCGTATCCACGGGGCTGGAGGATCTTCATCAAATATTTTCTTTATTAGGCAGGTAATCTCCTTTTTTTGTGGTTACCCCATTACCTACAGTTTACCGGATCATTGAACGGTTTTTAATCCTACACAGCTGGGACGGAGCCTTCGATAAGATCAGGAAAAATAAATATTTTTTATCATAGCTAATATTATTTACCTGCACAACTTTACACATCATCATATCTCGTATTTGATTTGTATCTTTCCTATTTTAGATAACAAACTTACCACAAATCCTGTCAATCAACTGTGGGCTAGGAAATGAAACCGATTTCAACTTCTTGAAACGTCAACTGCAACGAAATTTTACAACATCTTCCGAAAGTCCAGCCACAATAGTTACAAACAAACCCTGCCGCTATGGCAATAATTGTTCCAGAGTTGACTGCCATTTCGCTCATCCAGACAGAAAATCCCCGATCACAAATTCCACCCAAGCGCAAGCTTCACCGAATCCACGTCAGAATGCGTGGTTCCCACTAAATTTCACTATGAAGCTTGACGATAAAGGCGATCTGGAAATAACCACGGAAACGGCAAGCACAAAAAGCGATATTCGAGCAACGGCTCCACCTGAGAAAACCGAACAGGACGCAAAAGCAGATGAGACATTAAAGCCAGACAAAGCTGGGGAGTTTACGTTGATTGATAGTAATTTTAAACCGACGGACTTCAGGGTATTAAAGATTCAATTGTATTTTTTTTTTAAGATTCAGATAAATGTCGGGAGTATAACTTATCGGCAGTCGTATGTCAAGTGGATGACGGGAGCCAGCAAAATTTAGTCGCTTTAATAAATGTTGGTAAAGTCTATCATGAGATTAAGTTGGGCTCATCCGACGAGCCGTCATCGCAATGGTATATTTTTAATGATTTCAGGTAAATTAACGCGTTTCTCTATATTCATTTTAAACATTTAAGTATTTTTTCAGCATATCGCCAGTTTCTGTGCAGGAGTCGGTTTGGTTCACGCTCGATTGGAAAGTTCCCTGCGTTTTATTCTATACTAGTTCTGAAATGAGTAATATTGTCAACGAGGAGGCTGAAGTGCAATTTTTTAATCCATTTTTACAAGTAACGAACTGTTTATAAAATACGTTACACTTTTGGGGGTGGTCATGTGTCGGCATACCTCACACAAATAATAGCGAAAAATTTAGACGATGAGAAGATGATGGAAAAGGGGGAGGGGGGGTCGAAAAGCATAAAATTAGCATAACGTCTTTTATGAACAGCCCCAAAATTGATTTTTCTTCAAAGAAATTCCGAAGAAATGGTTTTTGTTTACGTATTTACAATTTTAGGACATTTTAAATCCCACTCATCCATCACCGAAGAATGAAACGCTCTTCAAAACGTTATCCCCCAACGAAATGCCACAACGAGGTGATTTAATTGCGATGGATGCCGAATTTGTTACCCTTAATCCAGAGGAAAGTGAAATTCGACCCGATGGAAAAACAGCAACCATTAAGCCATGCCACATGAGCGTCGCCCGAATTACTTGCATTCGAGGGTGAAAAGCGTTTGAATTTCCACCGAAAATAGATTTTATTTTGTAAATTGTTTTTAATAGACATGGATCCGATGAAGGTGTACCGTTTATTGACGATTACATTTCGACACAGGAGCAAGTCGTTGATTATTTGACAAAGTTTTCTGGGATTAAACCAGGCGATCTCGATGCTAATTTCAGCAGCAAAAGACTTACGACATTGAAGAATTCCTATCAGAAGCTACGATATTTGGTTGATAGTGGTGTGATATTCGTTGGACATGGTCTTAAGAATGATTTTAGGTGAGGTACCTAAGAAGAGAAAATGGGATTAGGAAGATCTAGGAACGCAGTGCGCTATTTCTAGACATTTTCAAGACAATTTCCGCATTACTGCCTCCACAAAAAAAATCATTATGAACATTTTAATGTTTCATAAAATAGTGTCCTTGGAAATAGACGGCATTTGTGGGGTTAGTAAGGTTGAAATTATGTCTAACATACACGAAATTCGTTCTAATTGTGTATTTTTTATTGAATATCGTGAGTTTTCTACAACAAAAAATTCCCGGTCAACCACACGCTTGTAATTTCAAATTTTTATTTAACCTCAACAATTTCACGTTAATTTTCCAGGGTAATAAATATGATAGTGCCATCGGAGCAAATCGTCGACACTGTGCATTTATTCCATTTACCACATCATCGAATGGTTTCTTTAAGATTTTTAGCCTGGCATTTTCTTGGTAATTTTTTTTAATACTAAATGTTTTTATTTAAAATCCTACTGAAAAATGTAACAAATTACAGGCACAAAAATTCAATCCGAAACTCACGATTCAGTTGAAGATGCCAGAACGACACTGCAGCTCTATAAACACTATTTACATCTTCAAGCTGAAAACAAATTAACAATGGCACTAAAAACTTTGTACGAAAGTGGCAAAAAGTTTTCGTGGAAGGTTCCAGAGGATTAAATCTAATACTAACAAATTGAGTACAAATTATATTGAGACAACGTATTTTTTTTATTATTGTGGAAAAATTGAAAAGATGAAAGTTTATTTTGATAAAAAGAAATCCAACAGTTTGTTAAAATATTTTCTGATCATACAATAAAAAAAGATTTAATTTCAAGTTTAATTTTGAAGTATTTTTTTTAAATTTTGTGTTTAACCATTGAACCATTTCTGATTCATGGATTTTACTTGACGTTCTAGCATTGAATCCTATTGGAATTTCTTGGCTTAAAGGTCTACAAAAACAAAAAATAATATAACAAATGTTTCTGGCATGGAAGCCAGTTTTTTTTTATATTATTTCGTGGTTTATACTGTTGTACATTTATTGAAAATTCGAAATATTTTTTGATTGTGATTTTAAATGAATTAACATTTTTTTTGCACAACATAAAGATTAATTTATTAATTTTCAATAAATGTACAACAGTATAAAATCATGAAGCCAGAAATTTCTAAATAATTCGCACAGGCCATTACTTCGAATGATAAAATATACATACGTCTCCTCTAGCCATTTTTATGTTTACAACAGTTCTGTTGAAAAATTTTCCGTTTTCAAAAAGCTATCAAGAAACTTTTAATAGATCTTTGAAATTTGGTACCGCGCCAAAAGAAATTCATTGCTATAAATTTATTATTTTTGAGTGATAAATTTGATAAGATTAAATGGTTAAAGTGTTTTTATAATCTTTATAAATAAGAGAAACTTTTATCTGTCAGTTTGCTCAAAACCCGATCATTTTTTTAATGTCATTTTGAGACGATCTATATCAAAATTGCAATTCTGGTTTGTTTGTTACCAGCAACCTCAAGAACGGCTGGACATAATTTAATAAAACGTTGCAGTTAAGTTAATGATATCTCCGGTTCAAAAATAGGCTTCAAATAATTTTGTTCACACATCCTCCATTATGGAGGCTGCTCACTGATCAAAAGGGTTTTTTTTTAGATATAAAGAAAAACACGAGTTTAATTTTACATGTCTTCAATGTATTAAAATTTAATCAAACCACTATACCATACTTTTCCTATACATTCTAATGCAATCAAGGTTAATTGAGAAGATTAAAATTTATAAAAAAAACCAATTTAAAATTTAAGGTTAAAATTTCGAATTATCGTTTTTTTTTAAGTTTTTCAAATACGCGCCACTTTCGACTGGAAAGTCTGGAAAGCTCTTGGAAATTGAGTAAAACTTCCGCACTGTACCCAAATGTCATAGCATCAATTGTCAAAAAAACACCAACAACAAAAAGGCTCTTCTAATTTTCTAAAATTTAATTTTATGTTTAAATTCTTCAAGAAAATCTTTCGGACAACGATGGAAACCGAGGAAGAATACGATATGTTGGATCTGCTCGCGTACAACAGCACTAATTTAGTGGAGCAACTATCGGACACGACAAGCGAGGACGAGAGAAGCGCGATTTTGCAGAAATACCTTGAAAAATCCGACACTGAACACAAAAGTCTGCCGGAATTCAAAGAAGGTACTTTGATATGTTTAAAAATCGGTGGGTATTTGAAAAAAATTAAAATTCTTCATCGATTTTAGATCTGGACTGGTTCAATGTTACCGAACCGTTGACGTTTTCGGAGTCGTTACGGGGAAAAGTGGTGGTCTTGGACTTCTTTACTTATTGCTGCATCAACTGCATGCATATTCTGCCCGATTTGAAGAAGGTGGAGAAGTTGTACTCGGTGGAAGATGGCTTGGTAATAATTGGGGTACACAGCGCTAAATTTGATAACGAGAAGGACTCTGCGAATATTCTATCGGCCGTCCAGCGATATGATATCGCGCACCCTGTCGTTAACGACTCTAATTCGACCATGTGGATGGAGCTTAAAATCAAGTGCTGGCCAACGCTGCTAGTGCTCGGGCCAAGAGCGAATCCGATTTTTGTGATAATGGGAGAAGGTCACTACGACTTGCTCGAGAAATACGTCAGTGCCGCGATTAAGTTCTACCGGAAGTCGGGACAGATTAAAAACACCTCTTTGCCTCTTAATCCGTCAACGGATCTGATAATGTCCTCTCATCTGAAATTCCCCGGCAAAATAACATGCAGCAAGTCGGATCCCGATGATGATAAGCCGGAACTTTACGCGATTTCAGACTCTGGCAATCATCGTATTTTAATCGTGAATCCATCTGGCGAAGTGCTGAATCGAATTGGTGGAAAAATGAGCGGCTTTGTGGATGGCGATTTCAAACAGGCGAAATTCAATGGGCCCCAAGGCGTGTCATTCCTCAATGAGCACATTTTGTTCGTCGCAGATACCGAAAACCATGCAATTCGACGCATAGATTTGAAAGCGCAAACTGTAGATACAATGGCTGGTACTGGATCTCAAGGGACCGACAGAGTGGGAGGTAAAATTGGATCTTCGCAGGCGATTTCTTCGCCGTGGGATGTCGTCTGCCACAAAACTCGCGATATGGATATGTCTTTTCATATGGACGAAACGTGTGTGCCAGAAAAGGACATCGTGCTGATAGCAATGGCCGGAACACATCAGATTTGGGGACTCTTCCTCGACGATGTCATCTGGTGGAAGTTTAAGAAATTCCCGGCCATGTCGTGTGCTGCAGTCTGCGGTAACGGTCACGAAGAGAATCGCAACAATTCATATCCCAATAACGCTTCGTTTGCACAGCCATCGGGGCTGGCTATTTCCAAAGAGGAGAAGAGTCTGTATATCGCCGATAGCGAGAGCTCATGTATCAGGAAGGTTAACTTATCAGATGGAAAGGTGCTGGCTGTTGTAGGAGGAGATCGTAACCCACTGGTAAGGTTTTAAATTTGTCGGTATATACTTATATTAAAAATAGAAGTAAATTAGTTTTACTATACCGTTTGTAACGCATCAAACCAATCCTGTGATACACCAGGGTGTTTCAGATCCGTCCCTGAACACCATAACCTTCAAACGGATTGAGCTAAAGACTTGAAATTTTGTACAGATGCGTTTTTCGTAAGTAGCCAGGCTAACTTCTTGAACGGATAAAATCGGACCATTTCTTCCCCATACCCATGAAACAGTTTTTTATACCCGTATGGTGAAACCAAAGGGTATATTAACTTTGCCTTACCGTTTGTAACGCCAAGATCCCGCCATCACACATAAAAATGAATTACACCAGTGTGTTTAGAATGATAAAAATAATTAATTTCTGCATGTCCGTCCGTCTGTCTCTCTGTCTGTCCGTCCGTCTGTCTGTGGCGCGGATTGCGGGCGCACGGATTGAGCTAGAGACTTGAAATTTTGCACAGATCCGTTTTTCGTAAAATGTGAGGCTAAGTTCGTTAATGGGCAAAAATGGACCATTAGGGGGGGTACCCCCCATACGAACGAAAACTTTTTTTCTGAATATCTCAAAAACGGTGAATTTTATCAAAAAAGTCCAAGAACAAAAGTTATTTAGGATATGATTCTACATAAAACTCCCATACATGAAAATCCGATTGGAATAAATTTTAAAAAATCTTATTGGAAAATTTGACTTCAAAGTGGAATTTTGATACAACTGTTTGCTGTTCACTTAAATCACCATACGGGTTTTCAATAATTGCCAGATTGGCAATTATACCTTTTGTTATGTTTTTTTGTTGCGATTTTCACGAAAACTAACGAGTTTTCGGTGGTTTAATGTAAGAGATGAATTATAGAGAATGATATTTCCCATAATTTTATCTTTTACCGCTATTCGTTATTTTAATTCTTTTTCGAGATATTTTCATTAACTCCTTGAGACCGAGGCCTACAAATCGTGATATGCAGAAAAACTTTTTATAGATTCATTCTTAAATATGACAAAAAAACAAAAAATATGTATGTAGCAGCAAAAAAGTGCCGCTACATGCAGACCTAGTCGGAAAGTAACTCAAAAATACATTTGAAGCATTCTTTTTCAGAAAACTGTTGGGGTCATATATGACCCCACGGTCTCAAGGGTTTAAAAAGTGAAAAACGCTTGCAAACTAACGGGTTTTTAGGAAAAAAAAACAAGTTAAGCAAGAATGAAGGGCAAAAAAATCCTTTGAATTTGTTCCTTTTACCGTAAATCGATATCTTTTAGCATTACCGCGATATTTTTGTATAAAAATTAATATTTTATTCGTCGAGTTATAATGTAAATTGTGCAGGAACGTAGATTTTGTATAAGAAAGTTATGTGCTATCCATATCAGAAAGATATTAAACAATTTCCTGATTTGATTTCAGAATTTATTCGCATTCGGTGATGTCGATGGAAAACAGTACGCAGCAAAATTGCAACACCCTCTCGGCGTTGCCTTCAATTCACGCGAAAGTGCCGTCTATGTAGCCGACACTTACAATCACAAGATCAAGAAAATCGATGTGTCTGAATGCTCATCAACGACTTGCCAAATTCAAGATGCCAATGGTACTTATTATCAATTCAATGAGCCAGCAGGACTTTGCGTCAATCCAACCGGAGAAATTTTGTACGTCGCTGACACCAACAATCATACCATCGAAATTGTTGATTTGAAAACCATGCAAACGCGACCATTTAAGCTTAATTTTACGATGCAAAATAGCAGTAAACTCGAAGCTGAGCACACTCTGAAAATATCGAATATTCGAATAAAGCCAGTCAACAGTAAAATAAAGTTATCAATCGCCTTGAATGTCATCGACGACATAAAGCTAACCGAAGGTGCCCCACAAACGTGGAACGTCTATCTTCCCAATGATTCATATTTCGTCGATCGACAGAATGGCACCATCAAATCCGACCATAAAAAAATTGAACTTGATATTACCGCACCGAAGACTCAGCATCACAAGGACATGGACGATATTATTAGCATTATTTGTAAATTGAATTTATGTGCGAAATCGATTTGCTATCCAAAGATATTCTCAATTCAAGTCCCCTTAACGTTTGATGAAAATGGCCTGGATTGCATCATTGAAGATATTAACGTCACTATAAGTGAGAATAATATTCATATTTGATAGTGATTTGTTGGAAAACGTTTTTTATTATGTCTATTACGTTTCAGCGTATATAAGATGTACACATTTATATTTTTTTAGTTTATAAAGACGTACGATTTATCGTGTAATATAATTAACAGAGAATACTAACAGTTTTGTTTACACAACTTATGCCTTATATTTAGCTATTGGCGATTTTTAACTTGTTAACATAGAATACAGTTTTAAGTTACAAAAAAGTGCGTTTTATTTATTTCTCTCATCACGGCGTGAATCAGGAAATTTAAAGATAAGGTTTCCATTGTCAACAAAATCCCCACCTTTTGGAAGCCGATACCCAGAGAAACTGGTGTTCCCCGGAATAGCAATTGTCTCCCTTTCAATATTATTAGACTACCCCAACAGCTATTTTGTTGCCGCAGATTTTACAATCATTCTTGAATAATTTGATATCACTGATTTCGAATTCGACTTTTGTTTGGCTGGATTTGTTCCTTGAAATTGCCTTTTTATTCGTATCTTCAGAAGTAAAGCGAATCCTGGCAAAACAAAGTTAGATTCAGACTATAAAGTATCAAATTATCCTAAAAAAGCTGTAATCTTTGACAACACAAAAAATATCTTTTTTTTTCTATAAAACATTTCTGTCTGGCAATAAGTCAGGCTGTGTACAAGATTTTAAAAAAAGCCATTATGAAATTTCGCAGGAATATCGTTAAACGGAAGTGACAAAGAATCTCAATTGCGTTTTTTTTTGCGATTTGCATCGAAACCACGGGGCTTTCAGTAGTCAGATATAGGGAGACAGTAAGTTTTTTTTACTAGAACTCGATATGTTAAACCAGTATCCATATATACCGTTATAAAAAAAAAATCGTGAAGGTATTCACATTTGCTATTAAAATAGTTGTTATCGGCAAAAAATAGTATTAAGGGTATTTACAAAAGGTATGAAAATAGCTGTTATCGTCGTAAAATATTATTTTTTAAAGTTTTGTAAACAGCAACAAAACACACGATAGTAATTTTAGCTGTTTTACCAGAATTTATTATGGTATTAACCACTTGGTGTAAAATATTAAATGAAATAAGCAAAAATGAACCTAGTGAAATTCGCTCATATTTGACAGTTTTTTGTAAATTGTTTGTTAATTGTAAAAGAGTGTTAATACAACGAGTGTTAAAAATTGTGTTCAAGTGATAAAATATGTAGTGCTTAGTGTTTGCAGTTATTTTGGTGATTAGTGAAAATAATTAGTGATTTCCAAAAAGAAAAATCGGACAGTCAAAAAATGCGAGTGAAAATATGAGTAATTTTTCGATTTTACTACAGCCACGAAAAAATGCGTTCACGGTTTAGAGCAAAACTTTAATAAAAAATCTACATACGATAACAGAAATTTTATTCACTAAAATGTAAATCGAGGGTTTCCCGTATATTTTGTAGACTATTTCCATTATAGATAGTGTGAAGTACGGACGGCTAGCATGATTTATAAGCTGTTCACATCAGATTTTTGCAACATATCACAGGAACTTGACACCAAAAACCCTTGTCACGAATCCGTAATTTCCATTTTTTAAAAAACTTACACAAATCCAGCCTTCTTTTAGTATTTTTTTTTTTTTTTTGCAAAATTCCAAACTTATGCAACCATGCGCTCAGAAAATCCTGCAAAAATGAAATGTATTTCCTGAAATTGAAAAAGTAAATAAAAAACCTTCTGTTCAATTAATTTCTTTTCTTTTTTTTTATTTCACATGAAATTTTTTTTTTGTCTTTCTCATTTTTTATTAGATTTCAAATTTTGCCAAAAGTCGGCAGCTTTTTTGTGCTTTCTGATGTTTAAGCGGAGAAATTTAATATTCTTCGGCGCCTTCAGCTTCACCGTCGCCGGAGTCCATGCCAACTTCCTCGTAATCCTTCTCGAGGGCGGCCAAATCCTCACGAGCTTCGGAGAATTCACCTTCTTCCATACCTTCACCGACGTACCAATGGACGAAGGCGCGTTTAGCATACATCAGATCGAATTTGTGATCTAAACGAGCCCATGCTTCAGCAATGGCGGTAGTATTGGACAACATGCAAACAGCACGTTGAACCTTGGCCAAATCGCCACCTGGGACAACAGTTGGGGGCTGATAGTTGATGCCGACCTTGAAGCCAGTTGGACACCAGTCGACAAACTGAATTGTGCGCTTGGTCTTGATGGTGGCGATGGCGGCGTTAACGTCCTTGGGGACGACATCTCCACGGTACAACATGCAACAGGCCATGTATTTGCCGTGGCGAGGATCGCACTTGACCATCTGGTTGGCGGGCTCGAAACATGCGTTGGTTATTTCAGCAACGGACAATTGCTCGTGGTAAGCCTTTTCGGCGGAAATGACCGGAGCGTAGGTGACCAATGGGAAATGGATACGTGGATAGGGCACCAAGTTGGTCTGGAACTCAGTCAAATCGACGTTGAGGGCACCATCGAAACGCAACGAGGCGGTGATGGAAGAGACGATTTGTCCAATCAAGCGATTCAAATTGGTGTATGTTGGACGCTCGATGTCGAGATTACGTCTGCAGATGTCGTAGATGGCTTCGTTGTCGACCATGAAGGCGCAGTCGGAATGTTCCAAGGTAGTGTGGGTGGTCAAGATCGAGTTGTACGGTTCTACAACAGCGGTGGAGACTTGGGGCGCTGGGTAGATAGCGAACTCCAATTTCGATTTCTTGCCATAGTCCACAGAGAGACGTTCCATCAACAGAGAGGTGAATCCGGAACCGGTACCGCCGCCGAAAGAGTGGAAGATGAGGAACCCTTGAAGTCCGGTACATTGGTCAGCCAATTTACGGATCCTGTCCAGCACCAAATCGACGATCTCTTTGCCAATGGTGTAGTGGCCACGGGCGTAGTTGTTGGCGGCGTCTTCCTTGCCAGTGATCAACTGCTCAGGGTGGAAGAGTTGACGGTAGGTTCCAGTGCGGACCTCATCGACGACAGTTGGTTCCAAGTCGACGAACACAGCGCGTGGGACGTGTTTGCCAGCCCCAGTCTCACTGAAGAAGGTGTTGAATGAGTCATCTCCACCCCCCACGGTCTTGTCGGAAGGCATTTGGCCATCGGGTTGAATTCCGTGTTCCAGGCAGTAGAGCTCCCAGCAGGCGTTACCGATTTGGACACCGGCTTGTCCAACATGAATAGAGATACATTCACGCTAAAATCACAAGAAAAAGAAACAATTAACCTCGGTTGACTTCAATTTTGTGAGCAGCTAATAAAAAAAATCGATTCTCTAATTCCGCGTACTGCAGCAGCAGACAGAAACGCGAGGTGACTCACAAAATGGCCGCCCCATTTTTCTTCCGGCAAAAAAACATCGAGTCATCAGCCGGGCGTGGCAACAAATCTCGCGATTATTACCGAAACCCCACAATTAACCAGCGGAAAATCACATTAATTCTGTCATTTTCCGATTTTTGAAAGTTTTCCTATGCAAAGAAAGTTCCAGAACGCTTCGAATAAAAAGAAAAATCGTGGCGGCGGCGCCCCTTTTGTCTGCCGGAATGTAATCACAATTTCCTCGGAAAAATCGCAGATTCCACACAAAAATTAATCAAATCCACTTACCATTTTGATTTAGTTTTTTTTAATCTGCACAAATTAACACAAAATTGAGAACTTTGAGAAAGTAATACTTTTCAAGCGCACGTTATATCGTTTAGAACAGCCAGCTATGAAGCTTCCCAAACAGATAGTGAAGAGAAATTTTGATTTCACTTGTATTTATATTGTTCGTGACGTCACAGCCAGACGCCCGGCTACTCGATTTTGATTGGTTCAAATTGAAAACTTTTAACGGACAATTGTTTCTGCGAGTGTGTGGAGTTTATGCGGCAAATTTATGCTGCCACAGGGTGGCTGGCAAGGCGTTTGTTTGATGGGAGAGTAAAAGAATGGAAAGAATTCAGTTGTATAATTTTAAAAATTATTTTTAAGTTTTCTTTGATACCTTGAAGGTTTGTCTCAGCGATTATTTTACCAAAACCTAGCAATGTACAAAACAATTCAAAGAAAGGTGATTGGGAGATTTTACCTTTCGAGAAAAACTAACATAAAAAGTGAATATCTTGCGATACAACTAAACTTCAATTTGTTCATAAATTCGCCCCCCTACGATGAAATAAAAATAAAAAAATTAGAATTCATTAAAAAAAAACTAATATTTAAGACCTTTTTGCGCCGATTTCGAATTTATTTGAATTTTGAAAAACAACGCTGCAGTGGGCGTTTTATGGGAAAATGGACTTTAAAAAAACAATTCATCTGGCACATCTATTATTGGCAAAAAATCCTTGCAACATAATATCATATTATTCGAATTTCTTGACCTCCAGGATTTTAAAAACTCAAATAATTAATAGTCTTGAGCAAAAGAGACATTCTAGAACCAAAAATTGTATCTGAAATCTTGATCACCCTGCTCCAAGGTAATTGGACTTTAACAGCATGTCACACACTTTTAAATAAGGACGCAGTTCCATGTGTGTGTGCAATTGTTTTTTATGCTATTCCAGCGGAAATTTTCTATTTTTGGCCCTGTTTTTAACATTTCTTCCAAAGGGCGCCGTAGATATGGAAAGAATTTAAAAGCCAAGAAATTTCTTGGACTCATGCCAATTGCTTTAATGCAAAATTTTCGATCTTTTCACGAAAAATCCACAAGAAATCGATGGGAAACCAACACCTGGCGCACATTGAACTTTTTTTTCAATTCGTACCTGCGAGTTTAAAAGCAGGTAGAAAAAACTTCTTTGATAAATTATACTGTAAATGGCAATAACTGCTTTATAGAGATGAACATGCGGTTCGCTGAGTTAAATAGAAGCAATGATTTCATGAATGAGATCATAGCCTGTCTAGAAAAATATGAAAAACAAGACTTGATTAACATGTAGTATAAAAAAAAATTAGATGCGGTGTCGCTGGAGCATTTCAGTATCGCCCCAAAATTGGTTTATGAATATTTCATGCTAACAATAAATGCGGAGCGGAGCAGAAGGGGGCAAACTTAACATTTTACGTATGAATGAATGGAGCCATATAAGTTCGACTCAAAATTTGATACATTTGGGTAAAGTAGTTACGGAGATTCTTGAATTTCACCTCAAGTATCTTTTTTACGCCCATTGTAGGCTGATCGAGAAATATGTAGGTTGTTTGTGGCCTTATGTGGACATTTTTTTCTTTCAGGGTTTATGGTCGTATGCTTTGGTTTTTGTACATCATTTAGCATTTTGCAAAGGCTATTGTATTTTCTTGTCTTATTTTTTAGTTGTACAAGTACATTAAAACATATACGACAAAGTCGGAATTAAAAATGACAAAAGCGAGTCATTTCCATATTTAAAAAAAAAAATCTTTTACCAAATTTATTCCATTGGGAATACATATATCTCAACTAATCCAATCTAGTCCTAAACCAGTGGTCCATTTACAGAAAATTCTATTCTATCATACCGCAGTCCCAAATTAACATTCTACATTTAGTTTCAATTTCCCTGCCGAGGCACATACATATCTCGAATCTAATTTCTTTACCAAAAACGAAATGGTTTTATCTATTGTTGGATTTCGACAAAACTTCTATTTGTGGCCATCACGAATATACCCACATAGAAAATTAAACTTAATTGAATGGGAAGTGGTTTTCGACACCACCTTAAATTGCCTCAGTGTCTTTAAAAATTCTGAAAAAAAGTTATTTAAAATTTCAATTAGTCGCTCTGGATTGTGGTAACTAAATTCATTGAAAGTTTGTTTTCATTGAGATACAGAAAATAAAATTTCATTGCCACATGGTAACTTGTAGAAGAATGTGTTAAAACCTGATTAGTAGATAACAGTACTCAGGACTATTATTTCCTAAACTCTTTAACCAGTTTCACTTAAACCCCCCAGAGTTTGTGCTTTGATTACAAAGGAATATACAGAAATAGTTCTTGAATATTTCAAGTTTTTTTTTCAGTATAAATTTCACAAAAAAACTTTTTGAGAAAAACATAAATAAACAACAACAAAGTTGAAAATCTTAGCCAAAATTGAATTCAAACTTACACATTCGATTTTGAAAACTTTCACTCGAAAACTGTTATACCGATTAAAAGGAAATTTGGTTCATTTTTGAGGTAGAAATCAAAAAGAACAAATTTTTATCCATTATTAGCATTAACACTAGAATGCCGGATACTAGCAATACTCTTAGATGCCTAAATGGAGTCATTTTAAAAATTTTAAAGTCATTTTACGTAATTTTTAAAAAATAGACGATAAAAGTGTGCTAATATTATTTTCAAGATGAATGAGAGGTTTTTACAATAAAATATTAATTAGGAAAAAATTGATGACAAAAAAATGTTCGCAAGCAGTCAAAATGACTTCCTTGGGCAATCTAGTGTTAAGGGCGAGGGGGGCCATGTGCAGGTGAAAATTTTTTTGCTGATGAAAAAGATCGAATCTGAAATTAAAAGCATTCTCGAGACATCATAGACAGAAATAAAGTACTAATTTTAATATTCACAAATGTGTGTTTTCATATTATTCATTATTTTGAATATAATACGTTTTGAAGATGAAGATATCATAAAAAATATGAAACCATATAACTGTGACTATAATGAAGGTGAAAAATTATAATTGCAGATGGACAAATTGTAGCATCAGATGGCGACATTTGTTTTGTAGATGATAGTTCTCTCTCTACCCAACCTTTTTATATAAGTGCATCTAAACTACGGCATATCTTCATATGGCCCCCGGCCTTTAACGATAAAATTTTAAAATTGGATTTTTTCTATATTGATTTCGATAACAAATACCAATAATTGACGACACGAGTGGAATGTAATGCGTTTTGAAGATGAAATATCTAGAAATTTGAAGTTTAGTACTTTTTGTTGTAAATTTTTCAAATTTATTTTCTTATTGGTAGCATACATTTCAAATGTTAATGTCGGTGGTATGCAACTCTGTCAGGAATTTTTTTTCACCTCAACCTAAAGTATTTTTAATATTAATAGTACATAAACTTAAATAAAATGCGACATAACTCCTTCATCCATTTCCATATCTCCTCCACGAATTAGATTCATATATTTTTAGCTTTACCATGTCATAAAATACCACAAATTTGTTACATAAAATTTAATAATAAAATTTGTTATTATTTGTGTCTTCAATTATCAATTTTTGTCATAACTTACAATCAACTAAAAAAAATTGCTTTTCTTCATATTCCCAAATTAATTTATGACAAAGATATAACAATATTATACAACAGCAATAGTATGCTCCCCTAATGAAAAATGTATGGGTGTTTGGGGCGTTTTTCTCGGCAAGACGCTTTTATCCAGAATGAGTAATAAAAGTTTCTATTTGTCGTATTCCATCGTAGTTAAATCAATAAAATAATAAAACTTCCTCAGTAAGTTCTTCAAGGTTAATAGCATAGTTTACCTGAAAATTGGTAGAGCTGTACTTATACTTACCTACCTCTTAAAAAAAAGCCTGGCATCAACTTTGAAAAGCTTGCGGTATGTCCTGAATATACAACACAGTAAAACCTGTATAGTGATTATTCCAAAAAAAAAAAAAAAAGATAATTCTCACTAGTGAGTTCTGATGGAGAAATTTTCCTTTTTTTCCGTTAGTGTGGCAATTTTGGATTTACATTTCTGTCCATGTTCAGGTTGGTTGAAATATTCCGCCTAAATAGGACGGATGAAATATTGCTCGTGTTCACATTGAGACTATTTAAGCCAGTAGCTGTGAACAGAATTTCGCACACCCAGCAAAAAACAATTCCAAAGGGGTTGTCCATAAAATACGTCACGACAATTTTTGGACTTTCGACAACCCTCTCCCTCGTCATGTTCACGATTTTTTGTACTGAGTACTGAACATTACTACAGACTTCCTCTGCCATCAACTGTGTGACGCATTTTTTGGACAGCCCCTTTACAAAATTACTTCTACCACAAATGTTAACCAATTTTGACGTAGTTTTTGCATTTGAAAACTTTTGTTGTCCTATTCAAAGCGATTTTGAGAAACTAATTGTCCATTTGTATGGTATAGGGGGAATTTACCTTTTCATAAAAACCAATCGTTACTAAATTTCAGGTTTCTTAATTAGTTCTCGAATTTGACAGTTTCTTCGTATAGTAAATTTAAAAATATACCCAACCTTTTTAAATATGAGAAGTTCAAGCTGTTTATAAACAGAGTGTTTAATCTCAAATATTTTCTATGCATTTAACATTACCGTGTTCATATAGTATAATGTTCATATAATCGCGAGTATACTGTATTGGGGTATTATTTTTAATTATATTTTGATTTTAAATCGGACTTTGTTTTGGCCAGATTAACTCTATTTCTGGAGATACAAAAAATGAAAATCTTTTAACACGTTCACTCCCAACTACAAGTATACTCGAAGGCAAGGATGATTTTTATGAGCTAATTTAATTTGAGTGGCGTAGCGAGTTTGACTATGATTTTTGGTTTGGCATGCAATTACTCCATATGAGGCGTTAAAATCTAGAGTGGACCAAGCCACATAATCGAGTTTTTGAAGCTTTTCCACTATTTTTGACTGTAAATTTTTGGAAAAAAAATCTGTGGACTTTATTACTCAATGTTGAAATGTTTTTTTGTGCTTTGTTTGGATATTTTTATCTAAAAACTCACTCGCAATAGTGATTCAAACACAAAAAAAATTCACGATTTCGACATGTGGGTTGGTCCACTCTAGCTTTTAACGCCTCATATATGAATTTAATACATGCACATAAAATCCCATTACGTTTTAATTTTTTATGAAAAATTGGTGTTAGCAAGTAGCGTACACATAACAAAATCGATTTGACAGTGAACGTATTAAGCAATTTTTTTGGTATCGAAAATATTTTCTTTTTTGAATCTCCAAAAGTAGAGTGAATCTGGCGAGTTTGACTCAGAAATCAGCGACGTCAAAATTCAATATCTTTGATATTGACTCCAAAAATGTCGCTTTTGTCAAGCAAATTTTTTAATGAACAAAATTTTTGTACGATTTTTTTCCTTTTAAGATTTTTAATTGACTTTACGAATCACCATTTCAGTTTGTATTTTCTTTTTGTTAATTTTTATTATTTTTTTATAGAACTTATTTTTATGGAAACTGAACTAAATTACTTTGTGATAAATAAACTATTGTTAAAATGCAATGTTTTTAAGTTTTCAGATTTAACACAATGTGTAACGAAATAATATAGTTATAACAAAACGAAATGAAATATGAATTTCGTTACATAATGAAATGTATAACGTTATGATTTTTTACCGTTTGCCATCCCTGAAAAATAATATCAGTTTATTAACCGAAAATAATTAAATATTTGACAGTTTTAAAATACCTGTTAAAGATAAATAACGCGAGTCTAATAAATCAGATCTTTTGCACGGATGCAATTTGGATCATGTTTTTTGTTATCTTATGAATTATTGAAGAATATTTTTATAGACATTTTTAGTTCTTTGAGTCAACAATTGCAATTTGAAGTGATTGTAGCAACTGGTTGTTATATTACTTTGCCAGGATTTAAGATATTTTATTGTTATTTTTAGGGATTAAATAAAAAGAATTCGGGAGTTTCCGTGCATGTGATTAGTTTATAGGTTTGACGAGTGGTTGTTTTAAAGGGTTTCAGTTGTAGTGTAAAATAATTACTAAGAATATTATGATAGTTTTTTTTTGTAAGTCTATGCTAAATCTAATTGACAATAAACCTCTACAAAACGTTTCAATTGATGAACACCTAAAAAAAAAGTTTAATTTATCGCATTTTTAATATTTTATTGATGTCCTCAAAACAATAATCCACGAATGTTTTACATTATTAAAGTACTTTCCAGAGTTCAACTGGAAACGCTCATTTCGGGGGTTTTGATAATTCGGCAATTGCTCGTGCTTCCTCTATAATTTTTACAACACAAGATAAAATCAAAACCATTTTGTTTCAAATTAAATAAACAATTATTACCTGCAGCGTTCCTCTTTTTCTCTTCGGCTAATTTAGCATCCCGAATCACTTTTTGTTGAGCCTCAATCTCCCGAACTTTGGTTTCTTTTTTGGACAGACGGGATTGATGGTAAGCACCATAAGCGATTCCTACGGTTAAGAGACTCCATCTGCCAAACTGTTTGGGGCAGATTTTTTTATAAAAATAAGAAAATACTGTCGTTATTATCGTTTAAAGTTGCATCAATTTATTACATAAGAATATTTTAGGTTAGAACAGCAAATAGTTTCAATAGAAAATGTCTCCAGTCAGAAACAACTAATATTGACTCGGGACTGCGTTGAATAGAAAATCTTACCTTAATAAGTGGCGAAACACGAACTGGAGGAGGAAGTTCAGGCATCTTTACGGGTTTTATTATAGAATCAAATCTCTTAACTTTTTGGTTGACGAAGGAATAAACGCCGCGAGCGTTGCCTGTGACAAGTATTGGAACCTCTTGATTAACCGGCGTTGCCAGGTATTGTACCACGGCATTACCAGGAGTCTGCATTAATTTGAATCAATTTAAAGAATTTCTTAAAATTCGCGCGAAAACACCACAAATATACAATCGACATTTTTATGTTTGCCAAAATTAATAATGATCTTTGAAAATTGATATTTTAAATACTCGAAAGTTTTAAATCATAATTATTTTAATGAATTATCTGTCAAAAAAGGCTAAAAAATTTAAGAATTTAATAAAAATTAATGTTTGTGGTTAAAATCATTCTTAAAAAATTGTTCACAATTTAAAAAAAAATCAAAGTTAGTTTCCACACTCGGATTTTTCTGTAAGCACAAAAATTGTAAATAGAATCTTCCGGTTTAATTGATTTTTTAATAAAAATAAATAAAAACACCAATCATATTTTTTGTGTGGTTTATTCTAGTTGAAACCCCTATATTTTAAAATATTTTTAACAGCAATTACAAGTTTTACTTCTCAGTTTTATTACAAATCACAGTATTAAAATGACAAAGATTAAATAAAAAAAAACAAACAAACTTCAATTAAATCAATTAATGGTATCATTTATATACCGCAAAATAATAGAGCGGTCATAATAATTCTTAACTCCCAAACGTTTTAAATCCGTATCGTTGAGACAAAGAAATGTAGACAAATCAATCTGTCCAAGATTTTAAATTTTTATTTATAATCTAATACAAATCATAAAATATTACCATTTCTTCCTCAAAGTTCTTAATGTAAATATTGCTCAAGCCCAAACCAGTAAGAATCATCGAGACGCTTAAGCGTTTGTTAAAATCCAAAGATTTTTTATACAAACGCGGTTCACGGGGCTTCTTAAAAAGGGATAACGCATCAGGACTTGGCTAGAAATATTTGTACCAATTATAATTTTATCATTTTGACAGAATAATAAATCACTCACACTAGCTAAGCCAGATACAGATTTTCTTCGGTGTGAACCCATAAACGGCCAGGCAGATTTTGGCATTGGAGACAATTTTCTCGATGGGGTCACCAAATTTTTAAATGGAGCCGATGCTTTTTTAACAGGACTTTCCACATTTTCCTTACTATCCGTGCTATCTGCTGCAGCTCTTTCGATTTTATTACGCGGCAAACGAATAACGGAACTATGATTTCCCAAAAACTCGATCGGGGAAAGTAATGGCGACGGCAAACACAAAGAATTTCTATACGGTGAAAAACTTCTTCGCGATCGAAAAGAGCAAGGGTAATTAACTGAATCGTTAATATGATCAGCGCTTAGTAATAATTTAGGATCAGGAGGGAATTTAAAATGTTTCTCCATTATCGGTGTTTTGAAATCCTCTGACATATTTTGATTTAATTCTCCTCCTATAAAAAGCCGCTAGAAAAAAATGAAATTAAACTAAATTTAACATGTTTTACCTTTCGTAATTATTCACAGAATTAAAGTTAAATGTATAAATTGAGAGTTTGTGAAAAGAGTTTAGAGTATAACTTGGAAATTTGTGAAGAAAGTTTACAACGGTACACAAAACAGTTTTAATAGAAGCAATTGGCTTTGTTATCAAAATTATACTAAAATCTGTTGCTGTTTTGTTCAAAGTACGCAGAATTTTCTGTGGTTTACGGGTCCTCTACACTTACAATTTTTTATCCCAAGAGATATCGCACCGGAATGTGATTTTTTGACGTCGCAAACTGGACCAAAACTCAGTTTGTAACGATTTTGCGAGATGAAGTAAATAGCTCTATCATATAAAATCTTTTTCAAAGCCTTTACAATCGTGTTGATTGTAAAAATTAGTTATTATCGCAACTGCTTGTCAACTTCTTGAATGAGTTTAGATTCCACCGAATTGGGAAAGGTCAAAAAAATCCCTTGAAATTTCAGCATTGAAATTTCAGCATTGAAATCTTTCATGGAATTTCTCTCTGGAATTTTGTTTTCGCCACTAATTCGAGGTGTGATTGATCCATCATCAAAAATTAGGCTAAAAAATCGTAAGTGTAGAGGCCAAGATGTGGAATTACTAATTGATAAAGTTTTTCTGTTAGTTTTACTATTTTTTGGCTCGATTCACAAAAAAAATGTATGTTTAACTTTAATTTTGCATGTTCCACATGATTCAACACAATTTTTACATAACGTTTCAAATTGGGATTTTAGTTCTGTAAATTTAGCTGCGTCAAAAGCTTTGGAAATAATCGGTGAAAGAAAGCGGCTATCCGTAAAACGGAAAATTCGCTTCCATTAGGTATGCATTAAACCACACAAAAACTGTTAGTTTTCTATGTAATCGCGAATAATGATTTTTTTTAAATAACTGTATATCTAGATGACGGGTTGAGACATCGAGTTATAGTAAAAGACAAAACTGTAGTGAAGTCATTTTGACTATTAAAAAACGTGTAGTTAGCGAAAAACAAAATCGAGATTTTTCAAAAGCCGCTATTTTGGTCACTTCCGATTAACGAATTTCTATCAAAATTTTATACGACCGTTTCATTCCAGCAGTAAATATCCCTGCAAAATTTCTAGTCTCTAGCTCCAGTAGTTTTGAGAAATCTTGTACACTGACAGACTAACAGACAGAACGACATTTTTGTAATAATACTACGGACTCAGGAGTGTTTGGGAAATGTTGGTTAAGTAAAATTAAAAGGTTACAATTTTTTCTTGATTACAATACTTTATTATACTACGTACTTTGTATAAGAAAGTAAAAAGTTCTTAGGGATCGAATCAGAAGAACTTTCAACAATCAGTAAAATATTCTCAGAAATCCTTTCAATGGAAATTTAATTTCTTTATCGCAATCAGTAGCAAAATTCACAAAAAATTTTATGAGTGATTTGTTTTTTGAAAGATTTTGTAACCATCACTCTATGACAAAAACTCTATGGAAACGAAAAGTGTATATGGCAATGCCGATTTAATCTAAATTTTTTTGTTGAATTAGCTTAGAAAGTAAATTTTATTTCGCAATTGCTCGAGTTAGTTAATATCCTAGATCTGGTCGTAAGTTAAAACAGTTCAAGCGATTTAGAGAATCAAAATAGTTCGTTTATTCGCGTTTATGGTCAGTATTATTAGTTTATGGTCAGTAAAACTGGAAGGTGCTGAAGTTGGATAAAAGTTATCTCCATCAAAATAAATAAAACTGGCAATGGCCTGGGTAAAACTTTTTGAAGCATTTTTGTAAATTAAAAAGATCAAAATCTCTGCTTATTAGGCAGGAAGTAGAGAACGATCAACGTCTTCTTCGAGATCGACTTCCGATATAAGCGCGGAAGAGAAGTATATCCAGTCATTTTGCAAACAAATGTTAAAGACAAGGCCATTTGAGGGAAATTACCAAGAACGTCGCTTTGTGAAAGATTTAGGCTGTGACCGGGACCTCATAGTAGTAAGCAACACTGACAAAGAGTTGAAATCGGATCTTCAGCACATCAAGCACCGGTTAGCGAAGTTCTATGAAAATGAAAAGCCATGGATTGGAATAACACTCCCGGAAATGATTGGCGTTCCAGCGGGAGTCTGCATTTGGACCGAAGTTGAAAATCTCGCATTCGGAGAGTACCTCTTCACAATAAAATCAATAAGGTTTAGGGACAATGAAATCATTATTAAAGTAAAGCCTGAACGAGAGGCGAATCACGACGATGTTAGCAATTTTGGGGAAAATTTGTCCTTTGCTGAAAATTTCCAAGAACTTTGTTTTTCCTGGCGAAGATCAATTAGTTCTTCGGTGCTCTATTTCCTTAATAATGAAGTCACACAAGAGAATATTGTGGCATCACTTCGATTTTTATCGGTGCTTCTACTTTCAATATTAACTGCCTCGGTGGAGGCTTTGAAATTTGGTTCTACTTACCTATTGAAGCTCCTTGTCGAATTGAGACTTTGGGTTAGAACTTTAATGCCAATTTTCATGGGTATCATAGATTTAATCCAAAGAATCATTGGAGGTATCTTCATTTTATTAGCTATGATATGGCGAGATATATTTGGTGGTGGTGGCAGAAGTAGTCCTCCCAGCTACGCAAGCCTTATGGGGCCGCCTTCAATGGGACCTCGTCCTATTCGATATGAAAGTCCTTACGGAGGCACAGCATTTAGAGATAATAGGAAATTCAAATAGAATTCCGAAGGTAGTTTTAACTTTTTCTGGACTACGATTGCACTGTTTTATTTTATAAAATATATACACTAGTTTTGTTATACTAGCCACTTTAGTATAAATTAGAAAGGGAGACGAAGAAATTATCTAGAGCCAACAATAACGCACTTTTTTTTCTTCGCTCCAAAGATTTATGAAAAGGGAAAAAAAATAATTTGTAAAAGTGATAAATAAATCGTCTATTATGAGTCACAAAAATTTCAAACTTAAGAGGCGTGCAATTTCAAAATTTTTTTCAAGTCGTTATTCTGAATTTTCACCACTATTTTTTTTTGCAATGTCCGTACATAAAAAAAACATACAAAACTTTGATATAAAGTAGTCCCCGCATTATTGCAATAGTTGATAAAGCATACGATTTAAAAGCATCAAAATATATTCACATGTATGGAGGACCCTCATAATTGCTTTAATTAAGTACCAGCTGATTTTACAAAATATAAATGAAGAAAAAAAAGTAAAATTACTTCAGCATGGAATAATTAACAGAATCTCAAACTTTAGCTACACTAACTGAAATTTCGAAGTTATTTTGATTTGTTTTTTTTTCTCGACAAGAAATACCGTTTTTAACTAAATCGTATAAACCTTTTTAATATGAGGAAGGGAAAAATTAGTAGAATTGTGCTCGTTAAAGAAATTTTGTTATTTTTTACGAAAAATGACATAAATCATAAGTTTATGACTAAATTTCTTATAGAGTTGAAATAGAGTTAAGAGACGGATGAAAAGATATTTCGAATTCCATGTTCTGTATTTAGCACTGGTAAAAGTAATTTTTTTTAGTCCGGAAATTTGTTCTAAGCCTTGCTTAATAAATTTAGTATACCCTATATTTTTCATCTCTGGCATAAAAATTAGACTGTTTTCTTCTTGCTGCTTTTTTGCAACGTTTTCCTTGACAAATTTGTTATGCAATTAAGCAGGGCGGGAACGACTCCCAAAATCAGCATAAATCGAGGTGCGTTTGTAATTTTTTCTTAAGTATAGCGGGACGATTTCACAAATTAGGGACTCGCAAAATATTTTTGCATTTGTTGTTGTGCAGTAATAAGAATTTATATTTTTAAATCGTCATTTAAATAAAACTGTAAATAAGAGATGTTTCGAAGAAAAAAAAGGCAAAAAATATGTTGAATCTGCATTTTTATACGTTGAATACGATTGTATAAATAATTTTATGCTTTTATGGTCACCTTAGATTAGATTTAATTTACAAGTTTGGTTTGAAATTTGAAGATTTCCACGTGTATCTAAAAAATGGTAAAACTTTATTTTGTATTTATTAATATTAAATTGTATTTTTATTAAAAAAAAAATATATATATAGTAAAATTGATTTTTTTTAAATCTATGAAAAACATTTTTAAATAAAAACGTCATCTGACGAAAATTTTTTTTATTTAGATTAATCTTTAACTGAGAACATGCGGTCTCACAGGCCCCTCGCTTTTTTCGATTTCCAAGAACCGACAACTTCGCCCCGATTCGTGCACAACAAAAGTTGATCAATTCTTTTTATCTTTCACATTTAGACATTTCTCAAAGATTTTATTTTAAAGCTTTATTATTTTTTTAAAAATCTAAATGAACTATAGGGATCTGTGAGATTCCACGTGAATGGAAGAGTGAAACATAAATGAGGTACCAGAAGGGCTTAACCCACCAAATTTTCATTTTGAGAATTTCCATAGTTATTTTGGGAGTACAACTGGAAAACCGTCGTTTTCCAATAGATGGCGCTAGCAGTAAAATGAAGATTAGAAACGTCAAATGATAAGCTAGGCATCTCGCGACAACGCCTTGTCATTAAATCTGTGAATTCTTATCGGCGTCATATATTCTTTTGTGTGTGAAAATGTCGAAATTTGAGCCAAATAAGCGTTATTTGCGGAAAGTTTTGTTTTTTGCCTTCAATTCATAAAAATCTGCGGCTGAGGCGCGTGAAAACTGTAGAAGCTACCAAACACAATTAATGCATTTTTGAGAGCGAAAATCTTTAAAAATTTGATCGATTGTTACAAATAATTGTCAAAAAAACTTAAATCGGTTAATATAAGTAAAAAAAATCTGTTTTAACTGGCCGAAAATACTGTTCTAATTGGAGTTAATAGACTGTGCTACTCAGTAGGACAGTCTATTAAGTGCAGATGTTCACTCTAGATTATAGTCTCTCTAATGTGAACAGGCTTGAAGAGTTTAACCAGAACGAGTAATAAAATACCGAAACGGCAACACTAGCTGTCATTGCTAAATTCTAATCTATATTTTTGGTTAGTTTTACGAGATTTCGTACAAAGTGTAGGTTTTTTTCAAAATATTTATACAGAATTTATCGATACTATAAAGCCAATTCAAATGCTTTTGTCGCGATTTTTAACTCACAATTTACTCAAATATTCCACATTCTGTAAGTAGAAAACCAAATATTCAACCATTTCTCATGAAAGGGAAAAATCATTTTGAAACTAGGTTTGTTTTAGTTGTTTAAAAAAACTTAGATACGCGAAAAGTTTGGGAAACGGTTGATATTTGCAGAATAAAATAAAATGTTTTCTTACACAATTTTCAGATAAAAATGTGATTGTAAGTTGCCCAAATTTACGAAGAACTGGCAGTGAGGTTAAGCCGAATATCAAATATTTTGGTATATATGGGTAACTTTTGTTTATAGATTTTTGATTCAAAAAAATATAAGATAAACGAAGGAAGAGAAGTTTTGGACGAACGAAATGTGTAAATTTCACCCTACACGTATATACAAAAAAAAAAAAAAATTCAGGCTGATCCGATGTGGACATTTTTTAAAATATTTGTGATTTGCTTATTAACACTAAACTTATTCGTACTGTAATCGGTTGTGGAGAACACGGCACAGTACATGTTTTTATTAGAATAAATAAAGGCAAAGAAAACAATGTTAAAAAATTGATTCTGTATACATTTAACAGAAACAGAAAGTGACTTGATGACTTAACAAAAGTTAACAAAATTCATAACATTATATGTGATTTTTCTAAAAATTGTACAAATGGGGTTTTGACGGATAAAGTTTGATAATAACAGTAGAAAACGATTAATCCTCATCGCTATTTTCATGGGTGACAATACTAACATTGCGGTTAATAAACAAATGAATTTTTGGTTACTTTAAAAAAAAATTTCAGACAAATTCAGCCAAAATGGCCTAAATACCCTATGTTTATAGCCTATGTTATTATCCGGTAAACCCTAAACTTAAATTCCAATTTTTACGAAATTTCATTTAGTCAATTTTACGTGATTTCAATTGAGCCGTTTTTTGTCACCACTCATTTTAAACGTTAAAAGTTGAAAACCAACAAAAAAAGTATATAAAGATTGACGATTGTAAACTTTGAAAAATCGAATAGAAATTGGAATTAGAGATACATACTAAATATCATTTCTCTCAAAACTGAATTAAAAAACTATCGATAACGCTCAAAATTATTTTACAGGAACAACAATGTCATTTAATAGATCCTTAATAGTTTGGGTGGATCTAGAAATGACTGGCTTGGATGTTGAAAAGGATCACATTCTCGAGATCTCATGCATTCTAACAGACAAGGATTTGAATATAGTCGCTGAGGGACCGGACATAGTGATTCATCAGCCGGACAGCATTTTGAACTCAATGAATGAATGGTGTATAAAAACTCATTCTGAGGTTTGTAATTTTTAATTGATGTCGATCTAATAGCGAAGACTATCTTATAATAGACTGGACTTACTAACGCCTGCAAAGAATCGAAAATATCCTTGAGCGATGCCGAGAATAAAGTGATGGAATTTTTAAATCTTCACATCAAAAAGGGTGTCTGTCCCTTAGCTGGAAATACGGTATACATGGACCGGATATTTATTAAAAAATTCATGCCAAAGTTTGACGACTACCTACACTACCGAATCATTGATGTGTCCACTGTTAAGGAACTCAGCAAACGTTGGAGTCCAAAAGTTTATCAAGAAGCACCGAAAAAACAGCTTACCCATCGAAGTCTCGACGACATTAAGGAGAGCATTGAGGAATTAAAATATTATAAACAATTTATGTTTTCACATTAGACACGATAAATGCAAATAGGTGGAATTATAAATGTTAAAAATAAACAGTTAAAAATATACTTAACTGCAAAAAAAAAAAGTATTTATTGCATTTTATTCGTTTAATACGAGAAATTTATCAAATTAAGCTTTCGATTTTCGTTACATTTTTGTAAAGATCAAAATTAAATAACAGAATAACGAATTGAAGGATCATTTATAGCAATGCCAGTAGTATGGATAGAGCGAGTGAGCTTCCGAGCATCGCATAGCCAGTTGAATAAACTTCCTTCATTTTTAAGAATCTTCCTGTGTCCCAGAACAAGTGGCGAACTCCATTGCAAGTATGGTAGGCGGCTGGAAAAGCTAAAATGAATTTCAATGTAACGAGGGTAGCACCACTCAATTTGAGGCCCTCAATCATTGTGATGAAGTGGCTGAAGTCGTGTGGAAGGACCAAGGCTCCAATTCCAAGAGCTGCAGCATAACCGGTCAATGCCATTCCTAAAAAATTGACAACTGTGAAATTTTGAAAACTAACTACATGCTATGGCGTCGGAATTACCTGTAAATCTGTGGGTAATTGACAGCATGCTGGTAAGTTGAAACTTATAAATGGTCAAATGTGGAGACATTTCCCGTTTGAGCTTCATATTCCGTTCATCGTAGCCTTCGGTCGATTCAGTTCCCTTTGGAACCACTTTCAATGTCACTGTGCGAAGTCCCGTTAGATAATTTGGGGATCGAAGACTGTTGACTTGTTGAAGAAATGAGCGTCCACATAGCGACCTGCAATTGTTAAATTTTTGCTGTTTATCAATGTTGATATTAATCTTGATTTCGATCCAATAGTTATTTTAACTGGGATTTACTGTATGGGAAAGTTATTTAAAATCATACTCTGAACTCGAATTATATTCATAATTGGAAAAAACTTTTCCGTTTTTCAAGGAAGGAAGAAAGCATGAACTCGGCTGCAAGTTTAATAAAAATCAATAATAATAAAAGAAGTTTTAACGGGTAATTTCAAAAAATAAAATGAAATAATTATTGTAGAGAGGGGACTAGAAAACAAGTACCAAATCAATTCCTCCTTGCATACTTTCAAAATTATCTCAGCTGCCAGGTTGGACGCTTAATCTATATCAATTTATCCGTCTTAATATTTCAGTTTACGATATAAAATATACAAAATATTAAATATTTACAATATCGTAAACTGAATTTTAAGTCGGATAAATGGAAAATATGTATGTAATTGTATTTAATTAGACGGGGGTTCATTTAACTTCAATTGCCAAATAAATTTCTTTATGTAATTTGCATTTGAATTGAAATTTGGATAGATGGCTTTGCGTATGGATAGTTTCTAACAGGGAACAACCATTATATAGAATGGAAAGCTCTAACAAAATTTTTTGTGTTGGGAGCGTACATCCGAGGATTTCTATAGCTGTTACATGACAGTGTACATGAACACTGAGCGATTTGGTGGTGTGTGGCAATATGGATTCCCATCTGTCACTTGAAATGAAAACAAATCAAAACAAAACCGGGTAATGGAAATGTTTTATGGATAATTTGATATTTCCATTAAATATTAGCGCTGTTCTAATGTGTTGAAAGGTGTTAAATTTAATTTAGTTTTAGTTTTCAATTGTTTTAAGGCCCGTTCATGTGCAATTCTGTCGATCTTTCGTTATACTTTACCTTTCTGTTGTTGATGGGACTCGAAAAAACTTTTTGTTTGGGTTTTTAATGGAATTAGCGGAACATTCCTTCACTAAACTGTGGTGAATTTGTGATTTATTCATTTTCATGTGAAATTATGCAATGTTAACACGCTAAAATGTGATTATCCATCAAAATCAATCGTTGCAATGAAATGAATCAATGTTGCAATGAAATGTCATGCAAAATGTAAACAAAAGTGCCAGCACTTTTGTGTATGTATTGTAACAGTTTGTTCTATTTGATTTTTTTTTGTCGAGTGTATGACAGCAGAAAGGGGAAGTGAGATAAAAAACCCGATTTCTATAGTGTAGTGCTTACTCTAGTGGAAGTTAATGAGGAAAGGCCTTACTTTCCATTCTATATAATGGTTGTTCCCTGGTTTCTAATATGAATGTTTCTTCTGTGATGTCTTAAAACCTCTTAGCGCTTGCTGAAAGTTAGGTTAGAATCAATCAGTTAAAAAAAAAGTTAGAAATGGCAGCAGAAATACAGGATACGCAGACACAGGAAATTTCTGAGTCCTGTTGGGAAAGTCAGGACTTAGGGGAGAGCCGGCCTATTGCATGGGGGAACCTCAGCTCAAAATTAGAATGTTTACCGTCTTTTGGTAAGTAGAGTTTTTGTATCAATGGACACAAGCTGATCAATTTTTTTACTGATTGTTTTAGAACTTGTCAAAGAAAAGTTCACTGCAGGAAGAGAAGAACAAAATGACATTTGTTTTACATTAAAAAATATTGACGAAAAGATTTGGGTCAGGATTTCAAAAGCCCATTTTGAAATCACGCGAGAACTCAATCAGCATCAAAACACTCCCGCCTACATTCAGGTAAGTTATCGAAATATTCGCGGGTTCTCCAAATTTAAGGCCACCATACACGCTGTGGTTTACCAGTTATATTTCTACCTGGTACCCCTTTTTGCACACGTGCGTAATAAAACTCACCTGGGACAGCATTCCTCAAGCGTGCGCTTTTGCCAGTGCAAAATGAAGATACTTAGCACTTCACTTGCGCAGTTTGAATTTTCGTTTTGCTACGTTTTTTATATTTTGAGGATCCGGAATCCCCAACCCTTCCTTTTTCTCCGGAATTGAATATTCCGCACGTAGAATATTTCTACGTTTAATAGGGTCACTGACACCAAAAATACAAAAATTGCTCAAATAGCATTTTGAGTGCTCCGGAGTCCAAAAAATTATTCTTTTCTTAGTAATTTTTCGAAATACCGGTTTTTTCCAAATATTTTTTCTTATGATTACGATTAATTTTAATACTGTATTTAGTAAACTCTATCTCTCTTATGCTTATTGCCAAAAATGCTTTCTTTTAACAACTCACACATCAAAGGATTTCTAGGATCTTTAATCCGTGGTATTCATTTAATCTTCTCTTCAAGTATAATACGAAAAAGGTGTAACGATTAAGGAAGGTGGGAACTGCAAACCCGAAATTAGCGTGACATATTTTATGGGCAGCACTCTAACAAAATTTCTAAATCCATTCAATTTTATTCATAGGACTTATCTAGAAATGGTACCTTCATTAATGGTGAAAGCATTGGCATACAGAAAAAACGAATACTTCGGAATAAGGATGTGATTTCATTGTCACACCCACGATATAAAGGTAAAAATGGATCGTACACAAAATAATGGCAAATCTTTATGAAAATGTGATCTATTTGTAGCATTTGTATACACGGACCTATTTCTAACAGTGGCTCCAAATGTGCCAAAGGAAATTACATCGAAATACCACATAAGTCAAAAGCTAGGAGCTGGTGCCTGCGGTGAAGTATTTTTGATATATGATTGTCGCACCTGTATTCCATATGCTATGAAAAGGATTGCAAAACATGATTTAGGTGAATGTAGCAGAAAAGCCCTCAATGATCCTGAACGGGTTGCAAATGAAGTAAAAATCATGAAAGCGCTTGATCATGTAAGACGACAGACGATAAACATTTTTAGTTAATTAATACCGTTATCTCATTGTCTTATAGCCTTGTGTGGTAAAAATGCATGATATCGTTGATAAACCGGACGCTGTATTCATAGTTTTGGAACTAATGAAGGGTGGTGACCTTCTGTCGAAAATCAAAACTGCAAAAACACTGACAGAGAGTAATGCGAAGCTTTATTTTTATCAAATTTGCCGCGCAGTTAAATATTTGCATGACAAAGGTAAGTTTTGTTCGATGTTCAGGATTAGAGCTGGGCAGATTCAAAAGATACAGCAACACGGGACCGCAATTTAAGAGGCACAAACAATGGCTCACAGAGATTATTAGATGCGGCCCAGTTTTTTATTTATTATGTTAAAATTTCATAATTTAAAACTTTTGGCTAATGTTTTTTTAATGGTTTTTCAGGTATTACTCATCGTGATCTCAAACCGGATAACGTACTTTTATTAAACAGTGACAACGAAACCCTAGTTAAGGTTTCTGATTTTGGGATGAGTAAGTTTGTCCAAAATAATACAAAAATGCTAACTGTGTGTGGCACCTTGTATTATGTTGCACCCGAAATTCTTTCGACTGGCGGCAGCGCGGCATACACAAAGAAAGTTGACATCTGGAGCCTGGGAGTTTTGCTATTTACTTGGTAATGTCTTACGATTCTGGGAAAATAAATGCAATAACCCAATACGATTTTCACTTTTTTACAGTTTAAGTGGCAATTTTCCATTCATCGAAAAGGACGGATCACCAATCGCTGAACAAATTAAACGTGGTGATTTTAAATTTAATAATAATTCATGGAAGAATGTTTCATCACTTGCCAAATCGTTGATAGTAAAAATGCTCACTGTTAATCCACATGATCGACCGACAATTGACCAAATATTATCGCATCCATGGTTAAATGATCCCGAAGTTGTTCAAAAAGCACATAAGCTCATGGAAACTGCGACTGACTCCTCAGATGAGGAAAATAATTCTGAGTCACCTGTTAACGGAGTTCGTTAGAGTAATTTAAAATTACAAAACATTCTGAATTGTCTTGTTTTTTCCAAAATTGTGTTTATTCCAAAATTGTGTTTTTTAAATGTTTCTCGTTAATTTATAGCTACTTATCTAAGAAATTTATCACAGGAATGATAAGTAGGTGCCATGTTTTTCATAGAATAACAGTTACTTAGTTTTCGAATTGATTTTATTTTTAGTGGATAATGCGTTTTGAATAGTGGTATAAATTGAATGTTATCGTCTTTATAATTGTTTGCACTTTTTTTTATATACACATCTGAAACTTTCACTTGTAAGTTCAGACAAAATAGTTCTGGGCACCAATCATGTATTCCAACGCGTCTCTGTCTTTCGACTTCGACGCAGCTTTTAACTCTTGACTTCGCCATATCAGCATCTTCAAATTTCCTGGAGTGACAGTCAGAATCATGTTTCGATTCATAGTGACGATTCCGCGAAATTTCAAGCTGCAGATATGGCGAAGTCAAGAGTTAAAAGCTGCGTCGAAGTCGAAACTCAGAGACGCGTCGGAATACATGATTGGTGCCCTGATTATCACTTTCAAAAATCCCTTTTCTGATTGAAAAAGTAACTGCCGATTTCAGTCTACTTGATTTCGTCAAAAGTATGATAATACCAAAAATTAAGAGATAAGAATCCTAGAACAAATGTTTGGGTCTCGAAAAATCCGATAGCGAAAATGGAGTCTTCAGTATGCCTTGCAAAATTATTATTTTCCTTTTCTATTTTGACTCATAACTGTTTTTTAAATTGAATTAAAGATTTAAATTTAATGCATTACTTGATTGAAATACAGTATTTTCCACACATTTTAAAAGTTCTATGAAAAGTTTTGTTGTTGCTTATCTTTAGTTATCTAATCTTTGATAATATCGAATGATCAAACGAACTTACTATCGAGATCGATTAATCTTGACGGCTTTTTAATGAAGACAGACAAATTTGAAATATTGAAATTATTATTTGCGTGCTGGCCACAGCAATTTTGTCTGGGCTTTCTATAAGTTAAGATTTTAAATGTGTCGACATTCGAAATAATAGCCTTAAGAAATGCCAAATTGTCAAACTGAAATGTACAAATATATTTTTTTAAGTTGTATTAAGTTTTGTTTTATTTTGATATCATCCAGGCAAGAAAAAAGGAAAAAAATATATAACTAGTATAACGTATGCCTATACAACGAATGTCCAGTATATCGAATAGCATTTTCGAGTTTATTAGCATCTCAAATAGCGAATTTTGCTAAAATTGCATACAATATATAAAACAGTTAAAAACCGTCACGCAAAATCAAACCTTGTGGAAAACGACAGGACAATCGCAATACCGGTGAACATCTTTCCGACATTTAACCTTCATATGATGAATAAATTGAAAATTGTTACACAATTTTTTTTAAAGAACATTTCTTTTTTAAAAAATTTGCTAAAAAGGAAAAAAAATGTTTGGTCGTTGTGTATCAGAAATAAAAGCGACAAAATTTTGTTTTTGCTTTTTTCTCGGGTTTATTTCTGATACACAAGGCCTAAAAATTTATTTGTTCCTTTTAAGTACAGGTTTCCCTCGAGTTACGCGGTACTTGAGTTACGCGAATTTCGAGTTACGCGGTAAAAAATTGCGGCAGTGCTCGAGTTATGTGGTACAGTTTTGGAGCAAGAGTCTCCAGTTACCCGGTTTCGACTTACGCGGAATCAATTAACCGCGTAACTCGAGGGATACCTGTACACTTTTTTCAATATAAATTTGTTTTTCCAAAGTTCCAAAAACGCATTTGTAATTGTTTTTTCTCGCCCTTTCATTTAAGGCTACTTGGTATAATTTATATAACAGAACGGCTAATAGCTATCCTTTTTGTGGAGTATGTGTCTATACCTATTGTATTGTCACCAGAGCTACGCATGTGTGCCAAGTTTCAAGTCGATTGCATATGTGAAAATTGTCAAAATTCAGTTACAATCTGACACATAAAAATTCAAGCCTAATTAAATCTTAAAAATCATTTAAAAGGTAAAATCATTTAAAAACTCGAGAACTAATTGAGGTAGAACGTCTAAATTTTGCACGCACTGATTCAATGGTTTCATGTAATTTATTTTCGATCGCCTAACTAGTCGAAATAAATTTCTAGTCGACCAAAAATAATTAAACAGGCCGACACACATTTTGATGCACACGATATAAGCGCCTTTTCTGGATAATTTGGGGCAGTTGAATTCGAATCTAGCAGTAAATTGGCTGTAGCAGCTTTACTTTTTCAGATATGAAGGAAAAAAGAAATTGTCGATTTCCAAATTATAAATATTGAAACCAATTTATGAGTCACCCGTTATATTGGAAAACGTAGAGTTGGTATAGTTAAACGACTGGCAGATTCGGATTAAGCGACCCCAAATTACCCAGGAAAGACCATTATGTCTTGTGCACCAGAATGAATATCAGTCTGTTTAATTGTTTTTAGTCTACTAAAGATTTCCTTCGACTAGTTAGTCGATCGAAAATAAGTTACATGAATCCATCCCTGGATTGGCTTTGAGGATAGATAAAAGGTACAAGATTTTCCCAAAAATGGTAGCATAATTGCATATGCACTTAAATGTTTCGATTTTTTTTAAGAATATTCGGTTTATAAATTGGGCTTATGGAGAATTCGCACTAACTAGCGGTACAGGAAGTACAGTAATCCCTCAAACTGCGCGGTAGATACGTTCCACAAAAAGAACGCACAAACTGAAACCGCGCACTGTGAACGCTACTTTGTATAAAATTTTGAGGTTAGGAACATGTTTTTTAAACGAAAATTATAAAAAGAAACCGCAACTGCGAAATTTTTACCGCGCAGTTCGAAATTTTGGTATTAAAAACTTAGCCGCGCACTTTGAGGGATTACTTTATGCAAAAACCCAGCATATTTTTTCCCTTTTTGGTGCATTTTTGCAAGCATATTTTAAGTACATTTCAAAGAATTTTAAAGTGCTTTCGCTTAAAGTACTTAGAAATTTTCGGCCGGGTTTTAAATATAAATTCCCATCCGTAGTAAAAAAAACCCCACGACAAATTGACAATATGCGTTTATTTCCTTTTTGATCGACAAATCATTTAAAAAAGAAAAAAACACGATCTGGCATCACTCGAAATCAGTTATGTTATAATCTGTGAACTAGGAAAGGTGGCTGTCGGTCAACAACTCGGTAAAAATAACAGAAAATTTACAAAACAGTGAGAAATGGCAGCAGAAACACAGGCCACGCAGACACAGGGATTTTCCGAGTCCTGTTGGGAAAGTCAGATCTTACGGGAAAGCCAGCCAACTGCGTGGGGAAAACTCCGCTCAAAAGTGTTAAATTTGCCCTCTTTTGGTAAGTAGAATTTTTGTATCAATGGACACAAAAGCTGATTACTTTTACCGAATGTTTTAGAACTTTTCAAAGAAAAATTCACTGCAGGAAGAGAAGAACAAAGTGACATTTGTTTTACAAAAGAAAATATTGACGAAAAGTTTTGGGTCAGGATTTCAAAAGCCCATTTTGAAATCACTCGAGAGCTCAATCAGCATCAAAACACTCCTGTATACATTCAGGTAAGTGATTGAAATATTCGCGGGTTCTCCAAATTTAAGGCCACCATACACGCTGTGGTTACCTGAGTGACATTTCTACCTAGTACCTCTTTTTGCACACTGTAATCAGACTGTCGCTTGAGCAGCATTTCCCAAGCGTGCATTTTTGCTAATGCAAAATGATGATAATTTGCACCCACATGTACAGTTTGCATTTGGGTTTGTTTAATTTTGAAATTTTCGAACCGTCTTATTTTGCAAATTTCAACTTTGTTTTAAGTTCTTTTTAAAATAAGTTATTATATTTAAAACTTTTTAAGCCCTTGATCCAGGAAACCTGTACTTAAATGAATCGATTAAAATATTTTTCGTTTAAAAGTGTAATAATGAGCAAAAAAATTTGAAGATTTCAACGGACGATGGCCACTGTCTAGTTTTATAGAGTCACTAGTTTAACTAAAACGTAAATCTGAAATCCAAAACGCACTTCTGAAATATCGGTGCAAGAATTTTACTTCTTATGCACTAAATGGGGATTTTGGTTTGCATTTGCACTGGACGCTTGCGGAATGCTGCCCCAACTCTAAAGCGACTTAATAACCAGAGTGTGGTCAACCTGATATCAGCTTTTAACTCTATTTTTGAAAATATTTATAGAGTTTTATTACACACATGTGCGAAAAGGTATATCAGGCAGAACAATTAATCTGGTAAATCATAGCGTGTGTAGGCGGTTTTAGATGTGTCTTTTTGAGGGTTAAGATTTCAGTCAGGTAGCAAAATCCACATTTTTTTTCGTCATATTGATCTAATTTTGAACGACCCGAAGATATTCTCACTACCTGGTAATACACCTTTTGAAATCTCGTATTTTTTGTATTTTGTCAATAGAGTAGTTTGTATAATTATATTCTTATCTGTGCTTTTGTATTTCAACTAGTTAAAAAAAACTCGAGTTATGGATGAATAGCAAAAATCTCGTTTTCGCCAAAACTGCCTGTTCTAAGACTTCGTGAGAAACAAAAAGCCCGTTGTAAAGAATAAAAGCTCGGATTATTGAAACCAGTTTTCTATCAACAGCTCTATTTTAATTGGTTTTAACCCTTCTATTATGTTCAAAAAATACACACAAATAGAATGTTTGGGGTCATAAAATGGCCCACGCGTATTTCCCCGTATAATGCATACAAAACAATTGTAAATTACAATTTATACATGATCTTCGCAATAAGTGTTTGACTGTGTGCTGCACTGTTCAAAAGAAATTTGAACTCATAGAATTTTTAATATCGAAAATTTTGGTTCAAATTTCTTTGGGTCATGATATGACCCGAATATAATAGAAGGGTTAAATATTTTTGTCTGTCCCATCACTCACATGAAATCTTAACGGTTGAATCATTTTTTCCCCTCCCCCATCCAAACGGGATCGTTTTTTACCAATTTCTCGCAAATAGCGTGTCATATCGAAAAAATGTGAATAACAGCTTTCTTTTAGAAAAAAATACTTATAATTACGATTCATTTTAATCGACTATTGAAATCTATCTCAATTTTATGCCGAAAATGTTTTTTTTGACAAGTCACGATGTATTTTCTCAATAATTTTCTTGAAAACGTCTCAAGATATCAAAGCATATCTAGGATCTTTAATCCGTGGTATTCATTTAATCTTCTCTTCAAGTATAATGCAAAAACGTGTAACGATTAAGGAAGGTGGGAACTGCAAACCTGAAATGAGCGTAACATATTTTACGGACGGCACTCTAATAAAATTTTTAAATCCATTCAATTTTATTCATAGGACTTGTCTAGAAACGGTACCTTCATTAATGGTGAAAGGATTGGCTTCCAGCAAAAACGAATACTTCGGAATAAGGATGTGATTTCATTGTCAGACCCACGATGTAAAGGTAAAAATGGATCGTACACAAAATAATGACAAATCTTTATGAAAATGTTATCTATTTGTAGCATTTGTATACACGGACCTATTTCTAACAGTGGCTCCCAATGTGCCAAAGGAAATCACATCGAAATACCACATAAGTCAAAAGCTAGGAGCTGGTGCCTGCGGTGAAGTATTTTTGATATATGATTGTCGCACCTGTATTCCATATGCTATGAAAAGGGTTGAGAAACTTGTTTTAGGTGAATGTAGCAAAAACGCCCTCAATGATCCTGAACGGGTTGCAAATGAAGTAAAAATCATGAAAGCGCTTGATCATGTAAGACGACAGACGATAAACATTTTTAGTTAATTAATATCGTTATCTCATTATCTTATAGCCTTGTGTGTTAAAAATGCATGATATCGTTGATAAAACAGACGCGGTTTTCATAGTTTTGGAGCTAATGAAGGGTGGTGACCTTCTGTCGAAAATCAAAACTGCAAAAACACTGACAGAGAGTAATGCGAAGCTTTATTTTTATCAAATTTGCCGCGCAGTTAAATATTTGCATGACAAAGGTAAGTTTTCTTCGATGTTCAAAGTCAGAGCTGGGCAGATTCAAAAGATACAGCAACACGGGACCGCGATTTAAGAGGCACAAACAATGGCTCACAGAGATTATTAGATGCGGCCCAGTTTTTTATTTATTATGTTAAAATTTAGGAAAGTTTTCATAATTTAAAACTTTTGGCTAATGTTTTTTTTAATGGTTTTTCAGGTATTACTCATCGTGATCTCAAACCGGATAACGTACTTTTATTAAACAGTGACAACGAAACCCTAGTTAAGGTTTCTGATTTTGGGATGAGTAAGTTTGTCCAAAATAATACAAAAATGCTAACTGTGTGTGGCACCTTGTATTATGTTGCACCCGAAATTCTTTCGACTGGCGGCAGCGCGGCATACACAAAGAAGGTTGACATCTGGAGCCTGGGAGTTTTGCTATTTACTTGGTAATGTCTTACGATTTTGGGAAAATAAATGCAATAACCCAATACGAATTTCACTTATTTACAGTTTAAGTGGAAATTTCCCATTCATCGAAAAGGACGGATCACCAATCGCTGAACAAATTAAACGTGGTGATTTCAAATTTAATACTAATTCATGGAAGAACGTTTCATCACTCGCCAAATCGTTGATAGTAAAAATGCTCACGGTTAATCCACATGATCGACCGACAATCGACAAAATACTATCGCATCCATGGTTAAATGATCCCGAAGTTGTTCAGAAAGCACATAATCTCATGGGAATTCCGACTGACTCCTCAGATGAGGAAAATAATTCTGAGCCGCCCATGAAACGCGCTCGTCGGCAGTAATTTGAATGATATTTTCAAATTATAAAGCACTCCAAATTGCTGTGATTTTTTAATGTTTCGCGTTAAGTTATAGCTACTTATATTTAAGAGTTTTATCAAAATCATATGATAAAAATTATTTAGTCTTCGAATTCCGATGATTTTGTTTTTAGTGGATTCTTTGTTTTGAACAGTGATTGAAATTTAATGTTGTCGTCTTAATAGTTGTTTACATTTTTTGGAAACACAGCTGAAATTTATTGTATACACAGCTTACAAGCCCAGACAAAATAGTTCCTACGTATTTTTTTGGTTGAAAAAGTAACTGCCTATTTTAATTGCCTAGTAATTTACTTGATTTAACCAAATGTATGATGAGGTGTGCACACCCCCATAGAGCACCATACCGAATGATCAAACCAACTAAACTATTGATCGATTAAACTTTACAGTGTAATGTCTTTAATGAAGACAGACAAGTTCTAATAAATTTTGTCTGGGCTTTCCATAAACTTTCAAATGTGTCGACATCCGAAAAAGTAGCCTTAAGAAGTGCCAAATTTACAAAATGAAATGTACAAATATATTTTTTTTCTAATTATGTTAAGTGCTTCTGTTTTATTTTGATGTCATTTATCATCCAGGCTAGGAAGAAATTTCCGCGGGAGATTTTAGGATTGAATTTTTAATTGGATTAATCTTTAGTGACTGCCTTGAGACAATTTCGGGAAGCAGCTTTTCTAGTCGCATGATTAAAATTTTTGTGTGAAAGTGCTAATGAATTCATCCAAAACATGAAATTCTTCCAAGTTTTCCTGACATAACTGAAACATTTAGTCAACCTGAGTTGGCGATAAAACTTTTGAAAATTCAACATCTTCAAGTGCTGTGTAAATTAGTTTAAGAAAAATAATTTGCATGCGACAAATACGATGGTAGACAATTGCCTGTTTATGTAACAACTCTATATGGTTTCAACGAGGTTTTAACTTGAGTTTTGTTAAACACTCATAAAGCCAACTGGAACATAATATGAAAATAGCTGAAGAACTTATGTTAACTATTCACCTGCTTAAATTCAATGCCATTTTTACGTGTATTTTATGAATATACCGGGAATTAGAAAAAATTTCACCAAATTTCACAGCAAGAAGGCGAACTGTCAAAATATCTTATGGCTTGCACACACTTGCAGTTTCAAATATACCTTTTTATTTCACCTAAAAATTCGAAATTCAACTAGAACTCTTTTTTTTTATAATGATGAGAAAACTTAAAAAAGTGCCAAATGGTGTCATATTTTGAGACCTGAAAAATATATCTATATCGATTTACTGTAAAAGGACCTCTATTTTAAATTTTTACATAAAATCTATTTCCGGTTAACGGAAGATTCATTCATTAATTGCCATTTCATAACTGGTTAACGGAAATATATATTTTTGGTTAACTGAAAATGTCTTCAAAACTTTATGGCTCGAGTCAGTTTTTGAGAAATCTTCTACATAGTTGTGAAAGCACTACCATCTTCATTACGTATAAGAAAGTTAAAACATTACTTCGCCATTTAAATTCGCCGTGGCGAGCTAACCTAAAAATCCGCAAACAGTGCGGAAAGTGAAAATGTTCGTGAAACCGTTTAAATTGAAAAAAAATGTTCAGTTAAAAGGATCCGAAACCAAGAAATTACGTGGTAAAGTCGTCCAGTGCTTTCCCAATGTCCAGGAAGATGAATTAAACAGTTTGCTACCAAATAAATCGACTGTTATTCAAATCAAAATCATTACGAATTCCAGTGGCCAATGCACCGTTTATGCGGTTGATAAGCGTCCAATATTTTTCGAGGACGATGGCGGAAGTCTCATTCCGACAGTTTACGCTCTTTGGCTGGTTGAGAACCTAGTGCCATTTTTCACAACTCATCCTGATGTACTTCCTAGATTGGGTAACGGAGCCGACCTCATGTTGCCAGGTAAACAATGAATAATTTTCTATAGTAATCTTGCTATCACTTTCAAATGTATTTCAGGTGTTATCAAACAGGGAACAGGATTCAAAGCTTACGGCAACTACAAAAAGGACCAGCTAGCAGCTGTTAATCTGACTTCGAATAAATCTGCAGTTGGAATTGGCCGTTTGGCGAGGTCGAGTGATGATCTGTACATGTCTGGCGGTGTTGGAGTATGCCTCAAAATGTTACACGTATTTGGAGATAAACTGTGGGCGATAGAACCTTCCGTAACACTTCAAATACCGCAATGCGATGCAGTTCTTAGCGTACCAAAGGAAGATGATTTCCCAGCGCTGGGCAGTAATCCGAGAAAGCCACAGCAACCCACCAAGGATATTTCAGAAGTTGTCAATCAGGTGGCAGAACAAGTAGCGGAGGTAGAAGTTAACGATGAATGTTTGGACATTCCTGGATCTTCCGATAACTCACCTGTTGAGGAAGAGAAGCAAATAAGCATGGATGATGTGTTGAAGAAGGCTTTCTTTGCGGCCCTGAAACGAGATGGACGGAAGTTAACATTGCCGTTGCTTATCAGTAATTTCTATCGATTACACGTTATTCCTGCAGCGGAAATGCAAATCGATCTCAAGCGAACTTCCTACAAGAAAATATCAAAATTCCTCAGCGAAATGTCCGTCAATGGATTGATTGTAGTTCGCGAAGAAGCCAAAGGCATTGAGAAAATTGTGTCCATTGACTTTGATCATCCGGATTTGATGAATTTTGTTGATGACAACGGGGGGTCGAGTGCGACCCAAAGCAATGCTGCAGATGTGCCCCTCTTCCACACATCAATGATGGAGTTATACATAATTACGGATGATACAAAAAAATTCTTCTCGAATTTGGGCTTCAAAAAGGGCGACGGATTGGATCGTGCACAAATTAAGAAATTACTTAAAGAGTACATAAGCAAAAAGAAACTTCCCTACGCACCCAACTCGGATAGTAGCCAAATCCAACTTGACCCGATACTCGCTGAAATGTGCAACTGCACTGAAATCAAATTCGATGATTTGTTCTCCACTGTTCTGAACAAAATGTTTCACACGTATGAGATGCGAGGGCAAAATGAAGTAAAATCAGGGAACAAACCGAAGATAATAATGTCTTTGGCAACCCGATCCGGCAACAAAAAGGTGACATTAGTTAGTAATTTGGAGTCGTACGGGATCATTATATCAGAATTCGCCAAAGCCTGTAAATTAGGTGTCGCGGCGAGTACTTCCATTATTAAGTCGCCACATGAAAAGACCGAGCAGTTACAAGTTCAGGGGAACCAAATTCGATTCATTTACAATTTGCTGACGGAAACCTACAAAATAAAACAGAATCAAATCATTGGACTGGAATTAGCGAAAAAGGAGAAAACTAAAAAACGATAGCGAAAGCAAAAACATTTTTAATGTGTAAAAACTGACTAGAGTTATCAATATTTATAGATGCTTCATCAAATATTTTTTTTAATTATATTTAACTCGCTTTGAGCGATCCATTTCGATAAATGTTGAGATATGAATATGTAAAAAAATGTCAATATATATTGCTTAAAGAACGAAAAATTGGTTTTCTTAAAACAAAAATAATTAACTTATATAATAGTCTTGATTGATAGGTATACATATACATATATAGGTTTTAGTGAATCAAGCAATTCGTTTCTTTAATAGCTTTTATGGCTTCAAGAATATTTTTTAACTCATTTTTCATAATCCTGATTTGACAATGTTTCAAAGTGACATATATCGTAAATATGAGGCTTTAAAAGCTAGAGTGGACCAACCCACATAATCGGGTTTTTGAAGCTTTTCCACTCTGTACTATTATTGAGTGAAAATTTTTACTCAATGTTGAAACGTTTTTTGGTGCATGTCTAAAAACTCACTCGCAATAGTGATTCAAACACAAAAAAAATCACGATTTCGATATGTGGGTTGGTCCACTCTAGCTTTTAACGTCTCATGTATCGTTTAAGTTTTTTATATATCATATAAATAATATAAATTCAATGGAATAAAAAAAATCTGTATTGAACTGTAATTTTCAAATATTCTTTTATTTATTTAAACAATATTGGATTTTTTTTTTTAGTATTTAATAAATTAATTCTATCTATTAAAAGCGCTTTAAACATTTCTTTTATGAAGTAAATAATATGTTTTTTACAATTATTGTTATTAACCTCATAAATTAAATTGGTAGTATCTAAGTATTGAAAAAAAAAGAATCTTAAACATAGATATAATATTATTATATGTTATAATATAATTAAAATTACTGTCGAACACATTATAACACATTACACAAATATCGTGTAATGTGCTACTCATATCACATGTCCCGTAATACGTATCTGGACTTTTATTCGCTCTGCTGAAACAAGGGTCGCAAAATGATTATTTGTTTAATAATTTTTCTTGGCAGTGTCCGGCTATGTGTAGTAATCGGACATAGGTATTATTTTCTAACACTAAATTTGTATTAAATTTCACTGCGTATTCACTCCATGTGGAATTTAATATTATTGGATTTCTTAACATTTTATATTTTTCATGAAACTTTTTTATTTCTTCATTTATATGGTATATAAATCCAATTCCTATGTTGCTTGACTGTAGATTTATAGCGCCGTATTTCCGCACATCTGCGAATTTGTCCATATTCAATAAATTCATATTGACGGTACTAAGTTTTTTTTATTAAAATCATTACATTATGTAAATGTCTTATTAGGTTAATAAGGAATTTATAGCGACTCCCAACATATATTTGATTTTTTTTAGCTTTTTATATAAAAAAATTAATTTTTTGAAATTATCATCATTATACATAATTATTAGTTCTTCATTAAATGATGCTGGATATAATATTTTAATTAATGTTAAAGAGTCTTCGAAAAAAGTTATTAGAGAACTTAAAACTTCATTAGATATTTTATTTGTATTTTTTAATAATTTCACTTTCTCGACATTACTTAATTGGAAGATTTTATTATGGTGTTGAAAGGCATCATAGTTTGATATTTTTAATATTGGTTCCTTAATAGTCATCGGTGGTAATATGTTTTTTACTTGTTCTTTCACTACAACTTGGTCGGAAGGCGGCCAATAAAAATCGTTGTTTTCAAAAAACCTTCCATGTGTGCCACACTAGTGTATATTAAGATTTTTTTTTTGCAATAAAAATCGAATTTTCATTACTATCAAAATAATGATATTGATAATATTGGCTGAATTTATAATCCATATCAGTTAACACTCCAATTACATTGATGTTTGAATGTATGGCTGCTGTAATTACTTGGTCTAAGAACTCATCCATATTATCATCCTCCACAAAATCGTACGCGAACATAACATTTTCTTCATCAGTAAGATTAGTGATTGATGCTAATATTATTTGCCGGTTATGTCGATAATACGGTGCATAATTAATTTTACTAATGCCAATTATTTTATCACAATTCTCAGAGTATGTGATATGTGGGCGTATGTTGTATTCATCAAAGCCCAAAATGCAAACATTGTTTAATTTTTCCCCGATTTTGTTTAAACATTGCTTGTTGAACCGGTGAATACCGGGTGGCACATAATCCATTGTTTTAAGATTTTTTTTATTTTCGTTGATGGAATTATGAAATTTATGTAATTCTTGAATTGGTGAATTCTTGTTCTGAAAATTTAAAAGTTGCTAACAAATTTGAATTGACTTATTATTTATTTATTTTCAAACACTCTATTCTCATTTAGTGCACCTTTAAGTGTATTTGTGACCCAATTTTGATTAGTTGAGTAAAAATCTGGACTACAGTAAACGTATTTCTGGAAAATAAAAAATTTTTAATTTTTTAAAATGAATACTGATAGCTAAACATCATTAATTTGTATAGAGGGTATTTTTAACCCTCATAGAAAAAAACTGTACCGAACGGGTTAAATGATATGTAATTAAAATAAATATTTCATGTACTTAAAATTTATTAAGTAAAATAAATATTTCATTTACTTAAAATTTATTTTACAAAATAGAGTATAAAAACTAGATAGCCATATAATAATGAAATGATTGTGGCAAAAGGAAATCATTTCACGTAGCGTTATTCTTCGAAGATTCATTGTTTATACTTTGAATGGTCTTCTCCCTTGCCTCTAAATCGAGTTTAAGTTGTGTGATGATTCTGTTCTTTTCCTGAACTTGTTCCAGTAATTGCGATATCTCTGAATTCTTTTTCAGTGTGTCTTCTTGCAGGAGTTTTATTTGGTACTTGAGTTCTTTAATTTTCACATCCTTCAGCTTGACGTCTATTTGTGAAACTCGCAGTGCTCTTAAATTTTGTTCCAAATTGATAGCGCGTATGGCTTCTAGAAGTTCTTTGGTATTTGGACGAATGCTCGCATGGTTAAGTAAACTGTTGTTAAGAAAAAATTTGTCAAATATTGGATGAAAAAATATTAAATAATGCAAAGTTACTTAAGTATTAAATGGGATGATTGGGTGCTTAAATCTGATGGAACACTGCCTTTTCGTGCATTTTCGATCGTCCGAACACGTTCCATGTCTGTTTTGAATTTTAAAAGTAATTCGAGTAGAACTATTCCGAGGCTAAAAATATCGCTCTGAAATAAAAATATTTATTGTTAGTAATTAATAGTTTATCGCTAGTTTATTATTTAGTTTTTGTTATCGAACATTTGATTGAAACAAAAGTAGTGCTTTAAAAAATTCCATTCAAGCGATAAAAGAAAAGTTTCTTGTTCATAGGATCGTCCACTGCCTGTAAAATATCATAGCTCCAGTTCATGTCGTTTAATAAATCTCGTAGATAAACTAACAGATAGAAAGAGGTATTTGTAAAACGACTCCAATCGACTTGGGCTCGGAAATGATTTTTTAGGTAGAGGTCGAAATTTTCTATCAATAGAATACTTTATTTCTCTAAGTATAAGAAAGTCATAAATCTCGTAGCATTTACATGGAAATATTATCATTATACAGTAAAACCCGCTTATATGCAACCCGCTTATAAGGAAAACCCTCTTACAAGACCACATTTTAAAAACCCATTGTAATGCATAAGCGTGTATTTTACCCCGCTTATAAGGAAACCCCGCTTATTAGCAACGAAAATGCTGCCAAATTGAAATTGCTTATAAGCGGGTTTTACTGTATCTATAAACCGCATTGTAGCGAAAATCGCCCGGTATGAGGTCTATTTGTACTTATTTTCTTAGACGCGGCAAATTTCCGTTTTGCCTACACTATAGGAATTATCGACTTTAGAGTCAATAGTCTTAGGAATGCCCATAAAATATGTCGTACATCTAGGGGGAGATGGATTGGCAGTAATTGTACTCAAAATTTGCGAAAAAGGTGATGAGGGGAGTGGAAAATTCAGAAAGGTAACAATTCTATTAATTTTTGTGAACAGGGCTCAATAATTGTGGTGACCACAAGTTTATTACCTAATTTTTAACTCACCTTTGGATTACATTCTCCATTTAACTGCTCTGGTGCCGCATACATTGGAGTCCCCAGAGCAATTCCGCGATGTCCATTCTGCAATGGACACGCCAATCCGAAATCTCCCAACTGGGCAATTAATTTACCATCATTTTCTACTTTTAAAAATATATTGCTTGGCTTAATATCATGATGAACGATGCCACGTGAATGAATATAATGGAGACCGGTGAGAATCTGACAAAAGATATCATTAACAATGTCCAAATGTGTGGTGTCTAAATCACACCGACTAAAGAAATTCCCATAGAATTCATCCATGTCGGAACTTCGATTACGATCGTCGAGCCACGTTCGTAGCGTGATTTGACAGAGTGACATCTGGATGTAGAGCATTGCTAATTCAGTCTTTGGGCGCAAACATTTAACGGAATTACTTTCGTAGCGACAGACAATTTTATTCGCCACTGTACGATCCACATTTTTACTGTCCATTGAAATCGATTCAATTTCATTCTCGTCGTGTTCGAATTGAATAAAATCCGAAGACTCATCGGCACTGTTTCCAATCGATTTCTCATTACGACTTTCACTTGGCGATGATGAAGATTCATCGAAAATTTCTTCACTACTTTCGGATACTTCACTGGCATCGTTCTGTGATTTCTCCGTTTTACACTCGGAATTATTTCGACTACCATGCAGATTTGGTTCGAGCCAGGCGGCTTTATACTGTACGACGTTGGGATGATTTAAACTAGCGATTGTTTTCACTTCAGCTAAATGGCATAGTTTTATTGTAGTTGAATGGATTTTGATCTGCTTAACGGCATATTCGATGGTGTCGAGTTTATGTCGAGCTCGATATACTTTACCAAATCCTCCACCTGGAAATTTTCAAACAGAAATTTGAAATTTCAATTTCGATTTTTTTAATACAGGTGAAATCACCAGCAATAAAGGAAACTTCATCGAATTCCCGTCGATATCTTGACCAACATGTCTCTACCGTTTGTGGATTAGTCCCAACAGTTGGCAATGTGATGGGAATCTCCTGACCGCGGGCCGCGCATACAATTTTGTATATTTGCATCTGATATTGGCTGCGAATTTCTTCAAACTCTTTCATTCTATAGGAATCATCGATGAGGCTGACTTGATTCAATTGCTCGCAAATAGATTCGTATGAGGATTCAGCGATTTTTGGATCTCCTTCGAGGACCAAACAGAGGAGTTGCACTAGACTTTCAATTAAAAGACTAATAGATGTTGTTGGTTTTGCAGTCGCTAACTCAGCAATACTTCGCTGTTCCACATAAGCTGTAGACGCTGTGCCATCGCCACTTCCATTTTGATTTGGTGAGGATGCAGCATCCAGGGGAATGTCTGGAACGGAAAATTTGGTTTTATTTTGGAAAAAATTTGAAATCGAAGAACTTTAGGGGATTTTATTCCTTATTTATAATTAAACAAAAAAAAATCACTATTTATATCACTTTTGCGCTCAACGCCTCAGGAGTATATTAGATTTAGTATACCATTTGTAACGCATCAAACCAATCGCCGGACATAAAACTGAACTACACCAGGGTGTTAGGGATGACAAAAGATTTTTATTTCCGCATGTCCGTCCGCCTGTCTGTCCGTGAACACTATAGCTTTTGAAAGGTTTGAACTAAAGATTTGTGTGTCTAATGGCTAGGCTAAGTTCTTGAACTGGCGAAATTGGACCATTCCTTCCCCTCCCCAATATAAACGAAACAGTTTTTGCAATTTTCTCGAAAACGGTGAAAGATATTTAAAAATTTATAAAGGTAAAATGTGTTTAAAATAGGATTTTATATAATTCATCCGTACATTAAAATCCAATGGGACTATTGCTCCCCTCTCTCCCATACAAATGGAATACTTTTTTCCTGTTTTCTCGAAAACTGTGCACCGTATCGAAAAATTTATAGAGATAAAATGTGTTTAGAATATGATTTTACATAATCGTTTTGTATTAACTAGTATATAAGTGTTTTTATATATATTATTGATTTATTTTGTAAATTTTAATGTTTTCCCTATAGTTTTAAAATTGTTAATTCGTTCTAAATGTCATTAATTAATAATTGATATCAAGTTTATGAGCACTTAAATCAGGAGCTAGCTGCCTGCACTCAAAACCTTAGGGTAAGGTACAGATAGAATCATAAATTTATGATTACCAGTAGCTCATGTTTAAGCTCCAGTTTCAGGTTCTGTCCCCGAAGCGTGAATCTGTTAAACTAGATAATCTAGAGCGGATACAAATTACTAAATAAAAAACACACACCGGCACTAATATGTTTTTTGAAAACTGAGAATTTTACAGCGTTCCGAAGCAATAAAAAACGACAAAAGCTTTCTCGGTGAATGCAAAATTAATAAAAAAATCTGAATCAAGTTATATCACATGGTACTAAAATACAAAATTAATTCATTAGCATCAATTCAGTTGGAAGTTATTTCACAAGAGGTACAACTATGGATGCACTTTAAAGATTTGTAGATAAAAAGTCTGTTGGTGGATATCGATTTTTGGTCCATATTAACATTTTGGTTATAAGGCGATTTACAATAGCTTTTTGTTGCAATGTGTGACAAAATTACTTCATGCTTCATGCTTTTGGTAAAGCAATATTCCAATGAAGCATTAAAATAATTTCCTTAAAACCTATCTGATAAAATCTGTGACGATTTTTTTGACCAAAAGTTCTAGTTTTTTTTGTGGGCAAATTTGTTATCAAATGAGTTTTTTTTATGTATAAAGCCAAAAAATCTGAGGCTTGCCTAATTGCTGTGTGTAATATAAATCACATTAATCATTAAGCCAAGTAAATAATAAAAATCGCTACTTAATATTGAAAAAAATCTGAAGATTTGGACAGAATTTGTAAAAACGCGATTAGATAACCGCAAATGCGTTTGCAAGGTCCAGAATATTCGAGAAAATTGGAGATGGTGAAATAGTTAAAGGAAATTTTAACTTTCTCGCTACTAAATTTACCAAATATTTATTTCGTGTTTTTTATTTCTTTTTCTCGTCTTTTAAAATTAAAAATTTGCAATATTTACCATCAAATTGTGCAATTGATTGCAGATTATCCCAATTCATTTTTGTTGGATGGGCTTTTCTTAATTCTTATGGTTGCGTGATAGTTGATAGAACAATTGTATTTTCTTCACATAGTTCGGTATACACCTTACTTCATCAAAAATAAAAAAAATTCGGGAATTTTACTATTTTAGTAGGAAAAGATGTTTTGTGCAAAGAGATCTGACTGTTGTTGTTAATACGAACTGTCAAACTGCTGACATTTGCGAAGTTACCATATTCGAAGGATTCAATTTTTGGAACCAGATTATTGACAAGAAAATAGTAGAACATTTTCCCAAGAAATAGTGACCCTTTTTTAAAATATTAAAAAAGGATTTTTTTTAAATAATAATATCTGTGGGCTGAATTAACTATAGCATTTTTTTCTCCTTGAATTTGGTAGAACTCGAAGTTTGCGCTTTGGTTGATTTTGTGCTTTTTTTTAGCATGTGCGGCGATTTTCAATTTTATGTCATTAAATCTAGTCCTAACCCTAAATCTAGTACTTCTTTCCATCTTTACTGTCAAAAGTTTTCCTTGGCATTTTCAGTTTTTTTGCAAAAACTTTAATAAATAACGAAAATGTCGAATAGTCACTTGTTTTTGAAGTCTGGATTTCCACGAGCTCCTTTGCAAAATGGACTAGGAAGATATATTTGTCAATTACAACGAATCACATTAAAGTTCTGTAAAAATAATGGCTCCAGTCGTGGAATGCGGTAATAACATTGATTTTCATTAAAATAAAACTATTGATCATTGCTTATTGCAGAGATTTTCTTGAAACCGATTTATTAGATTTCGCTAAGGCAAATCCCAGCGTAGTAGTTTATGTAAAACCCAGACGTCACAGGACTCCCGTGATGGTTGCCGAATATTGTAAGATTTTATCCCTGATTCAATTAAAACCTTAATTTTGGTAATATTCCAGTGAGCGGGGAAAGGGAGTGGATAAACTGCAGGAATAATAGTCGAGAGGAAGTAAAGAAATGGGTCGATCTTCTGCGAACTCAAAATGGGACATCGAGCTCGATGCGATTGAGGAAAATGTGGCATACCGACATGCCTTCAATTCAAGGGGTCTGGACCCCGTTTACCCACAAAAGCCCAGAGACTAATTTGGTAATCTTCCCCAATAAAGAACTGTCGAAAACGCTGAATGTTGAGGAATCCGCAACTGAGAAACTAAGCAATTAGTCTTCTGCAATTACTCGTATATCGTCCCAGGGACTCGTAGTTTAGATTCGATTTTTTTAATAAAAAATATTTTATTTCCAAACAGATTTTTTTAATGTAGTAAAGTAGCAAAGCTGCCTTAATGTAACGGTATTAATTTGACAGAGTAAAACACTCGTCGGACTATATAACGGAATATACTAGTCCTATTCAAACTATTAGGCTTTAGAGATTATTTTTGACCGTTAGAATGGATAAGTGGTAAACATTGAAATTTTCAGTGAAATGTGATCTAAAATTCAAAAATTGACTTTGAATGGCGAGAAAACAAATGGATTTCCGATGGTTCAATGTATGAGATGAATTAAAGGGAATAACATTTCCCACAATGCTGTTATTTACAATTATTCGCTATCTTTATACTCTCTCGAGATAGTTTCATTAAAAATTAGCTTTGCAAATTCGAAAAAAAAAAACAGTTGAAGGAAGAATTACAGGAATGAAAATTCTCTACGCTTTTGCATTTTTCCGTAAAGCGATATTTTTTGCTTGAAATTACTTTGCTGAATCAGACATTGAGGTAGGGCGTCATTTTTCTTAGGCGGCGCAGCGCTCTAGGCGCCATTTGGAAATTCGCTGCGTGAAATTTGACCCTCACAAAGGACAAAGCATAGAGATACGTTTTTCTAGCAACTGTGGGCCAATTTAAGGTAGGGTTGCCTTCCTATTCTCCCAAATCCTTTATTTCAGGCATTGTGTCCTCTATAAAAATTCTGGAAAATTCTTTTAAGGTGTTCGGAGGACTGCTTTTTAGGGCTGTATTTAGCTGCGCTGGACGGAATTGAAAAATAACAAAAATCTCCTAGAAATAGAGGACAGCTAGCTTCCGGGAAAAAGAGGGAGGGGTAGCAAACCTTATTGAAGATATACGAGTTTTTGACCTCGGCATTCAACATTTCTCGCCTGCACAATAAAGTAGAATTATGGATTTTTTAAATAAATATTTTAACTTTTTTTATTTTTAAACATTAACAAAAAAAAACGGGTGGTTTCATGTAACTTATTTTCGATCGACTAACTAGTCGAAAGTAATCTTTATTCGACCAAAACTGATTAAACAGGCCGACGCTCATTCTGGTGCACACTATATAAGAATCTTTTCTGAAAATTTGGGACGCTGAATCCGAATCTGGCAGTAAATTGGCTGCAGCAGCTCCACTTTTTCAGATATGAAAAAAGAATTGTCGAGTTTTAAATGATAAATATTGAAATCAATTTAAAAGTCATCCTTTATATCGGACAACGTAGAGCTGGTACAGTTAAACGACTGCTAGATTCGGATTAAGCGACCCCAAATTACCTAGAAAAGACTCTTATATCGTGTGCATCAGTTTTAGTTTCGGCTTTAGTTAATTTTGGTCGAAAAAGAATTTCCTTCGACTAGTTAGTCGATCGAAAATAAGTTACATGAAGCCACCTCTGATTATATTCAATAAAACGAAAAACTTGAATATGAATCAATTTTAAGGTGAAATTAGTTTGGCCCCAACTAGGCTACCGTTTGGCGAAACGTTATAAGTATGAGACTAGCCTCTACGAGACATACCTTAAAGTTATCATAAAAATAGTGTTAGGAAGGCAGTGTATTATTGGTAAATCCTTTTACGACATTCTAGCGCTTACTGTTTTCCTTTTTTTACATAAGCAACAGTGTGTGCGCTGATAGGTTTCGTAGTGAAAGCGGTGACCAAGTTTGGATCCAGCCTATCGAAAAATTCAGCTATTTATATGAAATTTTTGTCAAGAATTGCTAAACCTTTAAAAAAATTGCTGATAGAAAATTCGAAAATGGCTGTGCTATCGTATTTTTACGGAGAAAACATAACAAAAGCTATAATTGCCAATCTGGCAATCATTGGAGACCCGTATGGTGATATTCGTACCAAAATTCGAACAGTTGTACCAAAATTTCACTTTGAAGTCAAACTTTCCAATAAGATTTTTTAAAATTTATTCCAATCGGATTTTGATATATGGAAGTTTTATGTAGAATCATATCCTAAATAACTTTTGTTCTTGGACTTTTTTTGATGAGATGCACCGTTTTTGCGATATTTACAAAAAACGTTTTCGTTCGTATGGGGGGTACCCCCCTAACGGTCCATTTTCGCCCATTAACGAACTTAGCATCGCACTTTATAAAAAACGGATCTGCGCAAAATTTCAAGTCTCTAGCTCAATCCGTGCGCCCGCAATCCGCGCCACAGACGGACGGACATGCAAAATTCAATTTTTTTTTATCATTCTAAACACACTGGTGTAATTCATTTTTGTGTGTGATAACGGGATCTTGGCGTTACAAACGGTAAAGCAAAGTTAATATACCCTTTGGTTTCACCATACGGGTATAAAAAGCGAACCAATCGACTAGGCGCTAATTCAGACTTTTGGTTTTGGCTAGTAAAACAAAATATTTCCTCTTTTCAGTTTTTTTTATTCAATTTTACAGCAAAGTAAGAAATATCAAAAACAAAAGAAAAAAAAATTACACTAAACCAACAAACATATTTCAACGTTCTTAAAAATATCTCAATATAAATAGAAAAAAATGCATTTACTATTATAGTATATTAAATATTTTTAGCAATATTAGGATTTCCCTTAAAAAAGAGCAGTAGTTCCATTCTGAATAGATTTAATTTCTTTTATGGTTTTTATATTTGTATAAAAAGCGAAATATGTTCAACTTGGTGATAGAAATAGAAGGAACAGTTATTAATAGCATTCAATTGAATTAACAATACAATAATAGTACAAAATATATAGGAATCTAAATAATTGGCGAATAAATTAACTAGAATTTGACTTGATGTGTTGCTGTGTATGTGAATTGTGAGCGTCAAATTATTAGAGTCTAATAAACAACAATGTTTTTTTTTTTGAAGAAAAGAACAAGAAAACATAAGAACAGGGTATACATATGTACAAAAAGACTCTTATCTAAAAAAATATTTATAATTCCTGTGTTTTTCTCTGTTCTAAATTATGATTATTATTATCCCTTATTAAATTTATGAATTTGTTTTTTTTTATTATTTTCCTTACTTTTTTAAAATTTATTATTAATTTAATAATATTTATTTTTCAATGGCATATCATATACTCGTGTAGTTTACTCGCTCACGCCAATCGTTCTCACTGTCGCGCTTTCATTCGAATTGTCAAAAATTTTGTTTCTTTTTTTCTGCTTTATCTAAATTTCTTCCTCATTTTTATTATATGTGTATGTATTTATGTTTCGTTAACTGTTTTTTTTTACATAAATATTAGATTAGTATGTGTTTTTTTTTGGGTCGATCATTTTTATTCGCCTTTGAGCCGTTTTGTGAATTCCACTTGCTGTTTCTCCTTCCACTCCTTCTTTGGCTTCATTCGTTTCAATTGGCCATCCCAGACTAAATCCACTAAGCCACCCTGTTTGGCGATGACGCTTTTCACGCGATTGGCAAAATCAATTGCGGTTTCACCTTCTTGTCGATACATCGGTGGCAAATACCAAACATCGCAGACAATCGCCCATGAAGTCATCATCATGTATAAGTATTGCATCATTGAATAACGGGAACTATTCCAAAATGCATCACCAAATCTGGGATCGTATCTAAAATATAAATTGGAAAAATTAATATATTTTTTTTCGGGAAAATTGGTATGTTGAATATGTGGGTGTTTTGTAAAGTATTTGTAAAATACGTTACGCTTTGAGGAAGGAATTTCGGAGGTTGTGATAGATAGATAATAATGTAACGGTTGTTTGACAGCAATATAAAATGCCAATGCAATAAAACCCCGAAATGTCATGATGAAACTGGGTTAAGATGTACAGATGATAGCAGGGAAAGGCCAAAAAAGGCAAAAATCAGCCGAAAGTATTTTTTTTTACTGTTCTTGTATCAGAAATATTAACGTTCAAAAGTTACAAGCGTGTAACGGACGGTGGATCGAAAGTAATTTCCATTTTTTAATCGCATAATTTGCCTGTATTTTTTGGGTCGATATACACCTAAAAATGTATAAAAATTGTTGCTTTCACAAAATTTTTAGTCGAAATAACTAAAAAACCGACTTTTGAACTAATTATTTAATTATTTGGACTCTAGGATTTTTTAAATATTTTTCTTTGAATACTTTCGGACTACAAGTCAAGTCATATTGGTATATTTTCTACTAGCTTGCATACCCGTCGTTGCCGGGTTAAGTTTTTTCAAAAAAAATTTTTTTTGATGGCCTATGTTGGAGCTAAACTTCAGGCCAATCGGCTCGGTAGTTTCCCCGCGAAAGGGTAATATAGCGCAAAAACTAAGTTTCGAAATCACTTTACCTCCTCCCCTTACTCCCCCCCACCCCTCGCGCTACTTTTCCGTATGCCTATGTTGGAACCAGAACTACCACAGACACTCATGCCAAATTTCAAGTCAATCGGTTTAGCCGTTTTTGTGTGGAAGAGGAATAGACAGACAGACGGACAGACAGACACCAACTCATTTTTATATATTAGTATGATATGGTTTCTTATATTTACTGTAAAATAAAGTAAATATTCTAATGTGAATTTGTATAACTAAAACATTTCAAATAATTTTCCCAAGCTTTCACGAAGTCGCGTTAATTAAAAAAAGAGTTATTTTACTCACTTGATAGCAACGGGATATATGACACCGCCAACTTCAAAGCTGCCCTTCTTAAATTGCATCACAGACGTATTATTGATACACGTTCCCTCAGGGAATATTAAAATCGGTGGATTTCTCGGATCGGACACGTGTTGCCGCAACCTCTGTGCAACCGCATGTCGATCCTTTGCTTCCGCACGTTCAAACCAAATATGCGGAGATGCTCGTCCAAGTGCTCTCTGCAAGATTCCTAAGAATCCGCCGTGTCTCTGCCCAATCTATATTCATACAATAAAAAAAAATTAAATTGAAATCACAGTAAATTTGTTTTACAATACAAACTAATCGATGTTACATTTAAATGTGTTGTGCGATTGTAACAAAATTTGAATGATCATGCAGAAAGATGTTAAAAAAGCGGACAGCATGCGAAATGTTCATGAAAAACAGTACTTTTATTGCCACAAAGAAACACATAAATTGTAGAAAAGTATAAGTTTACTACTTACTCAAATTAGTGTAGTAGAAAAATATTTTACAAAGAAAAAGGAAATTTTAACATGCTGAAAAATTAGAAAGCATCGCTTATAGCAATAAATTTATTTAAATTAAAAGTTATTAAACAATTTTTTGAACAATGGCGATTGCAGTATATTAGGTTTTTTAAAATAGAATAAGGGAATCAACAAATCTTTTGGGGCCCTATCGCCGAATACGATACGAATGGTTCGAATCTTAACTCGAATGTTATTGTTGGTATAAAACACTAACAACAACATTAGGGGTATTCACAGAAGCTATTAAAGTAGTTGTTATTGTCGTAAAATAGAATTATTTGTTAAAGTTTTGTAAACAAGAACAAAATACACGGCAACATTTTTTGCAACTTTAACACAATTTTTTATGCATTAACCGCTTAGTGTAAAATATTAACTTTGTGTAAATATTTGAAATAAGCAAAAATATACTGAGCGAGCTTACCAATTCGCTCATATTTGACAGTTTTAGCTAATTGTTTAATAATAAAAAAATGTTGAAAAATTGTGTTCAAGTGATTAGAATGTGTAATGCTACATTTACACGAATGACAAATTTGTCATTTTTTTCTTGTCATTATGTTAATTCCCGTGTAAATGGCATAATTTTTGTAATTTTTTCTGTCAGAAAATGTCAATCTCTCATAAAAGAATGAACTTGTCCATTCTTTTATGCCAGATTGTCATTCGTACAAACGCAATATTAGTTATGACAAAAGTTGAATACTAAAGTTGTCATAACTAATATTGCGTTTGCACGAATGACAATCTGGCATAAAAGAATGGACAAGTTCATTTTTTTATGACAGATTGACATTTTCTGACAGAAAAAATTACAAAAATTATGCCATTTACACGGGAATTAACATAATGACAAGAAAAAAATGACAAATTTGTCATTCGTGTAAATGTAGCATAATGCTTAGTATTTTAAGTGATTTGGTGATTAGTAAAAATAATTATAGTGGTTTCTGAAAAGACGAAACGGATCAAGTTAGTGAAAATATGGGTATCTTTTTGATTTTACTACATCCGCGAAAAAGTGCGTTCACAGTTTGGAATAAAACTTTAGCAAACATTACCATTTTATGACGATAACAGCTATTTTAATAGCAAATGTGAATACCTGTACGAAATTTACGAATCGTAAATGTTTTTTATACTAACAACGCGATTAAACTTACGATTTGAACCACTCGTATCGTATAGGGCCCCTGGAATCGTCTCGGAAAATCTGGATACACGGTTTGATCAAATAAATAATACTAAACAAACCATGAAAAACTATGGTGTCCATTGGGATCTATAAGAGATGTTCAACAGAATTAAAACAAATTTCGGAACAAAAATTTAAAGACATCTAAACACGGGTTAAAAATATTTTTGAAGAATGATTTTTTACATCGGTATCTCTATTGAAAAATGACTGATTATCGAGAGAAAATTTATAAAAGAACAAATAAAATGTGGACCCATTGTTGCCAAGGTATTAGAAATACGGAAAAATTATTAGAAATCACTTTCTTAACTTTGGGAAAAATTTTAAAATCTTTTCATTAAGGCCTATTTGCGCGCATAATTCTTAAAAAATTAAGTTGTGGTTAGCCTACTTAAATCGTAAAAATTCTTCGACTTAAAATTTTTAAGTTGTACATAAGTTGCTAAGTTTTGTTGGTGCAAACGGCACTAAGTGTGCGTTCCGCGGAAAACTGGAAAAATGATATTTACGTTAATCTTACAATTAATTTTCACTAGATTAGGACCTAGCGTAATTGTTTTTCCGTTCTTGAAAACATTGTTGAAAAAATTTGTAGGAATTTGGAACATTTTTGTGCTGATTTTTAAATGACCGACTGACTTTCTGTATACACGTGAAAAATTTTCAAAAGTGAGGAATTTTCAACAAAACTGTTTTTTTTTCAAAATATTATATGGAGGTACCCGTTATAGCTAACGTTACTTTTTCCAAAAGCAAAACTAAGATTTTCGTAAAACTCATTTACAAAAAATTTTCAAGTCGCTAGCTCAATGCGTTCTCGAGTTATTTAAGATACATAAAATGGACAGACCGTACAAAATATTTTGGTTAGTTTTTAAGAAATTTGTCTGCGGCGCAAGTTTTATTACAAAATTTAAAAAATTGGAGCTTCAACGACAGATTTTTATGCACTTATTTTTATCAATTTTTTTTGGTGAAAGAAAATTCCGCCAGATAAGGCGATATTTTCATCGATTTCTTGGATTTTTCTCTAAGGGAAATGTCAGAGAAAAAACAGAACTTATTTCCAATCCAGACAACATTTAGCAATCTATGAGAAAAAATGAAAGCATTGGGTTATAAGTTGTTCGAAAGTTTAGTTGTTCTCGGGATGTACCCGAAGTTTATCAGGTCGGTATTGAGGGTTTGCCCCGGGCCATGTATAAAAATAAGATCGAGTTGTTTTCGAGGTAAAGTAAAGTTGGCTGATTTTATTTTCCACTTTTTCGATTTAGTAATTTTTACTGATTGGTTACGATCAGAAATAGTAAAAAAATCGCTCTATAGTTGGACGACAATTAATAATTCTTTGCATACAGGATATGATATTGTTAAGATTTGATGCTACTGTTTGGCCCGTCGAAATCCTGAAAAAAGTATCTGCCCAAGAATGTCAGTTTCTTCTATGCGTAACCCTATGCGAATCGTAGTCTTAGATGTCAGGTTGCTCGCTTTTTTCTTTCGAAAGGCTTTTTTTTCTTCGATGAATTTCCTTCGACATTCGGGGTGAGTGTGCAGCTAGCATTAGATACGTTTAATCAAAATTTTAACCAGAAGAGTGCTGGCAGTAGTTACCTATTTGAGTTACTGACTAAATCTGCGCTCAGGCCTTAAGAAATAACTTTTTACGGCCATTTTTTGAAAAAACAAAAAAAAATATCTCAACATTTCAAACACACTAAAAACTAATTTTCTACTTCAAAATACATTTCATAATCTAAAAAAAAATAATAATAGAAAAAGAATATTGTTGTTGCCTCCACCTGCTTCACAATTAGCGCAAAGGGTCGTAAAGTGGTCGTGCCGACTATAAAGCCACGAATTTAAAGTCGAGACGGCCACTTTACAACGTTTTGTGCTTCTTGGATTATTAAATGAATTTTAATTTTATACATTATAAGATTGTTAGTAGCATGATGTAGATCAACAACAGCTGATCTTTCAACAACTGAACAATTAAAGAAATGTAAAAAAAATCACTAATTTTGATGTGTTTAACAATTAATTACCAATTTGAGAAAAATAAAAAAAAACATTTTTACAGGAATTCAATAAACAAGTTCAGTGTCGTAAAACTTAGTTATCAAAAAGGATTTTTTTTTTAAATAAACAACAAATAAATTTTTTTCGAATATTTATATATGAAAATGGGTTTTTAAAAAATGTCTACAAAATCAAATCAATCATTTCTAGTGACAAAGGATATATAAAAAAAAACTTTCAAATGGTATAAAATTTGTTTCGGTTATTTTTTAGGGATTTTTCTGTTTTTTTTTTTGTTTGTTTATGCGACTCACCAGAGAATAAGTGCTGTCGCACATGAGTACTAGGACATCAATGGGACTAGTATGATTGGCCACGCATATTCCACTCTTGGGCCGATTCTCAATATTATGATAATTGATAACAGCTGATATGGCGCTCGATAATACTCCGAAACAGTGAATTGAGACCTTTTGTACCATCCAGCGTTTTTGTGCTCCTTCTGGCATACTACCAACTAGGGCTGTACAAATTGTTAGCCATATTACCTATTGATTGTATACAATGGTTTTTTGTTTCTTTTTTGGTATTAAAACTAATAGAAATAAGGTTTTTGTTTGATTTTTTTTCATTTTTTTTTCACTTGTCAAAAGTTGGTCATGGTCATGGTCATGGAATTGGATTCAGAAATTTAACTAAGAAAATAATATCTCAATTAAATTGGGTTTAAAAAAACAAAAAAACAATGAAAAATCGCTTCGTTTAAATTATAAGGGCCAAGGAGGTGATCTAAATAGCCTAGAAATAAAATTAAAAAAAAAAAAGATAAAAGAAAAAAGGATGCCAACGAATTGTTGCTAAAATGTTTCCCTGAAAAGTCATTAAAGATCCTAGTATATACATATTTTCTTTCTTCATTTTTGTAGAAGAAGAAAGATTCCAATTTTTCCTTAAAACTATGCTAATATTTTGCATCGACTTCTTCACAAAACACCGGTTTTTTCAAACGAATTAATAAAAGTCGTACTATTTTTCGTTTTATCATAAGTAATACCTCGTCTCAATTAGATAAAAATTTTGCCTATGCTAATGTCCTTTAATTGCGGGACATGAACATACTCCATGGAGACTGCATTTTTCAGCACATTTTTTTAACCTCTTGGAAAAAAGTGTTCTGTAAAAAAAACTGTTTTCCGGTAGAATACCGATATTAAGATAATTTATCTCTAGTCGAGACACTCGGTAAAAAGTCTTAAGCCAATCCAAGCATTGCTTCTATAGGCGAGTAATTGAAGAATTATTATAAAATTTAGACGTCGAAAGAAGTGAATTAGAAATTTGCTAGGCATTTGTTAACAAAAAACTCTTTTAAAATACAACTCATGTAAGTGTAAAAAGTGTTTCAATGTTATTTCAAAATGTTCAACATATTTTCGCAGGATAATAGATATCTAAGTTTAATTAGAAATATGTTATGTATAAGAAGTTGAAAATTTAATGATAAAAAAATAAAAAAAGTATAAGAAAATGACTTTTCATACATAGTATGAGGTAAAAAATAGTCTTGAAGAAAATAAATTCAATGCTGGAACAGTTTCAAACTCCAATAACGATTAAATTATAAAAAAATGTCGGTTAGTTTGAAATTTCGGAGCAACAAAATTGATGAGCCTAATTTGAAATTATCCTTTTGGTCGGATTTTTTTTTTGGATTAAGCGAGGTCATAAGCATCGTTTCCATAGATAAAAATTCACAGAAGTTTTGCTCTTGGCGAAAAATTTTAGATGCCTACGTAGGTAAAATGTGCGAAATTACACGCTGGTGCAAAAGTTCTGTGTGTTGTCATCTGTCTAAACGAGGTCTTGAGTTTTTTTACAGTGTTTCGATTAACTTCATAGCATTCAAGGATGATATGCCAGAAACAGCCCCTTACTGGGGTTTCAGGGCAAACATATCTGAGCTATTAGGATTGTTTTCGGATGTAAACATCCACAAGAGTAATATAGCAGTTTGTTATATTTTTTTATGATGTATAAGCCGAGAAATTTCAAAAGAGTATCCTTGATAAAAATAGGGTAAAGTATCCAGATCTGAGTCCCGGCACCAGTTCTGAGCACCCCTGTTACTTTTCCGGCTAAAACAAGAATTGTGCGCGATTGAGCCGATTAAAACCCATTTCACAACGTGATGAAACCAATTATTTTTCGAATTCAATTCTTATTTCTATGAGTTACTAGGCGTACTTAATTTAATACGGGGGCTCAGAACTGGATTTTGGGATAATTTCCACATTTACACATAATTCTTTTTTTTTATCCAAATTGTTGAGGAATATGTATATGTTAATTTCATTTAAACATTCCATACTTTCGACCAGTAAGTATATTTCATACTTTCGACCAGAAAGTATACGGAAGACAAAGAAAAGATGGTATGAAGTGAAAAAAGGCTTAAGGGGGCTCAGATCTGGGTATTTTACCCTATATTGCAATTGTAAACAGATTTTTTCCTAAATGTCCAAGATAATAACGAAAACAGGATAACAATCGGTTCAGATATTTAAAAGTTATAATAGCAGTATTTTTTTAATGATCCGATCAGAGATCCAGATTAACTCTCATACAAATTCGTAACCCAAGTTTTATCGGGATCGTGATATTTTTTTAAATTTATTAATTTCTTTTATAGCTTCAGCCAGAGCTTAGGGGAAGACTCTTTAATGCCGAAGCACAGCTCAGGATGGTCGGAAGAACGAAAAGAAGACGTCGGTTTATATTCTCCTTGAACTTTTGCGGGTTATAGTCCGGGGTGAACACATCGGATGGTAAATCGTTTCAAAGTCTTGTTCGCGGAATGAAGGAACTCCTAAATTTTACTGTACGAAAACGGGGAGGCTCAAGGAAGAAGTCCTGCGCGCGTGCAACTGCACGAGAGGGTTTAGGGAAAATATACCGTGGAGGAATAAGTTGGGAAATTTCGGTGGAACATTTCCTATGGAAATATCTATAGAATATGCTGAGTACCCCAACAAAGCGACGATGTTCGTGAGACGATAATAAATCTGTCAAAGACTTGTCTCCAATCAGTCGGATCGCACGTTTTTGAGTTCGGTCCAGCAGTTGCAGGATAGTTTTTGGGGCTCCGGCCCAAATGTGCGAATTGTACTCAAGTCTCGGTCAAATGTAGATCTTGTAGATGCAGTGGCGGCTTTATAGGGGAGGCAACGGAGGCATTGCCTCCTCATAACATTTTATAAAAATGTTTTTCTTACGTATGCCTTTAATTTTTTATACCATAATGGACTGTATAAAAATCTGTTTGTTCAGAAAATAATAATTTAAAAGAAAATCCTATTCTCTAATGTCGAATTCTCTAAAATATAAACTACAAATTCTCTTCATAGAGGCTATCCTCCGATTCGTACAAATACTTTCATACAGCTTTTGCTAAGAACAAGCATAGCCACATATAGAATACGAACATCAATCTCTGTTTCACTTTTCCCCTCCAGAAGAATAGGTCTTCCTACATAATTCGGAATACGTCTTCCTACATAATAAAATTTTTTATAGAACTAAAAAAAACTTTGCCTCCTCATTTCAAATATACACGAGCCGCCACTGTGTAGATGCTAAGGACGTCAATTGGTGTGAAATATTTTTTTTGCAGCGTCCTGCTAGGCACTGCAATACCTCCTTTCCAATCTGATTTGCTTTCTGAGTTAATGGGAAATAAAAAAATTCCCTCGGCGCGTGTCTCTTTGGTTTTATATGTGAATGGATATTAAATACTATTATGTAAAATGTCCAATACTTCATAACTGACATAAATGCACCTCCCATGCTTGATAAGGGCTGGAAATTTTAAGGCTGGACTGGAGACGATGACAGATATTTGCCCGAAAGACTGTTTAATAAATGTGCAAATAATTTCTTGACAAAAACGTGGACAATTGGCAGAATCAAAATAAAACCTCTTTCGCCTAAGCGTTTAGACTAATTTTCGAGTTAGGCAAAACCATTTTTGGTGCCAAATATCGTTTGTGTAGATTTTTTTATAATAACACAGTTTTTTTGTCATGTACTGGAATGAGCTATCCGTAAGCGGACTGATTTGTTACGCTACTGTCCTACTTACAAACAGCTCAAAAGTTTGTCAATTTGTTGCTCCGATGGTAGTTGATGATCGTATTTTTGCAAATACTCAAAAAAGAAAACTTTATTTTAAATTTAGCCAAAATTATTTTACGATTTCAGTGTTTAAAAAAAACGAACTAAATAAGAAACGTACACAAATGATATGATTGACAAATACAAAACAACTAAAAAATTTAATTATATTCTACTATAAAACTTCAATAAAAATGTTTAGTGTATTATTTGCATGTCATATTAATTAAAATGATTTTGTGTTGTTATTTTTCGCATTTCCTGCTAGTAAAGATTTTTTATATGAGAAACATTCGAAAAAACAAAAACACTATAGATCAGAGGTCTCCCAAAAATGGCTGTTTTTATGGAGTCTAAAAGTGAAGATGTTTCTATGATAAAAAAAAATACATAAATGTTTTGATATTTTCAAGTTAACATAAATTTAAAAGCTAAAAGTTTTTACTGATCTTAAATAAATTGAATCGGTCTAATTTTAACATTTTATGTATTTTTTGATGAGAATGTTCTTGATAGCCATATTAGTGGAGACCCCTGCTATAGACGAACAATGCAAACGGGAGAATTTTTGTTTAATAAAAGATGTTTTGATAGTTTCACTCAGAGTGAGAGAGAACTAATAACGATAACAAAACAAAACAATGAGATTATATTTGGTGGTTATGTATTATAAAAAGATGGTAATATAAAAATAAATAAATAGAAAAGATATGAATCGTTTGATGTCGATTCGACTGTATTCTCACCAAGGAAAATGTACAATCGGTGGATAGCATGGCAATATCGATTGGTGTTGTATGATTAGCAACACAGAATCCACAATTCCTTGGCTTATATTCCTCATTATGGATCGTAATAAGGGCTGAAAGCGATCTAGTTATTAATCGAAATGTCAATTTGAATGAGACATCAGACAATTTCATTCTAATAGCCCGGCTTGGTATTAGACCAATAAATGCATTCGATGCAACTGTCCAACAAACCTAAATTTTTTTTGACAATTTTATCAGTAGAAGGTATTTTCTATCAAGTCTAATATCATTTTTGTAAACATAAAAATTGATAAAAGCTAAACTGAAAACAATTATTAAAAAAAATAAATCTAAAAATCAAAGTTTCTTAAAAGTTGTGCCTGGATTTGATTGAAAGGAAATACAAATTTCGGATGGGAGATTGGTTTTGAATGCCACAAAAATACTTACACCAATGAAACAAATTAATACTCTAAGGGGCATTAAGATAATATAACGGATTACGAAGCCGCATATCCACATGACTGTCAATCGCCACGATATAAATTCATAATAGCGATTCGTTCGTGTCAACAGATTCCAATTCTTTAGCTCTTCAGCCTCGAAACGTGATGTCACTTCATCCTCGATGATTGCCTCAACGCCAGCCTTTACATAATCTAGGCATTTCGCCAGATTGAAACTGATCTCATCCTGAAATGTAAATGATAAAGTGAATTCTTTGTCTTCTGTATGTTTAAAAAAAATCAAAATAAAAATATCACTTACTTCACTCTTCTCCGGCGACTCCTTTTGTACATCTTTGGCTTCTTTATCCTTCTCCCTGTCGGCTATTTTATTGCCGATTGTGTCACCATCTGGCAATAGAATGAGTGCATCTCGACTGATTAGAGAATTTCCATTGCTAGAGTGCGAATGGGGCAGGTGCCCATTGCCATTTTGGACAATTTTTTTATCTGTTTGTTGGGGTTTCTCACTATCCGGACTACCATTCTCGCTACTGTCTTCGTCTTCATTGTCTCGGTGTTCTTCCTTCCGCGTTCTTCTTCTCGCTGTTTCTATGTTCTGTCGCCCATACTAAAATGTCATTTTTTCAACATTATTAATAAGTTCCAAAATTTGACAAAATATTTAAATGAAACGCAAAAACTCTTGCAAAGCGAAGAAATTCAATTCCCGTAGAGAATATACGAAAACGGTAAATTATAACAAATATAGGGGTTAAAAAATCTAATAAAATACTGATATTTTTGTCATCAAAACTGTCGAGGGATTCGTTCAATTTTATTAGAAACAATATTTGTTTTAAGAAAGAAAATTAAATGTCTTAAGCAAAAACAAATAAACTAAAAGAGAAAAATTTCTATGTGGAGGGGAGGGAGGGTAGTGTTGTGGTCTGATCGAATCTCGCTGTATGAGGAAGTTTTGTAAAATTGCATTGTAAATACTTTTGTTTTAATAATTTTTTTCAATACGATGTACCGTTTCCGAGAAAATCGGAAAAGAATGATTCTGGTTATATGGGAGAGGGGAGGAGGGGTGTTAGAAGTGGTCCGATTTTATCCGTTAACAAACTCGACCTCCCATTTTACAAAAAAAAAACCGCAGCGTCAAATTTCAAATCTCTAGCTTAACTCGTTCTCAAGTTATCGTCTCCGCTGACAGACAGACAGACAGACCAATGCACATACAAAAACCAAGTCTAATCATCATTCTAAACACACTGGTGTAATTCATTTTCTTTATCAGACGATTAACCTTTTGCACTCCACACTTTTGTGATTAATGTCACCGTAAGGTGTCAGTGGAGTGCAAAAGGTTAAAGCTAGAACCTGAATCGTACGTCGATGCGTCCGTCACGTTGACAGTTCGAGTAGAATCAACGGGCTGCTATGAGTACTCCCGTAATAATGCGTTTTCCGATGCGGCAACCGCATAGAGTAGGTCGAATTTCTACTTTTACATGCGGCAACGCACGGAAATGTCATTTCGCAAAAAAGTTTGTTTACGATTTAAGCAATTTAAGTATGGAACAAATTGAAAGTAATTGTTTCCACGATAAACTAATAGAAGAAGTGCAAAAGAATGAATTAACTCCAGATTCGTTGCCGTACCCAACTGTCACCGCATCGAACTGTCAACCGGACGCACGCATGACGGACGCGTCGACGTACGATTCAGGTTCTAGCTTAATACTGTGCGTTACAAATGGTAGAGCAAACCTATTATACCCAATACATGGTTTCGCCATATAGGGTATAAAAATGGATTTTTTTACACTTCTGCTGTTCTCGAATTTCCTGGCGCTAATTTCTCGAGAATCGGAGAAAACATATTGCCTGGAAATTCTTGAGCCCAAATTCTATTCATCATAAGAGGTTTAATTATGTAAGAAAGGTAGAGTAAGTTCGGGTATTGTGGTATAGGCGGGTAATGTGGTACACCATCATTTCTCGCATATGAGATGTCGCATTGCAAGATCAATCATACAAAACTATTTTTTGTGAAATTCGGCAACCATTGTTGGTGTTGACAAGTCCATGTTTTATCAGGTGATACCGGAATTTTCTGAAAGACGTTTTTGAGCACAATCAAAATTTTATTGTCTCCACATTCAAGTGAATCTCGAAAGCCAATTTTAAGTTGTTTTTTTAACTGTGAATCAGTGAACGATTATTTAGACAACACATTTGATTTTCGAAAGGAACATTTTTGGACTGATGCGAATTTGACTAAGAAATCATTTTTTTGGTTTGTCATGGTGAAAACGGCTAATGTGGCATACTATTTCTTCCATACAAACATTTAATATTTGAATGGAATAAACAGTATACCACATTACCCACCTTAAATATTTGTATGGAAGAAACCACATTACCCGCCAATTTTTTGAAGCACTACTTTTTCAGTTAGTGTACGTTTTTGATCATATTTTTGTTTTTATGTTTATGATTGGTAACATTGCTGTGGAATTTTATAGGCAAGCCTCTGGAGGTATCGTATACGAAATTCTAACATAATTGCTTTTAAAACTAGTGATTTATTATGAAAATAAAAGAAGGTGTACCACAATACCCGAACTTACTCTATTATTTCACCGCTACGTGGATTAACTTTTTCGGTCCGAAACTGGACATACATACATGTCCCAGTCTATGTTTAAACAAACCTGACTTTCAAAATATGCAAAGGAAATGTGACGAATGAGTCCTAATACATAGTTTATACGATTTGTAGCAGTATTGTGAGTGGGACGATATCCATGGGAAGTATAATCGCAATTTTGTCTTTAATACAGCTAAAAAATATCTGTATTTATTTCAGCGGCTTTCCGGATCGAAAGGGTTCAGCTATATTTAAAAAAAAAATCATTTTTATAAAATTAATTTCATTTTTGCAGTTGACCTGAACGGTTTTGGTCATAATAAATCTTAAAAGTGGATAAAAAACAATTCCGCATTCCTCAAAACCTAATGGTAAAATAAACTCTTATCTAAACGAATTGTAAAAAAAGTGATTGATGACGCAATTTGGATTTAATGTTCTGTGGAATAAAAAACGTCGTGTAGATTCTTTCAATTTTGACAATAAAAAAATATAAATAAATTGTTATTGGTTTTGTGTAACTAAGAAGACCCTTACGAAAATAGGTTTTTATATTGTATTTCTAATTTTATTTATTTAATTTCCGTGAAATATCAGATTTAAGCGACATATCAAAACATTCCGTTTCCAAATGAAAACCTTCACGAGCGAAAAGAATTATGGTTTGATTACAAACATTTTTATCTGATATTTACAAAGAAATGAAATAAAAACCTTTAAAAGCATAATGATATGCTCATCTTTCACGCCATGAAATTCTAAATAAAGCCAACACCTGTTACCTGAACAGAGTATGTAGAACGGCAGCGAAAACTTTGCGGAACCTTGAGAAAAATCAATTTCCACAAGCACATGGTTATCCAGATGGATGATTGTTGGCTGTTTTTTGATTCGTTTATTTATCGACAATGAACTGCGAAGCGTGTGATGGCTTTTGTCAACTTACAATTGCGTTCGACACTTCAATTCCAGCGATTTAAACCAACAATTTGTGAATTAATGGATTTTAATCTCTTGGAAATAATTGCCAAAATCAATCATGCATCGATGTACCATCTAGCATAAGTGATGAGATAATTTATAATATATTTTTGTGGCATTATGTTTTTGATAAATTTTAAAAAAATGTGCTTTGGTTGTTACTTGGTGACACAATTTCGAGTTTACTGTGAATTCATTTCGAGTTTACTGTGAATTTCTCACCGACCTTCTGATAATTTTCGATAGTGACTGTAATTCAAGTGAATTGCGCAAACTCTTTTCTGTGTGTATGTAAGAAAAGAAAAAAAAAATGTCTCACTTTCCGATAAAAAAAACTTCTTTTGGTCATTTTTCAATTATTGTATTGTGCTACATTTACACGAATGACAAATTTGTCATTTTTTTCTTGTCATTATGTTAATTCCCGTGTAAATGGCATAATTTTTGTAATTTTTTCTGTCAGAAAATGTCAATCTCTCATAAAAGAATGAACTTGTCCATTCTTTTATGCCAGATTGTCATTCGTGCAAACGCAATATTAGTTATGACAACTTTAGTATTCAACTTTTGTCATAACTAATATTGCGTTTGCACGAATGACAATCTGGCATAAAAGAATGGACAAGTTCATTCTTTTATGAGAGATTGACATTTTCTGACAGAAAAAATTACAAAAATTATGCCATTTACACGGGAATTAACATAATGACAAGAAAAAAATGACAAATTTGTCATTCGTGTAAATGTAGCATTGGACTGAATGACTTGCCTCAAACACATTTCAGTTCAAAGCTCATTGAATGCCGAGTAAATGAAAAAGAATCAAAAAAGTTGTAAACTTGAAGCGTTTTCTTTTCTAGGTGTCGATGTTTTACTTGATAAAAGTTGCATAAAACTGGAACACATAGGCTTGAGCGTAAGAAGCATTTTATACTTAATTCGTCGTGCAAAGTCCAAAAATGATCGCAGTTTTATTGAGGACTGTTCACATAAAATACATTTTAACGCGACTTCTGCATCGCAAAAAATTCTAATAACTAATATTTGCTATAAAAGTAAGATTAATTTTCTTGGCAAAATAAATTAATTGTCAGTTATTTCGTTAAAATAATTGGTCTGGTAATGAAGACTTTATTTGAAACTAATATCAAAGATTAGTTAACTAAAGATAAGCAACAACTTTTCTGTAATGTAGGGAAAATACTGTAGAGTTAGGGATTTCAATCAAGTAAGGCGTGAAATTTAAATATTTTTATTGATTTTTTGATATTCAAGCGTCAAAATATAAAAGAAAATAATCGTTTTGCAAGGCATACTAAAGACACCATTCCGGCTGGCAAATTTTTTCCTCATTTTGGCTAATACTTACAGATGTGTCAAGGGAACGAAAGAAGGGGCAAAAGAGACCATTCTCGCTGGCAAATTTTTTTGGGCCCCCAGAATTTTTTCTTCGATTCCTATCTTAACTTACCTAATCTTGTTAATACTTATAGATGTGTAAAGGGAAGGGGAGGGGGGGGGGGGGGGTGGAGGGGACTTTGATAACTTTTAGGGTTTCAATTTAACATAATTGTTGACCCCCCTAAAAATTTTCGCCGGTTGTCTAGTTTTATGAAGAATTTCTCATTGCAACGTATTTTCTACTGTGTGATATTTTTGCACAAAATGTCTTGTTGTATTCATACTATTGTAAAAATTAAGATAACTATGATCTAGTTTAGAGAGTTTTAGAGAATATGATGTGCTAGAAAACACGATTGTAGAAAACAATCCTTGAAGAAGAAACCTAACCATAACATTGGACAACTTTCCAATAGATCGAGCGGAGAACTTTCCAAAAGATTTCGCAGTCCTGTTGACTCCATCGTTAGAGGTGTTAACTCAAATGGCGGCCTTTTCGAATAATGTGTTTTATGATTTGTGGCTATTGATTGGCCCAAAAAAGATTTTTTTTTCTTTTGAAAAATATCAATCCATTCTCATTTGGCATCAAATTTTTCCTTGCATCAGTATTTATGACTAGACAAGGTACGACGCTACTATTCTTAGCTTTCAAAATTAACGTAAAAAATGTTGCAAAATATAAAAAAAAGATGCACAAAAAATTAAATAAATATTTTGATCAATAAACAAAAAAAAATTCCCCCTTTTATGCCAACTTATCACTCTGTGGCTAACTCTGTCATTGCGGTAGATATTTTTAGACAATTGACTTTGAATAAATTCATCCACAGAACCAACTGAAAAAAAAGAAGAAGAAAAAACTTTTTTTTCTCGATTTCAAAACGATGGTCAAACTCCAAAGTTAAAAGATGACAAGTAAGAAACATGAACTTCTGCTATGACTTTTTAATGCGCACAATGCGATAGCGGCGCTCCCCTGTCGAAAATCCAAAGTTTTTATCAAAATGAATCTTGAATTTAGCGGTTTTTTGTTCATTATTTCGGATGTCAATACAAGACAAGGAAATATTTAAAATTTATCGACTGTTTTATCTGTGGCAATGATTTCGTTGATCTTTGATCTGTACGGCGTCAGGTATTATTCTGGGTATAAATATAAGTTCCGTTACCAGATGTACTATGATAAGATAAATATTTAATATAATAAAAAAAAGTCTCGAGGCATTAAAGTTTTATTACTAATTTTACGTGAACTGCATGGAAAAAGACTTATTTTGAGCTTATTTGCATACATGTAACTATTTTTATTCAAATATCAGAAATGCAAACCAAAAATGTTTGGAGTGTGGTTCGATTTTGGTTCGAGGGTTGATTGAATTTCTGGTTTTTAGTGTGGTTCCTAACATTTAAAAAATTGGTTCTGGTTTCGGTTTCTAAAATTTCAAAAATGTTGTTCCAGTTTTGGTTTCTAAAATTTAAAAAAATTGGTTCTGGTTTCGGTTTCTAAAATTTCAAAAATTTTATTCCAGTTTTGGTTCCCCAAATTTAAAATTTGGTTCTGGTTTTGGTTCCTCAAAAATTTGAATGGTTCAGTGGTTTTTGGTTTTGGTTGCCATTTAGTTCACAAACATAATTTGAGAGACAAAGTACGGGGCCGGTTTTTTGGTAATACGTAAAAAAGTCCAATGCTCTAAATCTGGTCGTTAATAGAAAATAACAAGAATTTTTCAATCCCAAAAATTCAAATGTTAACCGAACTGAAACACAAAACATTTTGCTGATTTCTGGTTTCGTTTGGAAAAACTGGTTAGGTTTTGGCTCGATTCGGAAAACTTTTGTTAAAAAATGGTGTGATTTTGGTTCGGCCATATTTTTTTTAAAAAACTGGTTAAATTATAATTCGTTTCGGCTATATTTTTTAAAAACTGGGTTGATTTGCGTTCAATTCGATCATCTACAGAGTGGTTCGGTTTATGGTGTGGTTTTGATTCACTAAAATTTCAATGGTTCAGTGGTTTTTGGTTTGGTTCGAAAAACCTTTTTGCATCTCTGTTTTTTTATACTTAATAAAAATGCAAAAAAAAAAAATATTAATTTGGGTATAGTTAAAAATGATCTTTTCTAGGTGTATTAGGCCTAAGCTGTAACCCAACGAGTAGAAAAGGTCATTAAGTTGTCATCGACACTTTAACTTCGTGACTCTGTGGTTGTGACGACCACTTCACCTTTTGTTACTTGGAAATCTTTCTATTACTCAAAAAAAGAAAACGATATAATTTATTTATATAAATTGTGAACTTTGATAGTATGCACTAGGTGTTTATGATTATAAGCTATCAAACTGATACGATAAATGCGAAGAGATTTTTGATTTAGCGGCGCAAAAACAAATATCGTATTGTTATTAAAATATCAACTTGTCTAGATAACAAATCTTGAGCTTAATTTTGTACTCAAAATATTGTCGAAAAAATAAAAATACCATTTTTTTGCCTATTTTTATTTTGTCTCTCATTAACCTTCAAAACGGGAATTCCGTATGGTAATCAAAATTTAAATTGATGTGAGAATTATGTAATAAATTTGTAGTTTTGCCACATTTCCTAGCGAGAAAATGGAATTTAAAGTGCAATGACAAGACGTAAGAAAAAAAAATCAAACTTCCATTCGATCAGCAAATTTAATCTTGATAAGGCATGACTATGCAACATTAATTTTCTAATCAATAGTTTATAAGACTAAGCAAATATGTATTAAGATGACACGAATAAAATGTCATATAGGTAATAAATATCTGAAGTGAACAGCATATGACGTTCTTATATAAAGTGTATTAAAATTAGGGATTCTTGAAAAAATAGTATCTTTGGATGCTAAGTCAATTTAAAAAAATGTATTCCAAATGATACAATTGTATCCAATGGGCATCACTGATTGCAATTCATCCATGGTTCGCAATCCATGTGAAACTGTAGGTGCGGGCAAAAAAGAAAATTGTTATTAACCTCGATTGAGGAAATCTTGTCCCATTTGGAGTGTAGCGCAATATTATATCTCAGTAACGGTTTGAGATATCGAGTTTTAGTACAAGACAAAAGTGTAGGAAATTTTTTTGTCTCTAACACATAAGTAGGGTGACCATACGTCCCACGTTGGTCAAGACAGCCCCGGGTTTTTTGATTTAGTCTTTCAATCAAACGTTTTCCCCTGCGGTGCAGATTTTTCACAAGCTTCTACCTTTATTTTAATTAAAAAATAATCGCCTACGGGGCATTTCATTATAAAATTGTTGATTTTAACGTATATTTTTCCCTTGAAATTTGACCTGCGGCGCATTTTTTGCCAAAAATACCACAAAAAGTGACAGACAAATTGGCTTTCGAACTTTTAGATTAATATGGAGCCGCTTTGACTTCGTACTTTCCGATTATTTTGGAGGGTTCTCTCACCCCGCCCCTCTCATCAGCGCACTGCCACGGATTCGAACAAAAAAAAGGTCAACCTACACATAAATCTACTGAAAAACGCGTAGTTTCGGAGTAAATCGCGAAAAACAAATTTTGAGCAATTTTGTACAAGGACTGACAAAGAAACAACAAAGATTAGGTAACAGCAAAGATTAGGTAAATAAAGATAAGAATCCCAGAATAAATTGTAGAGTCGCAAAAAAATCCGATAGCGGAAATGGAATCTTTAGTAAGCTTTTCAAAAAAACGATTTTCCTTTATATTTTGACTCACAACTGTCAAAAAATCAATAAAAATATCTAAATTACATGCGTTACTTGATTGAGATTTAGAACTCAACAGTATTTTCCATATATTTTAAAAGTTTTATGAAAAATCCTGTTATTTCTTATCGTTAGTTATCTAATCTTTGCTAACAGACTGACAGACAGAAAGACATTATTGTAATTATGACTTCAATCGACTCGGGAGTGCTCGGGAAATGTTTTTAGGCAAAATTAAGAGGTCGGTATTTTCCATGAATACAAAAGTTAGTAATAAGAAAATAAAAAATGTCCGACCTGTTTTTTTTTTTTTGAAAAAATGCCCGACTTTTTTTTTTTAAAAAATGTCCGATTTTTTTTTTTTTATATGCCCGATTTTTTTTTTTAAAATGCCTGACCTTTTTTTTTTTGAAAACACTAACAACAACTCGTAAAACGACACATCAATCGCAATACGGGTGAAAGTCTTTGGCAATATTTTAAATACTTATTATACAAAAACAAACGTATATAATACACAATTTTTTTAAGAGGCTGTCCACAAATAACGTTACGTTTATTTTCGTTGATTCAAACCCCTTCTCCACATTCCAGCATCGAAAGAATGATTCATTTGGCATGGTAAAATAATTTTCAATGTTAAGTTCTAATCGCAAACAATAAGAAATGACTGAGCCTAAAAAATTAATTAACAAACGAAAAAAATTGATGTTGGTTATTATTAAAAACATCATAATACATATTATCAAAATCTAGATTAAGTTGATTGGACTAATCATCAGTAAATTTAAAGCTTTTTCCACACAAAAAAGACCCACAAATGTTAAATTTGTCACTGTTATATTTCAATGCTCTCGAATATGAATGAAACTTAATTTTTTTGTTTGAATTATTCGTCCAATCGAGCTAAATTTATTTAAACTTTTTAATTTATCTTAAATTGGTTACAGTTTATTGAAATAAACTATTAGTTAATCAATGCATTTCGGTTAGAATACTATCATCTGCATACACGATTAACTTTTAACCCATTTGCATTATTTGAAAAAAAAAAGAAGAAAAATCACCAATTGTTTTTCCCATCTAAAGGAAACTTGTTTTTTTATAGTTTTAGTCAGAGCTTAGAGCAGGCTTGGCCAACCCAAATCGTTCCACGGGCCAATCTGATAATTCATTTTTTTTGGCGGGCCGCACATGAAAAAATAAAATAACCGCCATTTCTTAGTAAAATTTTCAAATAATATTTTATGT